>CM050167.1:108198378-108575878 GCA_027410445.1 Discoglossus pictus | reverse complement strand
TACACACACACCTCACACACACAATACATCATTATATATATATATGTATACACACTGCACATTACACACACACCTCACACACACCTCACACACAATACATCATTATATATATATATATGTATACACACTGCACATTACACACACACCTCACACACATACACAATACATCATTATATATATATATGTATACACACTGCACATTACACGCACACCTCACACACACACACACAATACATTATATATATATATATATATATATATATATATATATATGTATACACACTGCACATTACACACACACCTCACACACACACACACACACACACACACAATACATCATTATATATGTATACACACTGCACATTACACACACACCTTACACACACACAATACATCATTATATATATATATATATATGTATACACACTGCACATTACACGCACACCTCACACACACACACAATACATCATTATATATATATATATGTATACACACTGCACATTACACACACACCTCACACACACAATACATCATTATATATATATATATATATATATATATATGTATACACACTGCACATTACACACACACCTCACACACACACACACACCTCACACACACACACACACAATACATCATTATATATATGTATACACACTGCACATTACACACACACCACACACACACAATACATCATTATATATATATATATATATGTATACACACTGCACACACACACAATACATCATTATATATATATATATATATACACACTGCACATTACACACACACCTCACAGACACATACAATACATCATTATATATATATATATATATGTATACACTCTGCACATTACACGCACACACAATACATCATTATATATATATATATGTATACACACTGCACATTACACGCACACCTCACACACGCACAATACATCATTATATATATATATGTATACACACTGCACATTACACACACACACCTCACAGACACATACAATACATCATTATATATATATATATGTATACACACTGCACATTACACGCACACCTCACACACACAATACATCATTATATATATATATATATATATATATATATATATATATATATATATATATATATATATATATGTATACACACTGCACATTACACACACACCTCACACACATACACAATACATCATTATATATATATATATGTATACACACTGCACATTACACACACACCTCACACACACACACACAATACATCATTATATATATATATATATGTATACACACTGCACATTACACGCACACCTCACACACACACACAATACATCATTATATATATATATATGTATACACACTGCACATTACACACACACCTCACAGACATACACAATACATCCTTATATATATATATATGTATACACACTGCACATTACACGCACACCTCACACACAATACATCATTATATATATATATATATATATATGTATACACACTGCACATTACACACACACAATACATCATTATATATATGTATACACACTGCACATTACACACACACCTCACACACACATACAATACATCATTATATATATATATGTATACACACTGCACATTACACACACACCTCACACACACACACACACACAATACATCATTATATATGTATACACACTGCACATTACACACACACCTCACACACACATACAATACATCATTATATATATATATATGTATACACACTGCACATTTCACACACACACACTACATCATTATATATATATATATATGTATACACACTGCACATTACACACACACCTCACACACAATACATCATTATATATATATATATATATGTATACACACTGCACATTACACACACACAATACATCATTATATATATGTATACACACTGCACATTACACACACACCTCACACACACACACAATACATCATTATATATATATATATATGTATACACACTGCACATTACACACACACAATACATCATTATATATATGTATACACACTGCACATTACACACACACAATACATCATTATATATATGTATACACACTGCACATTACACACACACACACACACACAATACATCATTATATATATGTATACACTTCACATTACACACACACCTCACACACACAATACATATAATATATTATATACTTATAATCTGTATAATATAAGTGTGTATAAAATCTATAATATATTTATAATATTTACAGTATATATATATATATATATATATATATATATATATATATATATATATCTATATATATATATATATATAAATAATGTCCCAGTGCACATTTTGTTGTATATATGTATTTTTTTTTATTAGTTTATGGCCTCCAGCCCATGATGCCATGTCCCCCCAGGCTAAGCCTTCATGTCCCCCAAGGCCAGGCCTCCATGGTCCCGATCAGTCAGATCTGTCACTATCAGTCAGACCCATCAGACTACTTACATTCATCGAAGCTGTTCAATTATCCACCACTATGCATCTCCTGCCTGTACGTTTTTCTGCAGAGGCAGGGACTTCCTGAATGACTTCGCATGCATGTGACGTAATTCTGAAACTCCCTGCCTCTGCAGAAAATGTGCAGGCAGGGGAGACATGGCGGAGGTGAATTGAAATGCTCCAATGAATGTAAGTAGTCTGATGGGTCTAATGGGGCATGGAGTTCTGCTCCCTCTCTCCAGCAGCGTGCATGCACAGCTCCCTCTCTCCAGGGGCGTGCACGCACAGTTCCCTCTCTCCAGGGGCGTGCACGCACAGCTCCCTCTCTTCGCAAAGGCCGCAAATGCTGTCAAGGAGCGCGAGGGCTGCAGTTGCTGCGAGGGCTGCAGCTCTCTTCGCGAGGGCTGCAGTTGCTGGCAAGGAGCGCCTGCGGCGCTCCTTGCCAGCAACTGCGACCCTCGCTTCGCGAGGGCCGCGGGCTCGCTATGCGAGCCCGCTAGCGTGAGCAACGGCTTAAGCAAGCTCGCCTGCTCACAACTATATATGTGATGATAGCTCTATCCTTCAGATCTCAAAGGGCATTCATGAGTAAAAAAGTGGATACCATTTGTATATTTATAGTACTATGCTACTTATAGTAGATCATTTTAATAAATAAAAAATGTATGATTACCCTGTTTTCATTGCTGACATTCATACGTTTTGACTCACATGTATAAAGATTTTTTTTGTAAACATTCACTTATAACTGAACTATAAACATAAATATATACATATAAACATTCATTAAATTTCCTTTGCCATAGTCCTATTGAAAGTAATGCAATTGCCACATTTCCATCAAAGAAGTTGCAATGTCTATTCATTCAATGTCTCCTCAGATATGTAGACACAGGTCAGTTAAAAGAAAGTATGCTACTCCCACTAAAATATAATATAATAAATAATATAATATAGAAAACTGTGCATTGTGTACTTACTAAAAACATTAACAGCCTTATTAAATTGTGATTCAGAAAATTTAAAAGGGCTCTATTTAAGCACAGAGCATATTTTTTTTACAGAAGTTTTTAGTTAGTGAAGACCTTGCTTTTTGATAGAAGTTCACTAACTAAAAACTTCTGTAAAAAAATATGCTCTGTGCTTAAATAGAGCCCTTTTAAATTTGCTGAATCGCAATTTAATAAGGCTGTTAGCCCTTAATTTTGTGTAACTTAATTAATAAAATGGTATATTGTAAATACGTAAGTACTGCACAACTTTTAATGCTGGCTTTACTACCAGATCAGCAGGATTAGAGCTGGAAAGCACCACCAACATCCATACTTTCTCCTGTGGAAGTTCATCTTGTTGGCTAGAGTGGACAGGAAACCTCTGGATACTTTCAAGATAGATCAGCTTAAAAGATCTATAATCACAGTAGAAAAGCTACCACTATTACTTGCCTTCTTTGTGGCTGGTATCTAGAGGAGCATGGATGGTCTAAGGTGTCCCTGTGAGAACCATTCTAATGACTAGAGAGTTATCCCTCTATGGAATTAAATACAGTGATGGTTTGACGCAGGCAGTCTGTGTACGCAGAGTTCAGATGCCAATAACATGGTGTCCTTATCAATTTATACTAGGCCTAAAAATTATACGGTACCAGCATGTGCACACATGATAACAACCTATACATACCACTTGCATGTGGTCCCCAACATCAATCAACATGACCAAAAGAACAAGTATCTTTAATAGGTCGAATTTTAGATAAACAGGAGCATAACTTGTAAGTTCTCGTGAGAATACAGCTCTTATCTCTTCCTGTACCGATGTGTATGAACACATTTTCTGTCATTTTTATTTAGTTTATGAAATGTATGTTCAACTGTATGTATTTATTGCATCCCTTGCACTACACAACCTGCTTGTTTTCTACAAATAAAATATTAAATGTATTACCACTGCACATTTTGTTGTTTCAGTAGTGGAGTGGTAGGTGGCTGGTTTAAGGACCTGGATATAGGAAACTCACAATGGGCCTTGGACCCCAAGAACAGGTGTATGACAGACCACAACACACAGTCTAACATAGCTGGTAAAACCCCAAGGCATATATATTACAGTTGTGCTTTATTGATAACGTATATATTGCAGTACCAGGAAAAAGACAGAGATTCATCCAGAAACAGCGCTAGCTCAGTGTAACCGCAGGGAAACAGACTGATAATGTGGCTGATGCAGCAACCATTTTGAGAAACACCAACAGTGTGGTTGATGTGGCAGCCCTTTTAAATAAGCAGGTAAAATCCACAAGAAAGCACAGCAGCAACTTCAAAACCTGTCAAAGAATCCCTACAGCAGATAGAGGAAACCTGTTGAGGAACCCAATCCTTCCTCAAAGCCGGAGGGGACCTCCACAACTATAACCGGAGGCGTGGGTGAGTTATTTCCAGATTAAGGGAAACCCTCCCTCCTATCCAGATGATTCAATCTAGAATTACCACCGCCACACCCACTAATCATTAGCCCAGAGGGATATTACACAGACAAGCTGTATCACCTTAACCAAAAAATGTCAACAGTAACCTCAACAGAGACTCACCATATTCAATAATTCTACCACTTGCAACAATTATTGAATGAGCCTTGCTGGGGCAGTGTTCCTTTGTATACAACAACTAGCATCTATGCTACCTGATGACCCTGTGTCACACATTAAGCTTGTGGCAAACAACAAGAGAGTGCATAATACAACAGAAGAACATTACTGCCATCTTGCACCCAACTCTGGGAAATACATTCTTCAAAAACCTCAAAAGAAAAAAAAAATATTATCATTACAAATTTCTCATGTATGAGATGCAACCTGCCATCCGGATTAAAAGCTACACCCTGGTAACCCCTTCAGGCCCTAACTATATAAAGGAGCTTCTTTTTCTCTGGATACCTGACTCACATTCTTTTTGGCACCATAGATAACACCCTCCTGTCAAATATTTTTGCTCTGGCCTGTAACAATTGGTCATTTCAGCTAACATAAGTGACAATGACAAATTTTTCCTAAGCTCTGCCATCTGGTAGAGTTTTTCATCACAATGACTTAATAACATTATTTGTGTATCTGAGTGTACCTAGTCTAACATTTCGCTATGGCTGAAACAGGAACCTCCCTGCTGTGATTCCTCCCTGAATGCTGAATGAATGTCTGTAACTAGACTAGATATCTATCAATCAAGCAGGTGCGTTATCCGCTTTTTTCTTTCCTTTTGTTTTTTTAAGTGGCCTCAGTTTTCTACTACACAAAATGGGGAAACCCAAAAAGAGCCTACAATCCAGGGGAATTAAGGACCACTTCCAATCTCAAGCACAGCCACCTCAACTTATCAACCAGCTCCTGCTTCCTCAGACAACTCAGAAGCAGAAGATATCTCAGATTGCCCTCTACATGTTAATTTGACAGATGCAACAGTGACAAAGATAGATGCACTCTTACAAGCTCGCCTTTCCACCGCTGTCAAGGAAATGAAACAAGAAATCCAGGATCTGGGCGAGTGCACCAACCACTTGGAAAATCTTACTGATCAAATCATTGAATATCAATCAACTGACAGGCTGGCGATTGAACAAAACTCCAAATCTCCATTCTTGAAGCTAAAATGGAATATTTGATGGCAGCACAACGTACGGTTTTGCAGCATCCCCATTGTACTATATCTAGCAACGACTATACATCTATCCAGTATCATCTTGGGAAATTGAGAGAACCTCCTGACAGGGTATTAAAAGATGAATTCAACATCCCGATTTAGGAACACTACACATACTGTAGATTCAGATATTTTCTCTCCTCCATGGACCATATCCTAGGAAAACCCTCTACAAATTGGTTTCTTCAGTTATGCCACTCCTCCGCCCTTACAAAAAGTATATTGGGTATCTTTTACAACACTTATAACTCTCTCTCAATTACTTCCCCTCCCAGATATATTCAGCGTTGGGAAGAATAATTAAATTGTAACTGGGGCACAAAAACCTGCCAAAGCTCATGGCGGAACTTAGCCAGAGGGTCACTCCACAGCAATATTTTGGAGGCCTCTATCAAAGTACTCCACAGGACTAATATCACCCTTGTTAAGTTATTTAAATGGAAAGGCTCCCCTAGTCTGAATTGTTATAGAGCTAGCCAGGTTGCTGGAACCTTTTTTCACACATGGTGGTCTTGCCCCCATGCTGAACATCTTTGGAATAAAGTTTTCCACTTAGCCTCTAATATTGTTGACATCCCCATCACTGCGACAGCAGAAGTAGACCGTTTAGGACACTTCTAGCCTCATTCATTTGTAAACCTGCAAGACTTGCGATGTAGGCCGTAAGTCTGCGGGCCCGCAGCGTCCACAACTTATGGTGCTATTCAATGGGTCAAACCCCCCCAAGTCCTGCTCGATAGCGCACATTGTAAACCATGCCACCTTATGTAGCATTTGCGATCTTGAACATGATCAATCAAGCAAGGCCGTAACTCCCTATTAGAAACAGCCAATGAAAACAGAGATCGTCATCATTACTTCAATGAAAAATGGAGGTTGGATGAGCTTGAATTATGAGTTACGATCAGACCCACATTCCAGATATAATGCAATATTAATAAAGCCAATATGATGATATTCTATTACATGCAAGTTCCATTATATGTATTAACACATTAATTGCCGGGATCGATATAACACGGAAATTAAACACAAAATAAAGTGTTTTATTGGGCTGATTTGTGAGCTTGAGAATGTTGTACTATTAATTCTAAGACCTAACATAACTTTCCCTTTTAATAAACATACAGTAGTGTGTCTATATGTGCATTTATAGTGCACCGGACATGTCATTAAGCCCTTTGCGAGTCCTCCTTGGTATTCGTGGCTTGTGGTTCGACTTTTGCCATTTGCAGGCTTGACGGCTTGCTTAGCGAGGAGGAATTGGAGCAAGTGAATAGCAATTTGCAATTTTAGTGTTCGCAACTCTCTCGCCGTGAAAGATCAAAGGCTCAGAGGGGCATTAACTAGTGATGGGAACCATCGCAGTGAATCGGAGGCCGGAGCCCGTAACCCGATCAGTGCCCGCAAAAAGACGCCAATTGAATAGCAAAATAACTTGTGAAGACCAGATCTACCGAAAACTCAATTGAATGAGGCTCTTTGTTTCTACCTTATCTACTTTTCAGAATAACCCCCCCCCCCAGTATTTAATGGAAATCACCCACACTTATTCTCCATTCTGTCATTAACAAAATTAACTACATTGCTATGAATGAGAGGCTTACTCACCTACTAGAGGGAACGGAACAGGACAGGTAATAGACTTTAAGCTAATAGTCTCTTGGACTGAACAGGAATTTTTATTTAACTTTAATGTTTATTTTCTGGTTCTTTTTACTTATAGTGTTGTATTTATTTATTTCAGGTTAATATAAGCTATATTCTTTTTCCATAATATAGCTCTTTTTAGCCCTTTAAGATGTTACATTTACTGTTACCTTCATCCTTAAAAATTGAAAATGTTTAGGTAACCTAGTTTATTTAGACCTCCCCACAGGTGGGGATAGGTCCTTGACCTCAAGGAAATATTGTCACTATCTCGTAATCCACTAGTTTCACAGTATTGTGTATACTATATTATGTTTTCTTGCATACTGGTGATGTAACTTTCCAATTATGTCAAAGTTATGGTATGACTCCGGAACAGATTTGCATGTTATAACGTTGCCTAATAAAACATTCTTGGAAAAGAAGAGAATGAATTTGTAGGCGGATAGATTTCTATTACAGTTTTTATCTGGAACTGAAACAAAGACAAGTCTTGCAGCAGCTATTCCTTGACATGTGTTACAACCCTAAATTTAGGGAATCACTGTATACAAATTTTCTCTCTCTGGGTCGTGACTTTGTGATCAAGATCTCAGCATCCCCAGCAATGGTTAGGACACAATAACAACACCTGTATCCTTGCTTAGTACAAGCAGACTGACTTCACACCATCACCCAGGTCTATAGCCAAAGCCCCATCTCTACTTGATAGCTTTCCAATTATAGAGAGCCATAAACTACCCTCCCCTTCTATGGCCTGGGAGAATGCACACCTGTCCAGCTATGAGCAACATATAAATTCTTGTAGAAAACATAACCTTTTGTCCTATACATGACTGATGTATCTTTAATATTAGCTATAATATTAGCAAATCATAGGGCCTGCTTCTAACTACATCATTTAAAATATTACAATGACCCCAAACCACCATGTATTTATAATACATAAACAGGACAAATTACACATAACTGAAACACAAATTGACTCAATCATTAGAACACATCCCATGTCTATTTGATAGACTTGGGTATTAACAATTAGATGTAATATAGTCCCACAAAACAGAGTTACTTGTGGGGGGCAGGGGGGGTCCCATCATGGCCCCCAAATCATTTATGACAATATGTCAATGATAAAGTTATATTGATATGTTAAAATGGTTTACAAATACTGCAAAATGCTCTGATATATTTAAAAAAACATTGTAGACTCATTTTCAAGCATGCAGTTTAAAGAGTATGTTTTAAACCTTTCAAGAGATATTTACTTTATTTGTGAGCCGTGTTTGGAAGTTTAAATAAAAAATGTTTCTTTATATGAACATGTGCGTGTTATGACTGACTTATGGGGGAGAGGATAAGACTCCCTTGAACCCCACCAGCAAAGACCTATATGACCCACGATCGAACTGTCACCGCCCTGAACTCATGGTCTATTTTGTTACAACTAGAGATGCCGCGGACAGTTCGCCCGCGGACTATTCGCAGCGATTTTGGCTCATTCGTGCTCGCATCGGATGGCGAACACATGCGCTTTTTGGTTCCCCCCTATTCTTTATCATTGAGGAAACTTTGACCCTGGACCTCATAGTCAGCAGACACATTCCAGCCAATCAGCAGCATACACTCCCTTCCAGAGCCTTCCATCTGAAGGACAGCATCCATTTTAGAATCATTCTGAAGCTGCATTCGTTGTGAGAGGACAGAAAATGTAGCTGCTGGAGATTTAATAGGGAAATAGATAGCCAGGCTGTGTATTTAGCTTCCACTACAGACCTGAAGGACTCATCTGATATCTGCTGCAAGGACAGCAACCCATAAAGCCCTTTTTAGGGCTAGAACATTATTTATTTTATTTTATAATTTTTTTCTGTGTAATCTAATTGCATATGCCTGCCTACAGCCGTGTGTGTGAAGCCTATTGCATCTACTCTGCCAACTTTTGCAGTGCACAGTGATACGTCATATCTGGTGCAACCGTAGTGTACAGTGACATAAAACAACACTTTTTTGACTGTAATCGATTGAATATCAGTTGCCTGCCTGCTAGCGTGTGTGTGAGGCCTACAGCGCCTACTCTGCCAACTTTTGCCAGTGCACAGTGACACTCATATCTGGTGTCACATTAGCCTGCATGCATAGTACCACTAATTGTAAAAAAAATGAATGCGCAGTGCCCCAAATTTGAAGTGGGAGGACCGACCAAGCATCTTTTTCCATTTCCCTGTTCCAAAAATCAATGCCATATACACGTCCCCTAATAGTGGACATAACAGGTACTAAACTGATAGGAATAAATAGTACAACTTAATACACCACTCCTATCTGGTGGCACATTACATTGCACGTGCAGTGCCCAAAATTCGAAGTAGGAGGTCCGACCAAGCATCTTTTTCCATCTCCCTGTTCCAAAAATCCATGCCATATACACGTCCCCTAATAGTGGACGTAACCGTGATTAAACCGATAGGAATAGTACTACTTAACAGTACACACCTTATAATAACGCAGACAGAGGCAACGCAGAGAGAGGAGTCTGAAGAAGAGGAGTCCGAGGAGGAAGGTGGCTTTGAGGAGGTGGAAGACCAAACACAGCAGGCGTCCCAGGGGGCTTGTTGTCACCTTTCGGGGACCCTTGGTGGTTGGGTGGAGGAAGAGAGTGAGGACAAGGAACGGGACATGGCTAGCTTGGTATCCAACCTTGTGCAAATGGGGAGTTTGCGGTTGTGCAAAGGGACTGTTTGCGGTTGTTTGCGGTGCATTAAATGGGGAGATTGGTCTGTTACTGTGAAGCGGGTGTAACCCTTACACTACCTGATCGATACAACATCGTACCTGATGTTTTAAAGCATGTTATTCCAAAAAAATTAGGAATATTAGGGGATTTATGCCCTTTTTGGCTTAAAACCAGACTCTGCATCAACTATGTAATTTTCCGTGGGAGTTTTGCCATGGATCCCCCTCCGGCATGCCACAGTCCAGGTGTTAGTCCACTTGAAACAACTTTCCCATCACTATTGTGGCCAGAAAGAGTCCCTGTGGGTTTTGAAATTTGCCTGCCCATTGAAGTCTATGGCGGTTCGCCCGAACCGAAAATTGTATGTTCGCGACATCACTCGTTTCGACCCTAATAACCTGTGTAATGTTAGGCTTCAGGCTCTGATCTGGTACCCCATATCCCCAAAGATCATGGCCTGTGAGTATTTAGGCATAATTAGAATTGTTTATATAATGTTTAGTGTTCAGGTTGTGGTTAGGACATGATATGTTTATGCCAAGCAGCGTTAAAAGAAAAATACCAAAGTATTTAGCAATGCTATAATGTCTGCAATAGTGATTTAATCTAATAGGATGGTTTGGGTAATTGTCTAAAGTTTAAATAATGTATTTGTACTTAGAAGTAGGCCCTAGGAGATAATGTTATAAGTCACTTCAGAGGTTAAAGGACAAAGATAATTTATTACCTCCTGGAATGTATGTTTGGTCAGAGAGGGCACTGGGGTGGGAGATGTGGGTTGATACACTAAGCAGAAACTTCTGGTGCTGATGTAGAATTTGGAACATTATTGGATGTGTGTGTTTATTGTCTCTCTGGGATTGTAACACCAGATCTGGAGACTAAGAGAAATATGACCCCCTCGCTTAATGACAACAGAAACATGCCAGCACAGATATTTCAGAGGAAGGGTTGTCGTGGGGTTGGTATCCATAGTAACTGGTTGGAGGAAGGGCCACATGATCTTTATTGTTTTTGGTTTTAAGATGTATTTGAAGCGAGAAAAATGGTCAGTCTGTTTGGTACTAAACAATAGTACATGTGTGCTTCTTATGTCCTAATAAAAGGGATCTGATTGTGTCTTTAACTGATTGGAATGGAATTGCTGGGGATGCTGAGATCTTGAACACAAGGAGGCATGGCCTAGAGGGAGAAAGTTGGGGAGGGCTTGATCCCTCAAATCTGGGTTGTAATAGTGTGCTCCATCTGCTTTTGGTCAGTTAATTATATAGAGATGAGAAGTCAGATCAAGTGGTCATTAGGCCAAATACTTGGGACTGCTTAGTCAGATGAGCAAAAACATATCATGAACAGAAATGATAAGAAACATCTGTCTATATATCAAATATATGGATTATGTATCTCTATTCTTTCTTTTTAACAAAGGTAATATGGTTTATTATTTGTATATATTTGTTTTGCATCTTTAAAACATAAAATTATCATAAAATTAGTGTTATTGTGATATAAAAAAAATCAGTGCTATCAATGTTCCTAATATTTATTTCACTATAGATAAAGTTCTAAATACACCTTTTCTAAAACAAAACATTTTACATTTCTTTTTCCAACTAGATATAAATAGTGTTACTTCCACTTTCTATATGAAACAGTATTCGATCTTAAAGATGCAATTATATCCTACAAAATAATTACTTAAAAAAACAACAATTAACCTCATAATCTGATGTGATTAAACCATAAACTAGCAAACATTTAAATATAAGTTCAGTCACAACACTTTTGATTATGTGTCAGTTCCTTTAAATATTGAATGTATCTCTAAACAAAGTTTAGACGTGGATACACAGCCTTTGCTTTCCATGCACAACAAACTATTCTCTAGCTACCAATTGAACATCTTGGTCTGAGCTTTCAAGTACTTTTCCACAGTAAGCTATCTGAGTATAAGAATACATCACAGAGAAAGTAATCAGTCATATGAAAGCAACTGTATTAACTATTTTATGTAAGTAGAATATTGATCACTAATGAGCACAAATTGTGGATTTATTATTGTTAAAGGTCAATATTAATCGCAATCATCCCAGGTTGTTAGTAAGTATTCAGTATTTATTATTATAATATTTTAATTAAAATTACAATTCTGAAAATGTGTCTATGGAGACCCCCATGGCACTGAAACATTAACTTAAATTATGTCTGTGGGATTTAATAATTAACACCAACCATGGTTGGCCCTAACAGACCCCATGCCACGCAAACTTAACCCCTATGCTATGGCATCTAATTACTAACCTAGCCACTAACACTGAAATAATATGCCATGGAGCTAATATGCCATGGCTTATATTGCATGCCATGGAGGTCCTGGAAGGACATACATTGAATCTAAGCCTAAGATATATAAGTACATATGACATCCACAGTTAACTCATATGCCATGAAGTGGTCCTGTAAGGACCTCTGTGTAATATAAAAGAAACCCTCTAAAATGACTTCCTTGGCTCAAATAATTAACTCTTGTGTCAGGCATTTTGAGGGTAATGAATGCCACACCCATCTATTAATTACATTATATAGCGGTTCATTGTCACTTACTAATTAACATTGTAATTACACACAAACACAGTATGTCTCTCTAATGTTAATGTTAAATTATGTTCCTGTTAAAATGAAATATTTCTTGGTAGCAAGTCAAACTTGGCTAGGTCAGTTTGCAAATATTTCTCTCTTGGGTAAGTAATTTGAAGAGAAACAGTGTAAGGTTTCTAGATAGTGTCTTACGTGTTTCTTCAATGTTCCATTGTTCCTTCAAACATATTATCAAGCAGGTGTAGATTAGAATACAATGTTGTAGTCTAGTCTACTATAAATAATTTGGCGCATAATTAATACTGAGGTCATAATGTTTTAATATAACTAGAGTGCTCCCATGTGGTTAGAAGCAGACATTCCAATATTATTATTAATTTATTTTCTAATTATTCCTATACATAAAGAGGGGAGTAACTAATTGTCATTGGTTTAAACCAGCCTCGTGATTAGAGGAGAGAAAGAGTTTATCAGAAGCAGGGGAATAATATTCTGGGCTTTTTCCTTTTTCTCAGGGTCTTTTGTCTTTGGCTATTTTCTCCGGTTCTGGGGTCTTTCCCTGAGCCTACTCTATACAATTTCCATTCTTATCTGACAGTTCTTTTCTGAGAACAAACTGACCATCATACTTGGCATAAACTTATGCCCCCTTTCAAATCTTCCTTAAGATATATTTCTATATCTACTATATAAATGTCTATTCTATCTCAACTCTCTCTACACAATCAACAAAACTGTCATACATCATTATTGAGTGAATTGACCGACTTGATAAATTAAATCTAAATGTAATCAATTCTGATGTAAGACCAACATCTAAATAACAGCCTGCCAACATCTAAATACAACGTTTATTAGCTTGCAAACTCACATACAATATAATCAACTCAGATACATATTGCTTCAAATATATACTTCTATATCCTTACTGCTATATAAAGTATCATACTATATATTACTGCTTTCTTAGAGTAATAGGTTATATTGCTAATTATTAATATTATATATATATATATATATATATATATATATATACACATATAGTTACATAGTTACATAGTATTTAAGGTTGAAAAAAGACTTTCAGTCCATCAAGTTCAACCTTTTAAGATCTCCTTTGATCTGCAATATGCGGATTAACTATTAATTCATTAGTTGTTAATTAATTATTAATCAATTATTTAATGTTTTTTTTGTTTGTTTGTTTTTTTATTATTATTAATTAGTCCAGAGGAAGGCAAATAGAAAGAAAAAAATAAAATAAAAAAACAAGCGAGACTTAGCCAATTGTCTAAAGGGGAAATGTTAAAAATTTGGATCATTACTGTCTCTCTAATTATCCATGATAACCCTGAATACCCTTTTTAATTAGAAATAAATCTAGTCCCCTTTTAAAGTTATCTATCGAATCCGCTGTCACCACCTCCTCTGGTAGAGAATTCCACAGATTAACCACCCTTACTGTGAAGAACCCTTTTCTTTCTTTGAGGTGGAATCTTTTTACTTCTAACCTCAAGGGATGTCCTCTTGTCAGTTGAAAACCTCTTGGCACAAAAAGCTCCCCCGACAAATCTTTATACTGACCCTGGATGTATTTATATAAGGTAATCATATCTCCTCTTAGACGCCTTTTTTCTAGAGAGAATAAGTTTAATTTGGTTAGTCTTTCTTCATAACTTAGCCCCTCCATTCCCCTTATTAGTTTGGTTGCCCTTCTCTGTACCTTTTCCAGCTCTAAAATGTTTTATGAAGTGGTGCCCAAAATTGTACTCCATATTCCAAATGAGGGCGTACTAGAGATTTGTATAGTGGCAGAATTATATTTGCTTCCCTGGCTTCTATACCCGTCTTAATACATGCTAATATTTTATTTGCCTTTGCAGCTGCTGCTTGGCTTTGAGCACTGTTACCTAGGTGGTTGTCCACAAGCACTCCCAACTCCCTTTCAATATCTGATACACCTAGATTTGCTCCATTAAGATTATAAATTGCGTGGCTATTTTTCCTTCCCAGATGCATAACTTTACATTTATTCGTATTAAATCTCATCTGCCATTTAGATGCCCATTCCTCAATTTTATGTAAATCCCCTTGGAGGGAAAGCACATCATTTTCTGATTTAATTACCTTGCACAACTTTGTGTCATCAGCGAAAATGGAGACCCCACACTCCAATCCTACCTCTAAGTCATTAATAAATATGTTAAAAAGGAGAGGACCTAATACTGAACCCTGAGGAACCCAACTTACCACATTAGTCCAATCGGAGAATGTTCCATTTACAACAACCCTTTGCTTCCTGTCTTTTAGCCAGCTCTCAATCCATGAGCAGATATTTACTGCAATTCCTGTATCCCTTAGTTTGCCCAATAGTCTCCCATGTGGCACTGTATCAAAAGTCTTTGCAAAATCCAAAAAGACTACATCCACTGAGTTGCCTTGATCCAGGTTCCTACTAACCTCCTCATAGAAACTAATTAGATTTGTTTGACATGACCTATCCCTCATAAACCCATGTTGACTCCTACTTATAATCCTGTTCAAATAGACATATTCTTGTATATTATCCCTTATTAACCCTTCTAAAAGCTTCCCCACTACAGAAGTGAGGCTCACTGGTCTATAATTCCCCGGATTTGCTCTTGCTCCCTTTTTAAATATAGGTATCACATCAGCTTTTCTCCAGTCATTTGGTAGAGACCCTGTGTTGAGTGAATCTTGAAAAATTAAATATAATGGTTTGGCTATTACAGAACCCAGTTCCCTTAGTACCCTTGGATGTATTCCATCAGGACCCGGGGCTTTATTAACATTTATTTTTTCCAACCTCTTTTGGATTACTTCCTGTGTTAACCAATTATTTGGCAAAGGTAGTGTAGCCCCATTATGTCGCAGTGTCCCAACCACTGGTACCTCCCTTGTGTATACCGAAGAAAAGAACCTATTTAGCTCATCTGCCTTTTCTTGGTCACTAATTATCAGACAGCCTGTTTAACATTGTAATGTTCCTATAGCTTCCTTCCTCGCCTTCTTCCCATTAATATACTTAAAAAATATTTTAGAGTTAGTCTTACTCTCTTTTGCAATTAATTTTTCATTTTCTATTTTAGCCAGTCTAATCGCGCTTTTGCAAGCCTTGTTGATTTCCTTGTATTCCCGTAAAGCAGTCTCTGTCCCTTCTTGTTTGTATAATTTAAATGCCTGTTTTTTACTCCGTATCTTGATCTTTAAATCATTGTTAAGCCACATGGGTTGTGATTTACTCCTTTTACTTTTATTCCCACACGGTATATGCTGATGTGTATGTATATTTAGTAAGAATTTAAATGTTGTCCATTTATGTTCAGTGTTTTTACCTATCAGTTCTCTGTCCCAGTCTATACTTTGTATTGCTGCCCTTAGACCGTTAAAATCTGCCCTTTTAAAATTAAGAGTTTTTGTTGGCCCCTTAAAATGTTGTTTTTTTCATTCAATCTCAAATGAGACTGTGTTGTGATCACTGTTTCCCAAAGGTTGCCCTATTTCAACATTTGATACAATATTAATATTATTTGTAATGAGTAAATCTAAGATAGCTTCATTTCTAGTAGGCTCCTGTATAACCTGGGCCAAATAATGATCCCTGAGTGTACTCAAGAACCTGCTCCCCTTAGCTGAACTACTGGTCTCATTTATCCAGTTTATTTCAGGGTAATTAAAATCTCCCATTATTAGAACTTGCCCGTGCTTAGCTGCATTTCCAATCTGTAACAATAATTGTATTTCCTCACTTTCAGCTATATTTGGGGGTTTATAGCATACTCCTACTAATATTCTTTTGGAATTTGCTACTCCGCTATTTAACTCTACCCACAAACATTCAGCTTTATCACTAGGTCCACCATAAATATCTTCTCTGACTATAGCCTTAAAAATTCAGGCTTAACATACAGACAAATCCCTCCTCCTCGTTTACCATTGCCTCTATCTTTCCTAAATAGGTTATAACCATCCAGATTAACAGTCCAGTCATGAGATTCATCCCACCACGTTTCGGTAATGCCTATTAAATCCCATTTTTCATTAATTGCTAATAATTCTAACTCTCCCATTTTTCCTGGCAAGCTTCTGGCATTAGCAAGCATACACCTTATGTTATGAGTCTGTAGTTCTGAAGTGCCTACCACTGAACTTGAATTACTTAGTACTACCTCCATATTGACTATACTACCCCTCCCCCCATCTCCTCCCCTATGAGTTGTTAATTCATCCCTAATACCCTCTACACTTTCTACCCCATTACTTATATCTAGTCCCTCCCCCCAACCTACTAGTTTAAAAACTCCTCCAGCCTTTTTACCATCCTATCCCCTAGTACAAAAGCTCCCTCATCATTAAGGTGCAATCCATCCCTACTGTAGAGATTGTACCGAAGTGAGAAGTCAGCCCAGTGCTCTAAAAAGCCAAACCCCTCCTTAGTGCACCACATCTTTAGCCACGCATTAACCTCCCTAATCTCCTTCTGCCTCCCTGAGCTAGCACGTGGCACTGGTAGTATCTCAGAAAATACTACCTTGGAGGTCCTTGCCTTCAGCTTATTACCTAGTTCTCTAAAATCATTCTTTAGGACACTCCATCTTCCACTAACTTTGTCATTGGTACCAATATGTACCAAGACCGCCGGTTCATTTCCAGCCCCTCCCAATAATTTGTCTACCCGATCCACAACATGACGAACCCGAGCACCCGGGAGACAGCAAACTGTTCGATTGCTGGGATCTGGGTGACAAAACACCCTGTCTACCTTCCTAATAATAGAGTCCCCTACAACCAAAACCTGTCTGTTCTGCCTATTCTACCCTCCCTCTTCTCCAGTAGAGTTGTTCGCCTGGCTGTTAGAGGGAACAGCTCTATCTGGCATTGCTATTCCTGAATGGACATCGCCAACAGTTTCACTCAATCTGGCAAATCTGTTGTTGTTTGCCAACTCAGAACTAGCCTGCCTCCTCCTGTTCCCCCTGCTTCCCCTTGTAACTGTAACCCAGCTGCCTCCCTGGACATCCTCACTAGCCCCAGCTCCACCCTCCATGCTAGGCCCAGCTAAACTGTGCTCAGTGAGCACCAACACCCTTTCCAGTGGAGCAATATCACTAAGTGCCGCAATTCTCCTCTCCAGATCTCCAATTTGAGCTTCCAGAGAGGCAACATGCTCACACCTCTCACAGAGGTATGGACCCTGGATCATCTGTTCCAGTATTGCATACATATGACAGGATGTACACTGAATAAGGTTGCCACTGGACTGACTCATAATTATTATTATTGTCTACTACATTTCAGTGGGAAAAATAAAGAATATAATATAATATATTTATATAAAGTTTTCCTCCTTTGCACTATAAATCTGCCCTCCCTTTTCTTTGAAGGCCCTCCTTTTATTTAAACTCCTAGGCTTTTACTAGAATTGCACTTGATACTGAAAATGTTCGCAAGCTCACAAGTTCCCCTTCTCCGGTTTCTATTAACTTCTGCCTTCTCGCCTGGGCACAATTAGTGCACTCTGCAATTTATCAGCCTTTACTTGTAAGGTAAATCCACTTGTAAACAGGCCCCAAACCAGCTCACAAATCCTTTATCCTAGTTTAACAGTCAAGCCACACCCCTCTCACCTGGGCATACTCAGTGCACTCTGCAGTTTATCAGCCTCTACTTGTAAGGTAAATCCACTTGTAAACAGGCCCCAAACCAGCTCACAAACCTTTTATACAAGTTTAACAGTCAAGCCACACCCCTCTCACCTGGGCACACTTAGTGCACTCTGCAGTTTATCAGCCTTTACTTGTAAGGTAAATCCACTTGTAAACAGGCCCCAAACCAGCTCCCAAACCTTTTATAACCCCCATGTAAAATATATTAAATATACTATCTCAAATACACACATATCCCACTATCTAAAATACATTACATACTATCTAAAATATACAAAAACCACACTATCTAAAATACATTACATCTTATCTAAAGTATACACATACCACAGTATGTAAAACTATACATATACTACACTTTCTAAAATACAGGAAATACTATAGATCCCCCTATATAATATACAATAAATCCTATCTCCATATACAAACCCTAATTGTAAGCTAAAAGGAAATCATTAAGACCACTTACCTTTGCAGATGTCCCTTCAGATCACCAACCTGCAGAAAAAATAAATAGTACAACGCATTTAAATACAATAAATAAACATTCTAAATATTCTAAATATTCTACTCACCTTTCCAGCATTTCCCCCCCATCCTTCTTATTTTCTATTTCTATTTTATTTGGCTGTTGTGACTGTCAATTAGACTGCAGCCAATGATGATCCCTTGTGATTGGCTGAAGGCAATGAAGGCTTCGGATTGGTTTTAAATAGATTGACAGGTGCATTAGCCAATCAGAATAGTATATGGGGGTGTATCCCTTTCTGATTGGCTTACACCTTGGCACCTACTGATTAGCTGAAATTTGATTGAAAGTGTTTTCAGCCAATCAGAATGCTCCATTGCCATTTTTCTTCCGGAAAAGTCTGTAGGAGGCTCATTAGCATCAGGGAGGTCTGCGAGTGTGGACCTCTGTTATTTATTTTTTTCTTCCAGGGCCCAACTGGGGCAGAAGAGAAGGAAGCCAGGGACATTGCAGGGAGGTAAGTTCAATGTATATTATTTTTATGTTACTTTATTTTGTGTGTGTTTGTATATTATATTAGCGCCAGAGAAGAAAATAAGAAGGATGGGGAGGACATGCTGGAAAGGTGAGTAAAATATTTAGAAAATTTAGAATGTTTATTTATTGAATGTAAATGTGTGAAGGGACATCTGCAAAGGTAAGTGGTCTTAATTATTTTATTTTATTTTAGAATTAGGGTTTGTATATGGAGATAGGATTTATTGTATATTACTTAGGGGGAATGGATATTAGATAGATGTTTTGTGACTTAGGTAGTTTTATTTTGTGTAATGTAGATTTGTTTTTTTCTGTGACATGTTTTTTTTGTGTTAGCTTTTATTTATTTTTGTAATTAGTGGGGTGGGGGGTTTATTAGGGGTAGGTAGATAGTGTAGGTAGGTAATGTAGGTGTTCATAGGTTAGTGTAAAGGGGGGTTATTTTAGATGTAATGGTTTATTGGGGGTTATAGTGCAGTGTAGTTCTTGTAGTTAGAGTGATGAGGGTCCTGTTAGGGTTATAACTGCCCCATAGGGGTCTTTCTAAACCCTAATGGGACTGATGGGGTTAATGAAGGGCTTATGGGAATCTGTATTGACCCCCTTGAGTGAAATGGTTAATTAAGGGGTTATTGGGGTCTTCATTGACCCCCATGAGTGACAGGGTTAATGAAGGGCTTATGGGGGTCTGTATTGACCCCCATTAGTGAAAGGGATAATTAAGGGGTTATGGGGGTCTTTATTGACCCCCATGAGTGATAGGGTTAATTAAGGAGTTATGGGGATCTGTATTGAACGCCATGAGTGAAAGGGTTAATTATTCGCTTATGGGGTCTGTATTGACTCCCATTAGTGACAGGGTTAATTTAAGACTTATTGGGGTCTGTATTGACCTCCATGAGGGACAGGGTTAATTGAGGCTTATGAGGGTCTGTATTGATTCCCATAAGTGACAGGGTTAATTAAGGGGTTATGGGGTCTGTATTGACCCCCATGAGTGACAGGGTTAAATAAGGGATTATGGTGGTCTGTATTGACCCCCATGAGTGACAGGGTTAATTTAGGGGTTATGGGGGGGGGGTTTCATTGACTCCCATGAGGGACAGGGTTAATTAAGGGGTTATGGGGGTCTGTATTGACCTTCATAAATGACAGGGTTAATTAAGACTTATGGGGGTCTGTATTGACCCCCATGAGTGACAGGGTTAATTAAGGAATTTATGGGGGTCTGTATTGACCCCCATGAGTGACATGGTTAGTTAGGGGCTCATGGGGCTCTATAAAGAGCCCCAAGAGTGATGGCGTTAATTTTTCTTTTTCGCGGGTACTTTAAGGACTTTTACGGTCCTTTAAGGACCCGCAATTTGGATTTCAGCGGAAGGTTAATGTGGGGCTAATGTGGGGACCCACCGGGCGTCCCAAAAGGGGATCCCCATCACTGTGTGGTTAATGTTAGGTGCAGTAGTTACAGTACCCCCGCTGGCGGGCCTAAGTGTTTGTGTGCCGCTGTCCTTTTAACGAGCCGCGAGAGGGAATTTAGAGGTTTTAAAAGCAGGTAGGGACACTCGTACGCATTTAGCAATGTTTTTTTGGGTCCTGGAGCTTCGTTTTCTTTTCTTTCTTTTTTTTGGTGGCCATTTTTTCTTCATGCTTAGGCGACTTTCGAGTAACTAAACAGGGCACATTGGGGTTAAATTGGCATTCAACCTCACTTCTAGAGGTCCTGGCTGTCCCCCCGGGCTGTTAGTGAGTGTTTTTTTATTATTATCATGTTTTTTGTGTGTGTTTTCGTGGCTTTGTGGAGGAGGGGAAGAGAGACACAGGGGATGGAGAGGAGGGGGGAAGAGAGACACAGGGTAAGGAGAGGAGGAGGGGAAGAGAGACACATGGTAAGGAGAGGAGGAGGGGAAGAGGTACTGTGGAGTCGTAGGGATAAGCGCCAATGGTGCTCATCTCAACCAGCGCAAAGAGTGCCTTTGGTGCTCCTTGCCAGCAAAGCAAGGGCCGCAGTTGCAGCAGGTTCACTACGCTAACCAGCATTAGGCGGGCTCGCTACACGAGACCACAAGCGTTAGCAACAACCCGTATTCCTCACAACTATATATGTGATCCCTTTATGGTGGTGTCACCCTTCTTTTACTGTACACACTGTTAACAGTTTTTTCAGCCTTCTGATTGGCTCCTGGTTTCTTAGGAACAGGGAAACAGGAAGTGCACATGCCACCACAGGAAGTGATATAACTAAGCTATGCAATTGCGCCATTTTAGCTTTAAATAGGTGAGGCAAGCCATCTAGGCTTCCTGCATATAGCTATTTATCAAGTTACTAATTTTTCTTTTATTATTTATACATTGAGAAAGCCTGTAAGAACGGGAGAAACGCGTCTGTCCTTTTATTTAAATTTTTTAGTTATTGTTATTGACATTACTTTTATTATCATTGTTTTTTTAAATGTATTTTTTTATTGTTATTTTTATAGTCTTAAACCTGTGACTTGTAACTAAGAGTCATTTGGAATACTACAAACCTCTACCAATTTGGTAAGTATTGCAACTACTATAAAGCAAACTATGGGATTTCTCTATGAATAAAACGTTTTTATAAACTATCGAATTAGCTTTGAGTATTTATAGGGGTCTATACGACTCAAGTACTCAGCTTCTCCATGAACATTGTAGTTCACGAATAAACACGTACCCATAGGGTGACTCCTCACTCCACCTCACGTGAAACAGACAGGAAGATCCAGTTCCCGGCCCAGTGGAACCAGCTACCTCTGTGTTATCCATCTGGAAAAGGACTTGCTGACAAGTGACTGAAATACCTCATACCGTGAGGTTAGGACATGTAAGTTCGCATTTTTACCTGCATTTATATATTCATCTAGTTTAGCATTTATCTGCACTAGGTTTTGTGCCTCTTCCCCTCCCTTTCATCTCTTTTATATATATATATATATATATATATATATATATATATATATATATTAGCGACTTGCCCGTCAAAAAATGATGGTCAATAAAAATTAAATGTTGTGAAATTTGTTTGCAACACAAAATGAGTCACCTACATTTGTTCCCTTTTTTTTTTTTAAATTAAAACACATTATTTATTTTAACTTTTTATTTTTTTAACTTTCAACTTATATTTCACAAACATGAAACTTTGTAACATGCAACTTGTATATGAAACATTCGTTCAACATTTTGTTACAATACTAACACTTTTCAATACATATTTATCACTGAGTAACTGCGGACTATATTAACTTAGAGTAAGTAAATTGTTTTAACAATAACATGCTTTTTATCATTTGTAACATATTTGTTAAACTCGTGTTAAACTAAATTAGCATTGAATCCAGAGGAAGGCAAACAATAAAAACCCTCTATTGAAACTTGTCCAATTGTATCAAAGAGGGAAAAAAAATAATTCCTTCCTGACCCCATTAACTGGCGATCGGATTTCTCCCTGAATCAATACTTTGGGCCTCATTCAATTATCTTCCGTAAAACGGTCGCAAAGCTGCGATTCCTTGCGGCCGTCTTACGGCCCCGTGTAGAGCTACTTTTACCTTGCAATTCAATTATACGGCGCCGCAAGGATATCCCCTTCCGGCCGGCCGCATATCATGCAAACGGCCGGAAGCTTTTTCCCAGCGCCTGTAAATCTTGTTTTCCGGCCGCAAAGTCCTAAAACTGAAAATGCAAATATAAAATCGAGAATGCATTGTACAGCTCCGTAAATGCTAGGCATCATAATGGGGGACACGAGGATTAATAGCAACACCCTCTCAAGCTTGCACATCAGCCCAAATACAATATATTATTTACGGATTACTTTACGTCCCGTAGTTTCGTGGGCTGGTCCTTGTTGCATTGTACTAGCCAATATATATTCAATCCAGCACTGCAAAGCACTGTAAATAATGGGGAACATAATGGGGGGGGGCATGAGGATTACTAGCCAAACCTTCTCAAGCTTGCACATCGCCAAATTGTACTTTGATTTCAAAATCCGTACAAGTCGCACGGACTTCACTGACCAAGCCCGTAGCTCCGTATTCAAGCCCGTGCGGGCTGTCCTCCAAGCCCGCAGCTCGTTTTTAAAGGCCGTACGTGCTTGGAGGTTAAAGGTATCCATTTTGTTACGGTTTTTGCAGTTTGCATGGTTTAAGCCTGTAACCCTAAAATGGAGGCCCAAGCATTGTAGCCTCCAAATGAACAATAGTTCAAATTAGTTTAATATTCCTCATATGTTTGATTGGTCAGCACACATACAGGTTCCATTGTAGCCTCTAAAACAGCCCTATAATAGCATATGTCACCCCAACATTGGTGCGCACAGCAAATGTGTTTTGACAACATGTAGCTGACATGAGCGGTCCCACATCATTGCGCAGTTGTAATATTTTTGACTAGTGCGCGTCGATGAAAGGGCGCAAGTGATATGACCTAATGCCATAAACCCTTCTAACCCTTGTAGCCGCAGCCTAATCCTAACCCTTACACCCCACAGCCTAATCCTAATCATTAGATCCGCTAGCCTCCTGTGGGGCCTGCTGTTGTTGATGCGCGCATGTGTCGGTGCGCAGATGACAGCGCACATTCGATGCACGCTATATGGTTGATCAACGATAGAATACACATCTCGCTCATTACATCTACATTAGAGAATACAAATAGTGGCCAAATCAGACCGCCACTTGGCATATATCAAGTACCAGGGGAATATTTCATTATATGTGGTTAAGTTCTTCAGTTGTGTCCGACTCTCCGTGACCCTATGGACTGCAGCACATTCAGCTAGGTCTCTGCCTGTGCTGTTATCCACGGTTTCCATCTAAATATACTGGTGTGGTTTGTCAGTTCCTTCTCAAGTGGATTGGACCTTGTCTGATCTCTCTGCTATGATGTGCCCACCTACAGTGGCCCTACATGTTATGGCTCCCAGCTTCATTCAGGTACACAAGCCCCTTCACACCACTTAGCAATGCTGAAGGGGACCAGGGGAACATGCACCACACATATCTACTCTGACCCATCAGGAAGGGCCGCAAGCTCTGGGATCGACAGCAAACTCACAGCCATCAGGCATAATCTCTGCTACGCCCATCCTGGTGGAAGCCATGTGCCAGGTGTCTAGTTATTCCCATTTGGTGAACTTCCAAACTGTTCTTCTATTTATCAATTTACATGGGTGAGACTTGCTAAGTGGTGGTGGTGGTGAAGCAGCTTGTGTACCTGAATGAAGCTGTGAGCTACTGTAGGTGGGCAGGTCATAGCAGAGAGATCAGACAAATCCCAATCCACTAGAGGAGGAACTGACAACCCACTCCAATCTCTTTGGCCTTCAAACTTTGGATAACAGCACAGGCAGAGTCGGACACAACTGAACTTAACCACATATAATGAAATATTCCCCTGGTACTTGATATATGCCAAGAGGCGGTCTGATTTGGCCACTATTTGTATTCTCTAATGTAGATGTGATGAGCTAGATGTGTATGCAATTAGATAGAGATTTAAGGGATCCCAATAGAGCTCATGTGCGTGGCAAAGGGTTCATATGACCTGACTCATGTTTTACTCTTGATATTGAATTGGGTAGTGTGGCTTCAATCATATTATGCATGTTGCAGCATGGTTTGTCAGATTGGCATGTGCATGACCATTACAACATATGATAACCAAAGTATATTTAGCCAATGCATGTTCATTATTGGGCAACTAACTGTATTCACACATATGCTAAGTGATGTGGGTGAAGGAGTTTGTGTACTTCAATGAAGCTGTGAGCTATCCTACATAGGGCCAGTGTAGGGGGGTATGTCTTATCAGAGAGGTCAGACTAATCCCAATCAACTAGAGAAGGAACTATAAAAGCACTCCAGTGTCACCTGTCCTATTCATTGTAGGCCCTCAGGGGAATGTTCCTACTCCACAGTATCGCTAATCAGACTTGTCATGGGTATTAACCCTATATTAGTAGTAGATATGATATTTGGGATCAGATGATATCTAAAGCTATTCTGACTCCTCAACAGTTTTACATGTATTGATCTATTGCATGTTAACTATGGCTCATCAGTTTACATTTATAGGAGTGTGACACTAATGTAATGCATGTGGATTTCACAGAACAAAACATATTCATAACACATGGATGCAGTCAGAAAGGTCTAACAAAGCTTTATTTTTTACACAGACCACAATCAGCAGTGGTCAAGATTGTGCATTCACATAACAGTATAACAAAGCTGTATTTGATAGACAGACCACAATCAGCAGTGGTCAAGATTGTGCATTCACATAACAGTATAACAAAGCTTTATTTGATAGACAGACCACAATCAGCAGTGGTCAAGATTGTGCATTCACATAACAGTATAACAAAGCTTTATTTGATAGACAGACCACAATCAGCAGTGGTCAAGATTGTGCATTCACATAACAGTATAACAAAGCTTTATTTGATAGACAGACCACAAACAGCAGTGGTCAAAACTGCATTAATATCATGGGTGTGGTGTGGGCGGGTCCTTGAAGAGCAAGAGGCTGGAAAAAAGGGGAAACCTACAGGGGTCAATCTAATAGTCTAGAATAAGCATGATGCATAGCACCTACCAGGGTCACATGCTGCAACCGGAACCAAAAATCTCTCCATTTAACTGAAGAAACCATTTATGTGCATAGCACTTACAACTTGTAACTAGATCTGCTCAATTAAACAGATGATTCAACCTTTGGACTGTATAATCCAATCCAGTTTCACACATACAGTGTGTTGACCAAACAAAAATCTGAAATAAGTGTTCAAATCAAAAAATGCGGAGGAGGATCCAAAACAATTTAGAATCATGATGTATGTACAGTGCAGTTCTAAATACTGTACCAATATACCAACTCACCTGATTCCCATCTGCAAGCATTACTAACCATTAGCTAGGTCTGTGGATAATCAGAAATATGGACAAATAGCCATTATTATGCAGAGGACACAAAGGTCAGCAGCAAGATTCACTGTTTCTTACATCAGACCCAAAGATCTGTTCTCAGACTGCTATTGAGGTCAGGATCACATGCGTCACTAGTGCATATATTAATGCTGGCTGTTAATAACATGCCATTGTGAGACTTTGCAAGTCCACCACCATAGCGGTATTAGTCTACATTTAAGCTACCAACAATCATGTCGGAGATATCTGGCTATATGATAGCTGTAAGATTGTGGGAGCTACATGTTAAGGGGGCTGCCATTGAAGGCATGTCTACCTGAGAGGCACTGGGAAAACCCTCCACCTCATAATTCCTCCACAATGCTTGCAGATGCAGGAGATGCCTTCATGGACCTAAAAAAAAAAAGCAAAAAAAGACAAAACCTAACAAATAAGGCCTGAAAACATCATAGGGCCTGCAGCATCTCTTCTCAACAGCACTCCTTAGTGACAATGTATTGGTCACACTACTAATTAACAGCCTCATTAAATTGCTATGTAACAAATTGAATAGGGCTCTATATAAGCACACAGCATCTTTTTGAAAGCAAGTTTTTAGTTAGGGAACTTCTATGCAAAAGCCAGGTCTTCACTAACTAAAAACTTCTGTACACCAAATATCCTATGTGCTTATATAGAGCCCTATTCAATTTCCCAAATCACATTTTAATGAGGCCCTTTGTGTTCTGTTTAACCTGTCACCAATTGATGGTCACTGAGGAGTGCTGTTGTGAAGGCTAAAACATGTCTGCAGACCCTATGGGCGTCATTCAATTGAGATATGGCCGATTGAAAAGGGCTCTATATAAGCACAGAGCATATATTTAGTTACAGACGTTTGTAGATAGTGAAGACCTTGCTTTTGGAGAGAAGTTCACTAACTACAAACATCTGTAGAAAATATGCTCTGTGCTCAAATTGATCCCTTAGCAATCGGCCACATTGCAATTGAATGAGGCCCTATGTCCTCCTCCGCTTGGGCCCAGGACCCACATCACCTGTGCACATCCTCCGTCTCCCCTCTGGTGGTGATGGTGTGGGGGGGCGGGCGGTGCCAGGCAGCGGTGGTCTGGGTGGTGGCGGACACATGGGAGGAGAGGAGGGGCCAGGCTGCTCTTGGCTGGGGGATTGGGAGATCCCTGTTGATGTTGGTGAGGGGACCATCGCGTGTCTGAGCAGCCTGACCTGAAGGTGCTCCGATGTCATGTGGTGCCTCCTCACCTCCCTGGACAGCCTGGCCAGGCTGTGGGTCATATGTGACCGGAGGGCATAGATGCTGGCATCCATCCGGAGCTGGTTGGCCTCGATCCTCTGGGTGCTGGCCAGCAGCTCCTTCATGACGGCCAGCATCTCCACCTGCAAAGCCTGGCTCTGCGGCGACGACACCGCTGGGTGGGCGTGGTGAGGTGTAGCGGGGAGGTCCACAGCTGGAGCCTGTGGTGACAATGTGCCCGGTGGTGACCAGGCCAGCACACTGTGTGGGGAAGGAGGTGCTGTCCCTTGGGCGGGGGAGGGCCCCAGAGCAAGTCTTTCAAGAATGGGCATAGGCCCAGGGCTTGTGGCAGGTGACCCTGCAAGGTCAATGACCAGCCCATCCTCTGACCCAGAGCCCTCCGATCTTCCTTCCTCCTCCCCCTGTGCTGGAAGATCCTGGTACGGGGCTGATGGCCCCGCCTCCTCTCCCTGGTCACAGGACCCAGAGCTCCTCCTGGATGCTGAGAGATAGAGAAGAAAGGTACATGTCATTAGTATGTTGATTAGCGCATTGATATGTGTTCATTTCTAATTATCTGACATCTAGCCTTGAATAGGGATGATTCTCTGATTAGCTATCTTATACTAGCTGTTATCTATTCTTAGGTTTCTGTTCTGGATGGTTCTCGGCTTACAACGCTATCTGTATTACGGCTGCTGTCTGTAACTGCATAGGCTGAACGGGCACACCAATACATGGACTCTCTATTACAGGGGTGCCCAAACTCTTTCCTGGATTGGAAGATATCCTTTCTGTGCACAGGTGAGTCAATCAGGATGACTGAAGAAGCGATTGACTCACCTGTGCGCAGCAGGGTTATCAAATCCAGCCATGTGTGTGGCCCACCAGGACCGAGTTTGGACACACCTGCTCTATTGCTTGATTACTGTTGTGGTGACCAGGAATGACAGTGATTTGTCAGCTTCATGAATTTAATGATGCATCCATCTATCCCTTGTTATTTCATGGAGCTGACATGTCAGTGTCATGTCCATGTGTAGTGTGTGTGATGCACATGTGGTGGCATGTTGCTGTACGTCATATTCACCTGCCATGGAGGCTGGGTCCTGCTGCTCCACCGGGCCTGATGCTCCAGCTGCGTCGGAGGGTGCAAGCATGGCCCTTGCAATCCCTTCATGTGCAAGGTACTTGCCCTCCGCCCCTCGGCCTCCTGCGCCATCTTCTTTCTCACCACGGCCCTGATGTCGTCGAAACGATGCTTGATGGACCGCAGACTCCGTCCACGGCCCGCCACACCATTCACCAGATCCACCACCTGCTGCCAAGCATTAGCCCTGGGCCCAGCCTTGACTTCCCTACCCCCCGAGGTGATGACGGGGCAGGCACGGATGGCCTCCAGGAGGACCCTGTTCTCCTCCCGGCTATAATTGTGGGCCCTGGACCTGCCGCCAGCCTCTTGCTCTCTAGACTGGGGATGAGGACCCTCTCCACTCTCCTCCTCCCTCCTCCTCCTCCTCCTTCCTTCTCCTACTCTCCTCTCCTCCCTCCTTCCTCTCCTCCCTCCTTCCTCTCCTCTCCTCCCTCCTTCCTCTCCTCTCCTCCCTCCTTCCTCTACTCCCCTCCCTTCTTCCTCTACTCTCCTCCCTTCTCTCTCCTCCTCTCCTCTCCTCCCTCCTTCCTCTCCTCCCTCCTTCCTCCTTCCCTCCTCCCCTCCCTCCTTCTCCTCCTCTCCTCCCCCTCCTCTCCTCCCTCCTCCCTCCTCCTCTCCTCCCTCCTTCCTCCTCCTCTCCCTTCCTCCTCCTCTCCTCTCCTCCCTCCTCCTCCTCTCCTCCCTCCTCCTCCTCCTCTCCTCCCTCCTCCTCCTCCTCTCCTCCCTCCTCCTCCTCTCCTCCCTCCTCCTCCTCTCCTTCCTCCTCCACTACCTCCTCCTCTACTACCTCCCCCTCCTCAACTAGTACGTCCTCCTCCTCACTCCTCCCCTCCTCTTCCCCACCTCCACCCCCCGGGACTCCCTACCACTCCTCTCCCCTCTGCTCCTCTCCCTCCATCACCACCTGAAAAGAAAAGAAAGAGAAATAAAGAAATGTTTTAGTGGGTTTGCCTGCTCCACGCTCGTCCCCCATTCTGATCGCCTCTAATACACTATTTCTGCTTGGATATCACTGTTGTAACTAACTGCAGTAATCAACCTTAAGTGGACAGAGCCTGTGACAGCAGTGGGAGGGGTGTACAGCACCTCTCACTCTGGACCTGAGAGGCGCTGATGAAACACGCTAGATCAATACTTTCCTAAACAATGTGGAAGGGTCAGTTACAGTTTGCATATATACAAGGTAAGCAGCTATTTACTGTGTGCTTCTATCATGTGTGGGGAGTGGCCCATGTCTGAGGCCACTAATATCCTATCTGCATTATACTCTGGGCGTGGTACCTATCCTGAAGCCATCTTCTGTACCAGAGGTAGTAGGAACTACATGGTCCTGCTGTTCTAGGCTGAAAATAAGTTCTTGTCAAGCCCCATTGAAGAAGCAGTTTGGAGCACCTATGTGTATTGCAAATATGTGTAGAAATCTCACTCAAACTCAATCAAACTCAAACTCAAAATCAAACTCAATCAAACTCAAAATCAAACTCAAAATCAATCAAACTCAAAATCAAACTCAAAATCAATCAAACTCAAACTCAAACTCAAAATCAATCAAACTCAAACTCAAACTCAAACTCAATCAAACTCAAACTCAAACTCAATCAAACTCAAAATCAAACTCAATCAAACTCAAAATCAAACTCAAAATCAAACTCAAAATCAAACTCAAAATCAAACTCAAAATCAATCAAACTCAAACTCAAAATCAAACTCAATCAAACTCAATCAAACTCAAACTCAAACTCAATCAAACTCAAAATCAAACTCAATCAAACTCAAAATCAAACTCAAAATCAAACTCAATCAAACTCAATCTCTCTCTCTCTCTCTCTCTATATATATATATATATATATATATATATATATAGAGGGAGAGAGAGAGAGAGAGAGATTGAGAGAGAGATTGAGAGAGAGAGAGAGAGAGATTCAGATATAATACGAAACAGAAAAATATAAATAACTTACCTCCCTCCACAAAACTCCTCTCCCCACAACAAAAAACTCGCCAAACCTATAGGCCAACAGCAAAAAAAACACAATTGTACTTCTCGCCAGTGTATTCAGTAAATATAGAAATTGGCAAAACATACAAATAAAAGACAGCTTGATAGGATGAAAAGCATGTACAATGCAACTTACCTCCCTCCAAACCCCTAAGGGCCAGATCAAAGATCCAAAATCCTCCAAACACCTATAAACAAGCAAAGAACACAATTGTACTTCTTGCCAGTGTATTCAGTAAATATAGAAATTGGCAAAACAGACAAATAAAAGACAGCTTGATAGGATGAAAAGCATGTACAATGCAACTTACCTCCCTCCAAACTCCTATGGGCCGGATCAAAACTCCCACACTGGCAAAAATACTACAAACACCTATATACAAGCAAAAAACACAATTGTACCTCTCGCCAGTGTATTCAGTAAATATAGAAATTGGCAAAACATACAAATAAAAGACAGCTTGATAGGATGAAAAGCATGTACAATGCAACTTACCTCCCTCCAAACTCCTACGGGCCGGATATGAACTCACAAACTCACAAAAATCCTCCAAACACCTATAAACAAGCAAAAAACACAATTGTACCTCTCACCAGTGTATTCAGTAAATATAGAAATTGGCAAAACATACAAATAAAAGACAGCTTGATAGGATGAAAAGCATGTACAATGCAACTTACCTCCCTCCAAACTCCTACGGGCCGGATATAAACTCACAAACTCGCAAAAATCCTCCAAACACCTATAAACAAGCAAAAAACACAATTGTACTTCTTTACATCGGCATCCGTAAATGTAGTAACGGATTCCCATAAAAAGAACTTAAACCGCGACTTGATAATAAAGCAACTTACCTTCTCTCAACCACCAAGCTCCTGGAACCGCGTGCTACCTCGTCAGAAATCGCAACACAGTCGAGGCGTGGGCGCGTGTCATTCCTATTTATTCACTCCCACTGTCAATCAAATGGTCTATCCCGTAAGTGATTGGCTGTGCGACCTGTGGGGTGATGCGTGATTCCGCTATTGGATGGTTCGTGCCGGGCTAGTCCGTCCCCCTTCCAGGTTGTGTGCGCGCCTAAACGTCACGGCCTTCCTACATTCTGAAGGCCGCGATTCGCGCCTGGCTAGATTTAATTTACGGCAGCATCCGTTGAAGTCCACACGATGCACTTACGGCATTGTAATGAAACCGGGCTGAAAGGGCCCTAAAAGTATAAAGGAAGCAATAAAAGGCATTCGAATTACTGTAAAAACAATCCCCAATGATCAAATATGTTAATAAAAGATATATTTTTATTGTCATGTACATCCTCAATATGGCGGCACAATTAAACCTTTAGCACTCAGAAAGGCTAGAATGTGTCCCCTAAACATATCAACATTATCTGATTTACATCTCTTTTATCACATCTACATTTTTGAACACAAATATTGTATATATTTCCACGCCACATTACATAGATCATGTAGCATGGGCCCAAATTCAAATGTGGGCCAGAATATTAGGGGTTACTAATTAAAATGGCTAAACAAATCCATAATCAGGGAACTTCATAACATGATGAAGCTTAGATACACCAGTGAGCTTTTCCATTTGTGAAATCCACCCGGATAATCACATCTGGGGTAATTAGCAAGCTATATAACCATATCATCATCCTTGAATTAGCAAGTCTGAACCATCATGGATAGCAGCAACCTGAGTGCGGCGTATAGGTATGTGAGGAGAGCGCAGCGTCGTAGGAATGGATATTTGTTTTGAATGTTGCAGAGTGGAAACCGGGCTGTCAGGCGTGCGACTGTGGAGTGGCTGAGGTGTGACAGAGAGGGGCGGCTGGGAGTGAATGTGGGTGAGCGTGCTGATGCAATCCATGGTGGTCCGGAACCAAGCCAGGCAAGTGGCTCATCACAGGATATGCCTAGGGTCATGGTGGGGGGTCAGTTAGGGGAGAGAGCTCCAGTGGCACAGGGACAGGGGGATATGAGGGCACCTGCAGACAGGGAGGAGGACCTTGATGTGGGTGATCAACTGATGGGGGGGCAAGATGAGAGACCCCTAGAGGGTGTGGCACATGAAGTGGGGGCTCCTGCACAGCCAGACCCACAGGGGGGTGAGCAGGCCCAGGAGCCTGCCAGGAGGATTCGTGCACCCAGGGTGTACAGGGAGAGAGTCACATTAAAGGGGTTAACTGATGTGGAAGTGTATGAGCGTTTTAGGCTAACCCGTGCCAGCCTGGAGGAGCTCTATGCGGGAGGACATGGAGCCTTCCTCATGGACCAATAGAGCCATCCCAGGCATGACACGGATGTTAGCCGCCATACACATCCTATCATCTGGTAGTTTTCAGAACACTGCTAGCATAGTAGGAGGAATGTCTCAGGCAAGCCTTTCAAGGTGCCTGAGCACATTCCTCCATGCTATCGTTCCGAAAACTGCCAGATACATCAGTTTTCCCCACACTGGGGAAGAGATCTTGAAGGTGAAAGCAGATTTATTTCGAATAGGAGGTATCCCCAATGTGCTCGGTGCTATAGATTGTACACATGTAGCATTGATACCTCCTAGAGAGCAAGAAGCGCTGTTCCGAAATCGCAAACACTATCATTCCATCAATGTCCAGGTTGTTTGTGATGCAGACATGCGCATACAAAATGTGGTTGCAGGCTTCCCGGGAAGTACTCATGATGCCCATATCCTGCGTCAGTCATCCACCCATCTTTATTTTGAGTCTGGAGAAGCTCCACCTGGGTGGCTACTGGGTGAATACCCATAAAGGATCCCCTAAAATATACATCATGTTCCACTGTAAGGCTATTCCATTGTTGCGTGAAAAATGCGCAACGACGCATGCGCCAACAGACAAAATAGAGTCCCTCAATAGTGCGCACAACATCTGCGCGCAGGAGTTGAGATAAGGATTTAAGGGTGGACTTAGGGGTTTTAGGCTTAGGGGTCTTTGGGCTAAGGCTTTGGATTATGAGTGTTAGTGTTAGGCATGGGGTCTCAGTGGTTTGGGTTAGAGGGTTTTGGCCCATTAGTCAATAGATTCTACAACTTGCTCTCTTTGATGGACGCACATTTTGGCACACAATTTCCAACAGTGCGCTACTGTCGCCGGCTTTTGTCAGCGCTGTATTGTCCGCGCTCATTTGCCGTGTGCCATAAAGAAGGTGTGCCGACTGAGCCATTGCATCGTAGCTTGTTGCTGTGCCTAACCCGATGTGACGTGGTCATAGGAGTATGAAGTTCCAACCCAGAGATCCCTAAAGTAACGTCACATTAATCATTGCTTATATTTACAGATGCTTTAACGAGCAGCACAAACTCACATTCATATCTACATCTCCCATTTTTGTTTCCTTCAGGTGATGCAGGATATAGGTGTTTGCCGTGGTTGTTGACCCCTGTGAACAATCCACGCACAGAGGGGGAGGAGAGGTACAATGCGGCCCATGCCAGAACCCAGGATGTAATAGAGCGCACCTTTGGACTTCTGAAGATGCGCTTCAGATGTTTACATTCCACTGGTGGGGCGCTTCAGTATACACCAGGGAAGGTTTGTCACATCATCATGGCCTGCTATATTCTGCACAATATAGCAGTACAGGCAAACTGTCTGGGGAACATTGATGATGCTCCGCTTGAACCAGCGGAGCGTCCAGTACCTCCCCCTGGTAAAGATAACGTTCAGGGGTCACAACTACGTCCCCACGTCATTCGTGAGTACTTCCCATGTAAGTCTGAAACTAATAACAACCAACTATAATGTACCTTGATTATGGTTACTAATACATCTCTTTTCTCCTTCCCCATTGTCTTCCAGAATATCCAACAGTCCACAGTAGAGGATAGCTTTGTGATGTAACATATGTCTCGTGACGCATTCTTCATACTGGATCAAATACAGCCTGCTCTGATATCCGTTAATGGTAAGTATGCGCACATTCCCATACACATCATATATTTTGATATCTGCCAACCTCAAGAAGCTAAGCTAAATGGATGGTCTGATGTATTCCACAATGTCAATGGATATAGGCCTCACAATCGTATTTGAAAACATCTTCCCAGAACAGTAATGTTCACATTGTCTGATCATGCTATTCCACATCCCATGGAGGTCAATGCAATTCCTAGCAATCTGGATATATGAACATACCAGCATATTGTAAACCATAATAAATGTACCTCATGTGATGCAAAGAGGGGATGTCCCCTGTTCTTTGTCAGCGAATGCTGGTAAAAGCATTCTCAGTCAGATAACAGGAATAGTCTCAAGGATGTGTTAACTAGGAATCATTGTGCAATATATCATATGGATTGTGTGACTCATCTCATCATATTGCCATTACAGAACTGTTGCCGTGTGTCAACACATTGTTTACCCACACAGACATGGGAAACGACCTGGCCAGCAACAGAACATCAGCTACATCAATGTCGTCTACATTGTAAGTGAGTATTTGCGGGAAACATGTGCATGTATGCATGAGAGGAAATGACTAATAACTCCATTAATGTAGGCCTAACTTTCGTTTTCCCAAGACATCCCCTATGTATTGCTGAAGCGGTCCGAAATGTTTATCGGACCATGCAGACGTGTCCTGGGGGAACAGATCTCTTCGTTGAATACTCCACTTGATCTATCCAAGGTAGAGAACCACATGTGGATGTCCGAACATGTATCAATATGTGATAGTTGTGATCTTCCCTTTCTATTACAGGCTGCACTGGTCTCTCTCTCTCTCTCTCTCTCTCTGTCTGTCTGCCTGTCTGCCTGTCTGTCTGTCTGTCTCTCTCCTCATCCCACCCACCCCTGTTTACCCTTAATTTATTGAGTCACACAAGTCTTCTGCTAACTATCCCAATTAAACCTTTCCACTATGTTTTCTCTTGTCTTCTTCCTCACATCCCCTGCCTTTTCCTCAGACTCTTCTTTACTTCTCCCCTTTTTGTCTGCATCATTTTCATTTCAACTCTCATGCCCACCTCTCTCCTTTTATTCGCCCATCAGCTAATCTTACTCAAGCTGTGGTTAAACTATGTGTCTCCTGACTGTCCCATCTGCAGATTACATTATCTGTCCACATGGGGCAGATACCTTATTACATAATAGTGCATCGCACTTTACATCTGATCCCTTTCCTCTCCGACTAATGCATATCTTTCTACTTGACACAACCTCCTTCCTATGTATCTCTGACTTACTTATTAACCTTGCTATTCTTTATCTACTCTTCCCCATGTCCATTACCTTTAACTGTGGTGATTTTCGAATCTTGTGTGGGCCTTTGGGAACAAATCATTTATCAACAGACTTTACGCTCCAAACAGGGCTCTCCATTTTCTTGCGTTACGGAATATGTTTGCACAATACAAATAAATGAGAATTAGACTAATCCTAATATTCCCACATCAGGACAAATTAGTCTGGGCCATCATTATCATCGGACAGATGGTTAGCTTGTACGAGATCCCAATTCCTAACATGTGTGCCGACATACCTACATCTGTTGGTGGCTGGTCATATGGCATATGTAAGGTTTCCACTAATATATTATTTGTGTGTTTGTATTCCAGATCCCGGTCAGAACAAGGCATGACGATAAACATCCTGACATTCCGTGGCCATGTCAATGTCCTCATGTATGTGCATGTGTCCGTTTCATTGCTTTGTTGGATCCAGTTTGATATCTGATGACCTTGACTGAATAGCCGATATGTGTCACGAGACAATTTCAATATACAATGCAGATGTGATGTGACATCTGTCAGCTGATGTTCCTGGTATATCCACAGCATGTGTATGCTCATATAGTCTATCTCGATTCATAGGTACCTATTGGTTTAGACATTCTATCCTCTCCTCTACTTGTACTGTTGTGAAGCCTGCAGCACCAACCCTTCAAGATCTTTTCTTCAGTGCTGATGTGACCCTCCCTGTGCATATGGGGAAGAGTAAATCCAGGCTTGGGACTTAACAGTTAAGGAGGTTACGTTAATCTTCAGTTATGCATATGCAACAACAGTGAGTATAGATGCTCAATCAGAGAACAAACTATCCTTGATATTGCCTGGTTTGTTGTGAGTTCTCTGCAATAAGTAACATCTGATTGATATGGTCCTGGTCAGGTCACCATCTTTTTGACCAAGGTTATCTATGTGCTGCTTATTGTTACGTGAGAACTGACGTTATGGGCTCATAGCATTCACTGATTGAGCACTTATACTTCTGATGTGGCATCAGAGTGTCCGTTTAACACACAAGCATACATTTTGCTCTCCCCATATGTATATCACCTTATTCTGGATTATTATGGTCTTTCCTTATTGACTGTTATATATATGTCGTAACAATAATAAGATCTATTATATTGCCTAATGTTGGTTGATACACTGTACATCCCCTGATCATCTATATCAATGTAATTTTCCCTGCCTGCATTCTGCTCTCATCTCCCTATTTCCCTGTGTTACTTGGATTTTGTATCCTACCCCCCTCCACCATGATCATTTGCATACCTGTGTTGATTAGTCAACCTGTGGCTTTGTGGCAAGCTTGCCTTGTTAATTTCTGTAAATAGTAAATATGATTTATCCGAGATGTTGTTTGTGTCTGCCTCGTCAATGTTGATACCATAGCATTTCCGGAACATCAATGAAAGGACCTTCAGACTCCACATCTGTGCTCTGCACCATCAGTTAGGGGTGTCAATAGAATTCTCACAGTGTGTTTGCATTACTGATTTCAACCATGAGGGAAGGTTGGTATTAACAATCTATATGACACAGACACAGACAAATGAGACAGGTGTCCGTAAGTGGCTCACATCCTAATAGTGAACATACAGGGCCTCATTCAATTGCGATTTTGCCAATTGAATGGGGCTCAAAATAAGCACAGAACATATATTGTTTCAAAAAGATTTTAGTTAGTGAAAACCTTGATTTTGGATAGATGTTTACTAACTAAAACATTTTTCATAGAATATATGTTATGTGCTTATTTCGAGCCCTATTCAATTGGCCAAATTGCAATTAAATGAGGGCCACAGTATCTAACATAAGTGAGTACACCCGTCACATTGTTGTTAATATTTTAGTATATCTTTTCATGTGACAACACTGAGGAAATGACACTCTGCTACAATGTAAAGTAAGTTTGCTGACCCATCAATAACTCAATACACAGCCATTAATGTCTAAACCATTGGCAACAAAAGTGAGTACACCCCTAATGTGAAATGTCCAAATTGACACGAAATGTCAATTATGTTTGGCCACCATTATTTGCCAGAACTGCCTTAACCCTCATGGCCAGGGAGTTCAGCCGAGCTTCCCAGGTTGCCACTGGAGTCCTCTTCCACTCCTTAATGATACATCAGAGCTGGTTGATGCTAGAGACCTTGCACTCCCCCACCGTCAGTTTGAGGATGCCCCACAGATGCTCAATATGGTTTCGGTCTGGCGACAAGCTTGGCCAGTCCATCACCTTTACCTTCTTTAGCAAGGCAGTGTCGTCTTGGCGGTGTGTTTAGGGTCGTTATGTTATGTTGCCCTGCGGCCCAGTCTCCCAAGGGAGGGGATCATGTTCTGCTTCAGTATGTCACAGTACATGTTTGCATTCATGGTTCCCTCAATGAACTGTAGCTCCCCAGTGCCAGAGATAAATGGATAAGTCACAACGAACACGAAAACATTGATATGAGATGAACCCATCATTTTGTACCTAAACAGTGATGCAGAGAGAGGGGAGGCAGCATCTGACATCATTAGGTAAATGCATATAGGGGGAATCCACACAACATATTAGCGAAAACATATATACACATGCATATATGTTTGGTCTGGGCCTGCATGCATGCTGCCAGCACTGAGGAGCTACAGTTCTTTGAGGGAACCCATGAATGCCAACATGTACTGTGACAAACTGAGAAAGAGCATGATCCCTCCCATAGGAGAACGGGCCGCAGGGCAGTATTCCAACATGATAACGACCACAAACACACCTCCAAGCCGACCACTGCCTGGCTAAAGAAGCTGAAGGTCAAAAGTTGATGAACTGGCCAAGTAGGTCACCAGACCTAAACCCTATTGAGCATCTGTGGGGGACTCCTCAAATGGAAGGTGGGGAGTGTAACGGAACCCATCACTGTTTTACCCTGTTTTATGGTTATGGTTAAAATATGATCATACTGTTATACTGTATGTATGTTGGTTTATGTTCTGCAAAATCTTAGCCCAGACTATTGCAGACCTTGGCATAATAGATAATCCTAGTACAGAGACTCCTCATAGGATAAGGAAGTCTATTGTATAAAGTGTTTGCATTATCAGACATAACAAAGAAGGATGATCTAAGCAATGTCTGATTGTATCAAAGTAGCCAGGTATTCTCCCGGAGGTGTGACCCACCTGTTGTCCCTCTATGTGTATTGTGTGGCCAACTATGGGGGATGTGTGTATTGCCTGTGGGAAGAGATGTGTATATATATATTTCTGCCCAACAAAATAAAGTCAGTATTCATTTGACTCCCAATTGAGTGTCGGCAAATATTGGAGGTTGGGAATGGTGAGACTGTAGTGCTTCTTGCATATTGTACCGTATACCAGCGGAGATATTGGACTGCGTGTTCCAACTCCGTTACAGGGAGATCAAGGTCTCTAACATCCACCAGCTCCATGACATCAACATGAAGGAGTGGAAGAGGACTCCAGTGGCAATCTGTGAAACTCTGGGGAACTCCATCCCCATGATGTCAGTGCAGGAAAATAATGGTGGCCCCACAAAATATCGCCAATTTCACTTAGGGGTGGACTCACTTTTGATATTTCCCCTGAATTAATCTATCCATGTGTCAGCAACACGAATATCATGCATCACCGTTACTGTAATCAAACTCATGGATATTACCTCCACCCTCAGCTGCACTAGTGGCTGTTACCCCAACCCTACATTAACACAGGGCTGGTATATTGAAGGAAGATGTATGTACTAATCCAATAACGTTGGTGTGTAGCATTCATGTGGTGTTTACCAATCATGGTACAGTACAAACAAAAACAAATAATGATAATGTGAGCAATACATAATGTTTAATCTTATGCTTTCAAATTATTTACAAAAAAAAAAAAACGGGAGGCAGAAATTCAGGAACATCAATAAATTGGAACCTAAAGAGATAAGAACAAGACATCAATTAGAACAATATACGCATTGACTGCAACACCTCAACTGCAATAGATCTTGGACATCAATTGCTTCTATATGCAACATGAACATGTTCTCACCTATTTACGCTTTCGCTTGTGTGTTTCCTGGCTCTCCTGGCCTTTGGCAAATGTTCCCCTAGGCCGGCCCCGACCTCTGCGAATGGTTGGAGGCTCTTCCGGCCTGGATGCTGGTGACAAGGTCTGTGATGTTGAAGGGGGTGAGGTTGAAGGGGTAGCCCGGTCTTGGGGCTGGCCTTCTCGGGCCATTTCGGCCCTTCAGGCATACTCCTCCATTATAAGGTTATGCCGCCTCACCTCTTGGAACATTCTTTCATTTTGGCGTGTCATCTCCTGAAACACCCGTTCATTATGGCGTCTCCTCTCCTCGAAGTTCCGTTCGTTGTTGCGTCTCCTCTCCTCGAGCTTCCTGGCATCGTGGCGTCTCATCTCCAGCATGAACTGTTGATTTTGCTCACCTTCATGCTGGAGATGAGCCAGGAAATCCTGGCACTGGGCCGCTGACAGCGCCGGACTAACTGGCAGCGACCCAGACCACTGTGTCCTCTGGGTGGAGGCACTGCTGACTGGTGTGTCCTGCCTGCCCGGAGTCGCCTGCTGGGCCTGCGGGGCCGGAGTGGCTGGCTGGGCCTGCTGGGTCTGCGGGGCCTGTGGGGCCAGAGTGGCTGGCTGGGCCTGCTGGGTCTGCGGGGCCTGTGGGGCCAGAGTGGCTGGCTGGGCCTGCTGGGCCTGCGGGGCCTGTTGGGCCGGAGTGGCCAGAGTGGCCTGCTGGTCCTGCGGGGGCCACATGCCCTGCCGGGGGCCCATGCTCCAGGGCACCATTGCTTGGGGTTCCATACTGTGGACCCAACTGGGATGGGACCACATTAATTGGCCCCACATTTGTCCAGCCCACATTGGCTGGGAGCCAGGCGGTGCCATTATCCTGGCTGGAAGGGCCATTGCTGGAGGCAATTGATGGCACCTTGCGGATGGCCCAGGTGGACTTTCCTACGACGGCCCTGCTGCAGGTGATGTTGCTGCAGGTGGTCCTGCATCTTCACAAGGTGCAGGAACCTGCGGAGGCAGGGGACGCCTGGCTGGTATTGAAATGAGACAAGATTTTGATTTGAGTATTGTTGTTTCCATATCTCTGAGATCAGAGTGACTTGTAATTGGCTGTGAATGTTTGACGCTAATCAAAATTGATCTGCATCATTAGTATTGTGGATCCTGGCTGGGATCTTTCCTGTTATGTGACAGCGACTGCTGGCAGCAGCAGTTGGACCAAGGGGCTGATAGATGGCGCTGCCGCTGTTATATACATCATTTTCACCTTACACAGAAGCCCAAAAGCACTAGCCCTCACACTAATCCGAACCCCTTACCTTAACAACACCATAATCCACTAAATATGCATGATTATATAATCTCCAGCAAAATGCTGTGACATGTAGAGGCTGCTCACTGCTGCTACCAGCAGTCACAGTCAGATAACAGGAAAGGGCCCATGGCTCATATGACTATATGTAATGCTGGTGCGGTGTGCCAACTGCAGTTCATTAGGACACGTGCTCATCTGAATCTGTTGGCCAATGTGTGTGAGACAGACCAATCTGTGACCAATCCTCAGCAATGTGAGTTAACATGTTAATGTAACATGGTTCAGATTATGCTGTTACACGACACAAACTTGCAGTCCATCAGAGTCTGTATCCGCATATGCTGCAGTGTGCACATCCATACATGTAGTCTCATGGGGATGTACCAGCTAGACCGGACCTATCCTGTTGTATGTTCGCATCTCTGGAAGTGCACCGCCAACGACTCTAGCTACGCCAGCCCAGCAGGCCAGGTAAGTGGTTTTGTGTTTCGGGTTCTGGCTACAGTTAGGGGGTATGGGTTAGAGTTAGAAAGTGGGGTTTACGGGGTTAGGGTTAGAGGGTTAGGGGCTTTGGGTGTACCAACTATTTTTGACGGCTACATGGGGATGCAAGCGCAGCCGCATCCCTAGAGTCAGCAGCGGCACTCTTCCAGCACAAACTGAAATGCCCACATAAAACAGGATACATCCGCTATAACTAGTTTCAAAATGTACATGAATTCTAAGCAGTAGGAGGGTTAAGCCAAACAGCTATGGATGGGCCAGTTTAACATGGAGTAGAATGTGACAGGGGAACTCATGACAATAAACAAACAATTGCAATGGAGTTGTCATGTATGCTTTATATGCACTGGGAACCAACAGCAAACATAACAGTAACATCAATAGATTTGCAAAACGGTATCATAATCAGTTGTGGGAGGAGGTATTGGACATATATTTCATTGCTAACAATTCTGACGAGTATATTTCTTTACACTGGATTTACATGATTTTTGCAGCCTCATATATCTGTAGTCACAACCAGATATCTTATAGTGCAATTCAACGTCAGTTATCTATCTGTATGTGCATGTGCGTACATATGAGGGTGTTAAGGTGTACATGGTACTCACATTGCAGGCTTTGGGACCGACCCAAGTCCACCAGGCTAGGGAGGCCCACGACTGCCGCTGGCTGGACCATGTCGCGGACTGTGGCCTCCCAACCGGGGTATGTGAACGTTTCTGGCGGCCCACCACCGGTTCCACGTGCCGCATTAGCTTCATTGGCCATCTTCTTTTTTATCTCAATGCGGCAGTCTTGGAACCGGTGCTGGACAGACTGCCAGGTACGATTCGCATACCCCAGCGAGGAGACCTAAGCCGCGATCTCCTTCCAGGCATCTGTCCTCTGCCTGGGCCTCACTTCGCTCCCACCGGTTAGGATGGAGTGTCGGGCTTGTACTCCTCTAACTAGTGTTTCAATCTCCTGGCTCGTGAAATTTGCTGCCCTTTTTCGTGCAGCAGCTGGCTGGCCAGCCTGTGGCTGGGGGTCCTGCTCTCCATGCCCTTCGCTGCCTTCTCCCTCCATCTCTCCTCCTCTCTCTCTCTTGCTCTCACAAAACCTCCAACTCCAAGACCTGTGTGTCCACTTGCACAGCATACAACACAGTCACAGATTTACGAATTTCACTCCCTTTTAAACTATTTGTGCCCTTGATTGTCATCTTCCTATTGGTTAATTGATTTCAGGTTTGATTTCAGGATTACGGGCTTGAGACTTTTGGCCGTAGCTTCTTAGTGAAGCACGTACGGGTTTGGCGGATGATTGCCCTCCAAGCCCGTAGCTCGTTATTCAAACCCGTGCGGGCTTGCATGATAGATGAAGTTAAATATCTTTATTTGCGCATTTGAGAGTAGGGGAATGTTGAGCTATTAATTCTAAAACCAAACATCACTTTCACTTTTAATAAAAGTACAGGATGGCTTTTCTATGCTACGACTTGTAAGTTAGCTCTTTACGACCCGTAGGTCTATTTTACCCATTTACGGACTTGACGGAGGCTAATCCCGCAGCCTTTGCGGGTCTGAGGTGCTCCAAGCCCTCGGGACTTTGTCCACGGATATTTGACAAGAATTTTAAAATACAAAAATTACGGATTTGAGTATAGGGGAATGTTGTGCTATTTTTGCTAACACCTACAATCACTTTATAGTCTCCTCAGAGTGCAGGATGGCTTTATTTCGGCTTTATTATGTGCTTAATTGGTGCTAGCGGGACCTTTTTGTTGCAAGTAAGCTGCGGCTCGGTTTTAGCCTTGCAGAGAGGTTTCCCGTAGCAATTGAATAGCAACCTGGGCTTTCTTGCGGCCGAAACTCTTGCGGCCGTTTTAGATCAAAGGCTTTCCTCCGGCGCGAGCGGCCGCAAGGGATAGCAAGGCGCCGTCCGCAAGCCTGCCGGAGCCCCCGGCCGGAAGGGAATAGAATAGCCGAATAGCTTGCGGCCGGTCCTTGCGGCCCCGCATCTCCTACGGCCGTTAATAGAATGAGGCCCTTTGTCTTTAAATAATACATTTCCAATTGTTATTAAAATAGTTAAACTTTATACTAACAATACATATTTGACTATACCACATATATATTGACCAAACTTTTTTCAAAATTCCAAAAATACATATTTAACATCTGAAATTTTAACATCAAACAATAACATTTAACTGTTATAAACTTGAAAAAGTCAGTTAATTGTTTTGTGGGGCCAATCATGTAACTATAAAACTTTGAACCCATTCCAATCTGTTTAAGGATATTTTACTGTTTATTCTTTGGATGTTTTATGTGAAATGTTTTTTTTTGTGCAATCATATTGAGTCCCATAAAATGTTGGCATTAAAATGAAACCATTGTCCTCTATATTTCCAACACCTCATAGTAGACAATGTTTTTGGTGTAAACACATCCATTGTCCAATATATGACCCTGAGTTTCGTTTTCTTCAACATGCACTTTAATTTCTTTTGGATTAGTGCACCTTGAAAAAGCCACATAGAGTTGTCCATGTGCAAAAACTGGTTCCTTTAAAAAAATCCCAACTGACTTAAAAGTTTGTCTTTGGGATTTATTGATGGTCATAGCAAATGCCATTATAACTGGAAATTGTCTCCGTTGAAGGACAAAGGGAAAACCACTCTCACTTGGAGCTAAATCAATTCTTGGTATAAAAACTCGTTCACCTTTATGGGTACCAGTTATAATTTCTGCATGTATAAAATGATCTTTTAACTCATGCACAATTAATCGGGTCCCATTACAAAGTCCTTTTTTTGGATTCATATTTCGCAATAACATAACAATTGCGCCTTTTTTCAATTGTAAAATATGTGGTGGCATTCCAGATGGTGTTAACGAATTAATAAATTTGATACTAAAATTCGATTCACTGTCTTTATCATCTGACAGAATAGAATCTGCACTGTAATAATTCTTTTGTGGTGCATTGATGTAGTTTAAAATTTCGTTATTTACATTCAAGGCATCAATATTTTTTGATGTTAATATTACTTTGTTTGCAATGTCTGTGTAATCCTCATTATTAAGAGTGTTTAGAAATATGGCTGATATGAGTGATTCATTGCAAACCATTTCTGATGGAATTTCAATGGTATCATTTGGTAAATGCTGTATTTCTGGATGTTTTCCATCTCCGATTTTAATGAGCCAGTCATTAAATTCATTTTGGCCTTCAGATCTCATATTTAATTCTAATTTGAGATGTGTAAATATTTGCCACAGTTTACTGGTCTTGATAAATGTTTTAATGATCTGTGTTCTATTTCCGTGTGGCACAACAGGTAATGTTCGCCTAAAATCGCCTCCTAACAGCATCACCTTTCCACCAAATGGCAACTTATTATCCATTACTTCTTTTAAGAATCTGTCAATACATTGCAGTGCATGACATGACATCATTGTTGCCTCATCTATGATAATTAGTTTAGTTAGTTTGAATTTTTTTGCTTGTATGGAATTGAGTCGAATATCTGACACTGATGTTTCCAAAATGGGAACTGGCAGCTTAAATCCACTATGCACAGTTCTCCCACCATCTAACAAAAGTGCAGCAATTCCAGTTGTTGCAAATGGCATAGCTATCTGACCCTGTGATCGAATATAACTCATCAAACAATTGTACAGATACGTTTTTCCTGATCCACCTGGTCCGTCTAGATTGAAATACCGGTCTTTGACCATTTCATCATCTGTAACATTTGTGATGGCATGAAATGCTTCTAACTGTAAATTATTTAAAGTTGACAGTTTTTCTTGGGTTTTTTTGTTTTTGAAGCTCAGTGTCATAATCATCAAAATTGATGTCATCTATAAGTCCTGGATCAGGTAAATTAAAACTTGCACAATTTAATCCCTGAGCCAACAATATTTCTTGGATTTCCATCAATGTTTTTAACAGAGCTATTGGTTCTCTGTAACATTTCAAGAAATCTTCTGACATGTTTAATTTAAATGTTTCCAACAAAGTGAAAGCATCAGGTACATTGCAAAATATACAAATGAATGCAAATTGTTGTCTCATTTGCTTAGGCATTTGACATAGTGCTGCTTCTTCCAGACACCTCTCCCATTCTGTATCATCAGCTATGAAATTTTTATGTCTTGCAGCTAATAGGAATGTATCATAAACTATGTCATTCACTGTACGTAAATGCTCAAAACTCTGTGCACTGGGAACATGTAGCAGAAGTAATCTTAAGCTGAAACGTTCAATATCCCTTGGACTGACGGTATAAATGCGTGGTATGATTTTATGAGTATCTCTTCTTCGTTGTCGCCATAGACCATTTACAAATACATAGTGATATGGTTTCTCTATGTATAAAAATTGTCTGGCCTCCATATCCTGACAGTTTAATTTAAAACACGCAGTAAGCGTAGTATCTCTGTCTTCACTTTGATGCAGATCTTTCATTTCCTTGAGTAAAGCAAACCAACTGACTTTGAGGCAAATGTACAGCTAAACGATAGATAGCATGTGACCGATCATGCATCTCAAATTTCAAAAGGCGCCACATTGCTTCAGGAGCACTCACATACCGAGCATCTAAATAATTTGATAGTTCATCATGTAAAATTGGATTTTCGTTTTCATTTCCAACACCTTGTACAACAACAGTAGCTGCATCATATTCTTTGTATATATATTTACACATACTTAATTGATTTAATTGAAGTGCAAGCTTCCACATTGATGTGTGCATTGTACTTAATGAGCAAATGTGGATTGTATGGAACAACAAATCTATTATCAACCTTTTGGCCACGGATAATAGCTGTTTGTCTTTGTGTTCTTTTATACAAAGGATATCCATCACAATTTGCATAAGTTTCCAGTTGAAATTGTTTTGGAAATTCTTTAGTACATTTTTTTTTTTCCATACATGGTGAATTCGGATTCATTTCTCCACATGGGCCATGAATCATTCTATGTGTATGTGAGGAATTGACTCTGCTGGGATTCGAACCCTGGTTTGCATGTTGCTAAACCTCTTCCCTACCGGTACGCCAGCCTGCCTCTTGCAGATTTACCTGAGATCTGATAACTTGACTCTAAAAGCAATGCAATAAGTGACAACTCTCTTTAGCTGTGTCTGGTCAGCTGTCTGGTTCTTGGCCTATATAAGGCACTTCCTGTCTCTGTATCCTTGCCAGATTATTGTTGGTTCCTGATCCCTTCAATAAAGCTTGTTCCTGTTTCACCTACAAGTTGCTGAACTGGATTATTGCTGACCTTGGCTACTGGTCTCCACAACCTTGTGATTCCTATATCATTACAGAATAATCTGGCAGCTTTCATGGAGACCGCCGGGTCAGATTCTGCATTGGCCCAGCAGGTTGCTTTTACTGCAAGAACTGTGCAGACCCAGGCACAGACCATTCAAGTGCTGCAGGACCAGGTAGCTGAACTGCAAAATACATTTCAGTCAATGCACAGTGAGTATACCAGCTACAGGGCATGTGATGTTGCGGCTGCTACTGTTACACCTGCACAAGAGACCCGCTTGCCCCTGCCAGAAAAGTTTGGTGGAGATCGCAAAAAATTTAGGGGTTTCCTAAATCAATGCCGTTTGCACTTCATGATGTTACCTCACCAATTTCCATCTGAAAGAGAGAAGGTGGGATTTATTTTTTCACTATTCAAAGATGAAGCCCTGTCTTGAGGCTCCCCTCTTCTGGAAAAGGACAGTCCAGTCTTGGGTAATCTAAATTACTTTCTTGAGGCCATGTGCCTAGTTTTTGATGACCCCAAACGATGTGCTACAGAAGAAGCCACTCTCCTTCATTTGCATCAAGGGAGGCGCTCTGTGGCTGAATATGCTGCTGAATTCAGACAGTGGGTTGCTGATACTACCTGGAACCAATCAGCTCAGAGGTTCCACTTCAGAAAAGGTCTCTCAGAAGCTATAAAAGATGAACTAGCTCGTGTTGATCTTCCTGCTGACTTTGATGCATTTGTGCGTTTGGCTATTCGTATTGATCGGAGACTTTCTGAAAGAAGATTGGAAAGACAGGGCTTTTTTAGACCAAGTAATACTCCTATTTCCTATTCAAGAATTTCTACTCCAACCCCACAAACACCTTCAGACTCTGAGCCTGAGGCTATGCAGGTAAATCTAATAAGAGGACCATTATCCAATGAAGAAAAACAGTGGCGATGCACTCACAGTGCCTGTATTGTGGTAGTGCAGGGCACTATGCCATCAATTGCCCTAGCAAATCCAAAAGAACAATAGCTATGTGCGGCTGAGGGCGCATAGATTCGACACCAATCCCAGATTGCAGATCAACTGGATTCTGTCACACAACCCTTGTTTTCTCTGGCTCATGGTGAAGAGGGTATGTTGACTCAACATCCTCATTTTGTGGTACCTATCACGTTGCAATGTGGTGATCATAAAATTTCAACTACAGCTATGATAGATTCTGGAGCAGGCAGAAACTTTATGGACATTAAATTTGCAGCAGGAAATAGAATTCAGTCTATCCCTAATTCTTCTCCTGTGTTAATGGAGACAGTGGACGGTTCTCCACTTACGTCGGGCCCGGTTACACATGAGACTGTGCCCTTAAAGTTGACTCTGGAAGTGAATCACCATGAGACTATATCTTTCCACCTAATTTCCTCAACACAGTTTCCAGTGATTTTGGGGGTACCTTGGCTTGCTCTGCATAACCCACAAATTGATTGGAAGATCAGAACTTTGTCCTTTCCTTCAGAACACTGCTTAATGAATTGTCAACCCACTAAGGTAACACCTGTTGCCACAACAATTAATGCAATGGTTGCTACAAACTTGACTAAGTTTCCTCTACAATATCGTGATTTTGCAGATGTCTGTGATAAGAAGAATGCTGATCAGCTTCCACCCCACAGGCCTTATGATTGCCCAATAGAGCTGTTGCCTGGGGCTGCTATCCCATTTGGCCGTATATATTCCCTTTCTGAGCCTGAATTGAAAGCTCTTCGTGAATACATACAAGAAAATCTTGTTAAAGGTTTTATTCGACCATCTACTTCCCCAGCAGGAGCTCCTATATTCTTTGTAGAGAAGAAAGATGGCAGCCTACGGCCATGCGTTGATTACAGGGACATTAATAACATCACTGTTAAAAACCGCTACCCCTTGCCTCTCATTCCTGAACTTTTGGATAGACTTCGCTCAGCTAAAATATTTACAAAGCTTGATCTTCGGGGGGCATATAATCTGGATCGCATAAGACCAAATGATGAATGGAAAACATCTTTCAGAACCAGGTACGGGCATTACGAATATCTAGTAATGCCATTTGGGCTGTGTAATGCCCCTGCAACTTTCCAGCATCTTATCAATGATGTACTACGAGATCTCCTGGATCAGTTTGTTGTGGCATATTTGGATGATATCCTAATATTTTCTGATAATCTTGAAAACCACAGAAAACAGGTCCGTATAGTTCTGGAGCGCCTTCGTACCCACCACCTATACATTAAACTAGAAAAATGTGAGTTTGAACAAACAGAAATTCAATTTCTGGGGTATGTCATAACTCCTAAAGGTTTAAATATGGACGCAAGTAAAATTAAAGCTGTGCTGGACTGGCCCATCCCCAAGAATGAAAAAGATGTCCAGAGATTTGTGGGTTTTGCCAATTTTTACAGGCGTTTCATTAAGAATTTCTCTGCCGTTATTACACCGATCACTGAACTCACATGTAAGGGGACTCCTTTTCAGTGATCCGATAAGGCTGATACCGCATTTTCCCGATTAAAGACTCTGTTTACATCTGCCCCCGTCCTGGTCCATCCTCAGCCGGAATTACCATTTATTGTGGAAGTTGATGCTTCTGATTCAGCTGTTGGTGCTATACTCTCTCAAAGGACTGGACCTAAGATGCTGTTACTTCCGTGTGCCTTCTATTCCTGCCAGATGGTGCCAGCTGAAAGAAACTATGACATAGGGAATAAAGAACTATTGGCTATAAAAGCTGCCTTCACCGAATGGAGACATCTCTTGGAGGGAGCTACCCATCCAATTGCTGTCCTCACAGATCACAAAAATCTGGAATGTATTCGATCAGCTAAGAGACTGTCAGCCAGACAAGCACGCTGGTCCCTATTCTTCTCGAGGTTTAATTTTTTGGTTATATACTGTCCTGGCTCCAAGAATGGTAAGGCGGATGCCTTGTTTAGAATAGCTGACCCCCTCCATGCTACCGTAACCAAGACGACCATCTTGCCGGATGATATTTTATAGGAGTTACTTTTCCTTCTGATCTGATGTCTGGCATTAAAAAGGGCTACGCTGAAGACCAAGTTCTTCGTGATCCTCCTCGTGATCTCCATATGACGATGCTTAATGGGTTTTGGATTTTTCAACAACGTCTGTTTGCTCCGGAGTCAGTGCGACTGGACCTTTTACGTCTCTACCATGACTCAAAACCAGCAGGTCATCCAGGAATCCGAAAGACACAAGAGCTACTCGCCCGATCCTTTTGGTGGCCCAAGTATTATGAGGATGTTAAGAAGTATGTGTCCTCTTGGGATGTATGTGCCAGACATAAGACTCCTCGCTCATCCCCTGTTGGCTTGCTTCAGCCTCTTCCAATTCCTCATCGTCTATGGGGATCTATATCCATGGACTTTATTGTGAAACTACCTCCCTCTAAGGAACACACTACCATTCTTGTTGTTGTGGACAGGTTAACTAAGATGGGTCATTTCATACCAGCTCGTGGTCTCCCATCAGCTATACAGACGGCTGACCTGGTTATTCAGGAAATATTTCGCTTGCATGGAGTGCCTGATGAAGTAGTTTCTGACAGGGGAGTGCAGTTTACATCTAGTTTTTGGAAACATTTTTGTTCTAACCTAGGTATTAATGTAAATCTGTCATCAGCTTTTCATCCACAAAGTAATGGACAGACTGAGCGAACCAACCAGACTTTGGAGCAATATTTGCGGTGCTATATTAGTTATTAGTTATTTTTACCCACTGCGGAGTTTGCCTATAACAATGCCCAACACTGCTCCACTTCTCTGAGCTCATTTTTTGCCAATTATGGTTACCATCCAACCTTTCTAGTGAGTGTCCCGATTACTACTCCCATTCCTGCAGTCACTGACCGGCTAACCGCCTTACGTTATTCCCAAGCACTGTTGAAAGACACTCTTTTGGAGGCTCAGGAATGTTACAAAAGAGCTTCTGATAGGCATAGAAAGGAGGCCCCAGTCTATCATGTGGGTGACAAGGTGTGGCTGTCAACAAAGAATCTTAAGCTTCGGATTCCTTCTCATAAATTGGGTCAAAGGTTCATGGGACCTTTTGAGATCATTGCTCAGATCAATGCTGTCACTTTCCGTTTGCAACTTCCAAATTCCCTGAAAATATATCCAGTGTTTCACGTTGCGCTGCTTAAACCTTTTCATGAAAATACTTTCCCTGGCCGAGCCCTACCGACCCCACCTCCAGTCCTCGTGGATGGCGAAGATGAATACGAAGTGGAAAAAATTCTTGACTCCAGGATCTTCTGTAACAAGCTTCAATATTTGGTTCGGTGGAAAGGCTATGGTGAGGAGGATAGATCATGGGAACCAGTGGACAATATTCACGCTCCTGATCTTCTTCGGTCTTTCCATGCACAGTACCCTGCAATACCGGGTAATAGGGCATCCAGAGGCTGCGCCTATAGAGGTGGGGGTCATGTGAGGAATTGACTCTGCTGGGATTCAAACCCTGGTTTGCATGTTGCTAAACCTCTTCCCTACCGGTACGCCAGTTTGCCTCTTGCAGATTTACCTGAGATCTGATACCTTGACTCTAAAAGCAATGCAATCAGTGACAACTCTCTTTAGCTGTGTCTGGTCAGCTGTCTGGTTCGTGGCCTATATAAGGCACTTCCTGTCTCTGTATCCTTCCCAGATTATTGTTGGTTCCTGATCCCTTCAATAAAGCTTGTTCCTGTTCCACCTACAAGTTGCTGAACTGGATTATTGCTGACCTTGGCTACTGGTCTCCACAACCTTGTGATTCCTATATCATTTTAGTGTAACAATCTCCCAAAGTTTTTTATATTTTTCTTGGTCTGGCAATTGTGCACAAATTACTGAATCCACTCTCTCTGCAGTGTTCAACTTGTCTTTTTCCTGCAGTATTAAAAGTATGTGAGCATGTGGCAATCCCCTTTTTTGAAATTCAATGGTGTAAACAAAAGCCACACATTGTCCAAATAAGTGTGCTTTAGTGATATCATGAATTAATGAATTGAGTTTGATTTTAAATACTCCTGCTACTAAATCTGGTCGGTCAGAAGTAGTTTGTCCCAGATTCAAATTTTCCTTGATCTCTGGCCATTGTGGATTACACGTGAATGTAATAAATAAATCTGGTTTTCCAAATTTTGTAACAATAGCCATGGCATCATTATACCTTTCTCGCATATTGCGAGGAGATCCTTGGAAAGAGCATGGCAAAATAATTGCTCTTCCAGCTGGAATGTCTCTGTTGGAAGCTAAATCTGCCACATAATCCATTAATCCACAATACTGTTCTACTCATAATTTATTTTGTTGATATTTAATAAAATTTAGATTATTGGCTTCAACTTGTAAATATGAATCAATAATCCATTGTTGAGTGAGTTTTCCTCCATGTAAAATTGGATTAAAACAATCACAGGTAGCAGTTTGTGCCACTTTATATTCCAGCATGGAAATATTAGATCTAATACGAAGTTTAGTATTGGAATCATTTTCCAATTGTAATTTTGGTTCCCATCCTGGTTCCCCATTTGGAAAGAAAATGGGATATGTCATTGGATCTAAAGTACAGCTTAATATATTAATGTTGATAAATGGTTGTTCTTCATTGCGTGGATATATTCTAATATCCCGCTGAAAAGGTGGTTCACCATCTTCATTTTTAAACACCATGGCAACCTCTTTTACAGTAGGTAAATTATATCTTCTTTGATCAGTGTTGCGATCTCTTTTTAACACCATATTGACTCTTGGTGTAGGCAATTGATGTCTTTGAGCATGTTCCTGTTGTTCTTTTTCAAGCTGTGCTAATTGTTTGTATGCTTGACTATATGGGTTTTTTTCCATAATTTTTTCAAGCTGTTCAAAGACTATGCGCAAACACTGTCTATTTTCTGGAAGTGTCATTCTTTGTTCCACAGCTTCCATCGTATCTAATACATATAACTGTGCAAATTTCCTTTGCTGTCCTTCTTGTGGGTGTAAATGTGAAGGTCGGTGGTATATTTGACCTTGAACTCTGAAACAGTAAGGCCCATGTCCTGGTACATTTTCTGCTAATGTTGCACCCATTGAAGCGAATGAAATTGCACTGTTAAAAGACCTTATGTTTTGTTTGAAATTATTATAATTTGGAAATGTTGGATCACTCATAATGGAAGTTTCACCTTTCCTTTCTGACAGCAACTAATGAAATTTCCGTCAGTAGGTCTTTCCTTTATAAAATGATAGGACCCACAAAACTGACAAACCACATTAAGTAACTCACAATGAGTATCTACTTTTACTGCAGTAGTAAACACATTATCATGCATTTCTTCAACATAAATATCAATCCCACTTTCTATATGTACATTTTTTTCTTGTGTTTCTATATTTGTCATTCTGCAAAATAGAGTCATTGGACAATGGTTCACACGGATGTTTTTGTTTACTTTTACGTTTCTTGGAAGCCCCAACACACTCACTTGTGGCTTTCTTACTCATCTTTCTTTTATTTAAAAGTCTCTGTCGATCTTCTTCTCGCAAGCGTTGTGAAGTTTCCGGGGTCTGAGCATCTCTCCACCTTTGCTTCCTTTCCCTTGCCAATCTTCTTTTGTGTTCAATTTTGTCTTCTCCATTGTCCGCCATTTTAATCTGTAATTTTAAATAGAGATGTAATTATTGTTTGTTCTTTGTTTTATATACATTTTTTTCCGATTTGTACTTTTAGATTAAAGTAGATGAATAAACTAATAAAACATTTTCAATTTTTGCACTTTAGTCTGAAAGAAATGAAACCATTTTTCAAAGTATTTTATTGACATATATGAAATCGGAAATAGCTGCACATATCCATCTTTATATTAACTAATCTCTCAATGACATTCCTTCTTGATTGAATTCACAGCATACCATCCTTTTATTTTTTTGCAAGTGTTGTAAGCTTCTTCTTTTCTTTAAAAATTATTATTACTTAGTATTGTCTTTTCAACTTTTTTAAAGTTTTAACTAAATATCATAAATTAATGACTCAATAAGTACTATCCATTTTCAATCAATGTAAATTTTCACCAAATATATAATACATAGCCTTTTTCTATGCGTCACTACAAAATAACATTTTATACCTGTGAAGATGATGTTGATGTTGTTCAAAGGCTGCAAACGTCACACTGTCTGTTTATTCCCTTGCAGATCCAAATAAACTGTAAAATCAAATAGATAATATTTTTAAACTTTTGGTTCATCAATATCATTAAATGAACATCAACAGACATATATTTGTCTACATTAAAAACATCATCTTTTTTAATATTTTGCCATAGTAATATAATTAAAATTCTATACCTGTCCAAATTATCTTTTTGATGTTCAATTTGTGCAAACGTCACTATCTCTGGTCATTCACGTAGAATTCACTGCGATTATACAAAATAGTAAAATTAATGTATAATATGTTACTTCATCTGTAATAATCAATGAGTCTTAACATACCTATTTTTGCATAGATTAAAAACACGAAATAAATATATCAATAAATCAACATGAACACACATATGAAAGTATAGATTATAAACATACACTCAATATTAATGTCTGACTAAATATAACATCAACACATAACCATTTTCCCTTTTTTTTTTTTGAGTGGTATTCAAAATATATAAGAACTGAATTATTTAAATAATGTACATACATTAATAATTAATTAATCAACGTGTTCCATTTTTTATGCACATTCTTAAAAGTTAACCTTTTTTAATATTAATGATTAGTAATGATACATTAGGAATGTTATTTACAATTCATACCCACAGGTAATCACATATCCCAAAATAGTTCTTAAATTAATGTACATTAATAATTAATGAATCAATGTGTTCCTAATTAATTAATGTACATTATGAATGTTATTAACAATAGTTTCACACAGGTAATCACGACATATAACAAAATAATTGTTAAATTAATGTCCATTAATAATTAATTAATAAATATGTTTTTTTTATTGACATTCTTAATTTTGATATTAATAATTAATTAATTAATTAATTAATGTACATTATGAATGTTATTAACAATTGTTTCACACAGGTAAGCACAATATTATTTTTATATTCTTATTTATTAATTAAGTACCAATTTATTAATTAGTACTTATAAATAATAAGGACAATATTAATTTTCTATTAATTACATTTCTTATCTATTATTTATTAAGTAAGTACCAATTTATTAATTAATAATTATAAATAATAAGCACAATATTAATTTTCTATTAATTACATTTCTTATCTATTATTTATTAATTAAGTACCAATTTATTATTTAATAATTATAAATATTATATTTACCTTTTTTAATGTAATAATGCTGAAGCAGTATACTGAAGAGCTAACAATCTCTTGCGATTTCCCGGCATCAAAAAACATCCAGTCAGACTGTCATCACCTGAGGAGAAAGTGTGAGTCATGTGTGAAATGTGCCCTATATATAAGGTTTGTGCGCGAGACAAATTCATAGTTTTAGGCGGGAAATCCGCAGTTGCGCGAGCTAAATGCGTTGTTTTCGGCGGGAAATCCTATGTGGCGCGAGCCAAAGGCGGGAAATCTGTGTTAATGCGTAAATTGGTAATATCGTTTCGTAAAATGTACTCGCTACTGTCTTTTTACTCATTGCGCGGTTAATCCGCATCCTTTATCTCGTTGTTTTTCAAACACATACATCTGTGGCTGTGTTTTACGCAGTTCGTAGTAGTATAGCCTTGTTTTCATTTTTTGCGGCGGCCATTTTTTTCTCGCTTAGCCGATTTTCGATCTTTGTAACTCGGCTAAATCGATCTAAATTGCAGTTCCAACTCACTTCCAGACGTCCTGCCTGGTTCCCCATGCTGTAAGTGACCTTTGTTTTTTTTTTGTGTGTGTATTTAGTGTTTCTTTTACTGTTTTTGTTCCGCCGCTTATCTCGTAATTTTTTTCACCTCGTATTTTTTTTCTAAGTGCTACCGTTTACCGCCTCGCCTCGCTACGCCTGCGGCGCTCATTGCCAAAGTGCTACGATGTAACATGCTCATTGCCAAAGTGGTACGAAGTAACGGCTCGCCTGCAATGAGCGCCTGCGGCGCTCATTGCCAAAGTGGTACAATTTAACGGCTCGCCTCGCTACGCGAGGCTCGCCAAGCGATGGCAAAGTCGTACGATCGGCAAAGTGGTACGGTGTAACGGCTCGCCGGGCGATGAGCGCCTGCGGCGCTCATCGCTAAGTCGTACGCACTACGCAACGCAGCGTGACGACGAATCGTAGTTAGACAATTATAATATGTGATATATATATATACATATATAATAAATAGACAGCTGATTGTGTTTATGCATATCATTGTTGTATTGCACTAACCAAATATATAGACAGATTGTAACCAAACGTTATAAGATTATATTCACTGTTTATATACTCCTATATTAAACTAACCAAACATAGATTGTATTAACATACATTGTTAATCCATATTTGGTAAGTTTGTGTCCATTGCTTTTTGATTGATACATTGATCTAACCAAATATAAAATGTATAAGACTAACTGGTATCCAATCATCCAAAGGGATTGTAATACACATCATATAGTTTGTATTGTAATCTAACTAAATATCAAAGCTTACAAGTGTAAACACTTCTAATTGTTTATCCTTGATATTTACTCTTTTACCAATAAAAGCAATTTCTGCACACAGCGTATACTTGTCGATAAATTGATCTTTGAACCTAATCAATCTCTACACTGTAATACTTTAAGAAACTATATTTATTTATACAGTGTAATATTTATGCCAGATCAAATGCACTGACACTTGACTGTAAAGACCTTGCATGTGAATATTAACCCCATACCATGTGGGTCCTTAAAGATATGACAAGTTAACCGATCATATAAAAGGTTAACCATTTGGTACCATGGGGGTCATTTAAGGATCCACATGGTAGTAAGGGTTTATTTTAAAACACTATGGATATTATTTAAGCCACAAACCTCTCTTAAGGACCTATGTGGCATATGATCTGCATCGAGGGTTATAGGACGTATGTGGCGTAGGAGTTAACTGTAGGTGCCATAGAGATCCTTCCAGGAGCCTCCATGGCATATAGGCTTGTATTTCATGCCACAGAGATCATGTAATGAGCTCCATGGCATTGGAGCATAGGGTTAGTGACATGGAGATCCTCTTAGGACCTCTGTGGCATAGGGGTTAATTTTGTGGGTCACAGGGTCCATTAAGACCTCTGTGGCATGGGGTTAATGATTAAATGTTGTGAGGGAAATTAATTAGACCTCCATGGTTATAGTTAAGGGTGGCGATTAGGGTAATCAGGGGAAGGAATTCCCAGGGATTCTCTTAAGCATGTGGGAGGAGGCAATACTCGAGGGTTACCTGGGCACATAGGGCTGATCTATAGTTTGGTCTTAAACTACCTACCAATCTCTTATTGTTTTTAACTCCTTCCCTGCCATGGGAAGGAATTTGTGTAGATAGATGATGGGAGAGAAGTGAATTTTTGCAGAGCAGGCTGTGTGGGGACCATAGGGCTTTAGGGCTGCTGTGAAACAGCCGTGGTACATGTTCCCCCGGTTATTATGATGTTTGTACTATTGGAATCGATATGTAGTTTGCGCAAAAAAAAAGCCCCCATGGTTATCAAAGAGCCTTTTCTCGCAGCTAGGATTTTGATAAAAGATTATTTGCAAATGTTATTAGTTTACATGAATGTGACACATTGGGATGTTAAAAGGTGGTAACTTAAAAATATAGTAATGTGCTTCCATGATCACTTTTTTAACGTGACCTCCTCTGATCTCAAGGCAAACATCAACTCAGTCCAGCAATTTAGTCCAAATAAAACCATATAGTTTAACCATTAGCCATTTAGGCCCAAATACTGGATGTTTACAAATACATCTGACATGAAGACAAATGACTGTAGTGTGTGTATACACATGAATGTATGTAAGTGTTATGTCAAAATTAATGCCATATCCAAAATTAGTTATTCCATATGTTATCTTTTTAATTGGCAGTGGAAGGAGGAACATTAGGGTTGCATGTCAATTTCAGTTCCATATTTTTTTTGTGTTATTTTTGCAATAATTTTTGCAATAAGTAATTTGGAATCAAATAGCTTTTTTGAGCAAAAGAAACTTGTAATATTATTGATGGGTGAAAATCAATGGGGAAGCAAAGTGTAATATTGTGAGTAGGGTTACTCTCAGGCATTGTGACGTTTAGTGGTGTAAGTTTCCGGAATGGGAAATTGGATGGAACCCTAACATTGGGGGCATTGTTTTTGCCACTACAGTGACAGACAAGAATACTGTGATCCTAACTAGCACAGCTAATTAGCTAAGTAGTATTTTTGCATAATAATTCATCATGGATATATACATCAAATATAATAGTTGTGGATATACGGGTGGGGCCCTTTGCGAGCCTCGCAAAGTGAGGCAAGCCATTAACGGCTACAGCATTCGGGACTTAGGCTGCAATGAGCGCTGAAGGTGCTCCTTGCACTGCGAGCCCTGTGAAGCGAGCATTTGAGGCCTGCGGGACTTGGGCTGCAATGAGCACCAAAGGTGCTCATTGTACTGCAAGCCTCACCAAGCGAGGCGAGCAGTTCAGGCACGCAGGACTTAAGAGGTGGCTACTACCTCCTGTTGGGACCTCACAGTTAGTACATTTCTGGGTTCATGCATGCAGGTTGCATTTCAGCTCTCTCACGGTTGGTTACAGGTTCTGATTTACTTTGCTACATGTCAGCGAGCCTATTACTGCCTTTTATGGCCCTTTTCCTATTTCTCCTTACATTACTATGTTACTAGGTAAGCTTTTGCTCATGTCGGCTTTCTGGCCTTTTTCCTGTCGTCAAGGGCATTACTACCACCGTAATGGCATCCCCATTGCTGTAGAGCTATGGTTACTCATGGTAAGTATTCCTGCGCTACCTTAGGCTTTCCTTTTTTGTAAGTATTCATGCTCTACATTACGCTTTCTTATCATACACCTGCCCCAAATCCACTAAATTGTCTTTATCAGTTGGTCTGAGGTCGTGCTTTGGACTTTTTAAGCCATATTTTGTGGTTTTCAGGCTAATTCTTATAAATCGACCTTTCTATAAGTCAAAATCAACCTACTCTCCACAACTCATACTCCAGCCTTTCGTAGGCCTTCGTAGGCATTCCTCGTTCATGCATCCAAATCAGCCATTGCAGGCCGCGTTTTCATCCAGCCTTCGTAGGCCTTCACTGCCTTCGTAGGCATACCTTGTTCATGCATCCAAATCAGCCTTTGCAGGCCCTGTTTAATTAAGTTTTCATCCGGCCTTCATAGGCCTTCACCGGCCTTCGTAGGCATACCTCGTTCATACTTCCAAATCAGCCTTCACAGGCCTCGCTTTCATTACGTTTTCAGAAACCTCTCCCCTCTCTCCTCTACTTTATTCGGCCCTTGGCTCTCTTAGCAGGCCAGATAAGGCGTAGCAATTTTGGCACACTACGCTACATGAGGTGAGGGGGCCTCATTCACCAAACACACTTCCATTTCACGCTTTATTCATGTCATAAATCAGCCTATGCACGACTCTACCACTGGTTAGCTCCCAGGCACACCCTTTGTGCGCTCATCATCGTAGGAGAGGGACCCTCCCACAATTACGAGGTAATTTCATTATCTGGGAATATATATCCCTCCAAACTTGTTGAATTCGGTAATCAACGCATCTGGAAGAGCAAAAAACCTTGGTACTCGTTACACTACATTAGTACTCATCACGCTTGCTAAAAACATTTTACATTACTCCATATGGGGGTTTGGTACTCATCATTTTTGGTACTCATCCTGCCATCTGGAACGGATTAACGTTGAGTACCGTGGAACCACTGTATATATATATATATATATATATATATATATATATATATATATATTCCATTTTCAAACATTCAATATCATACTAAAATAATTTTAACATATTTCAATTAAGTACAATGGAGAAGGAACTGGCAGCCCACTCCAATATCGTAGCCATGAAAACCTTATGGATAGATGCAGAGGGTGCTCCAGGCTGAAAAGCAAGATATTTGCTAATAAAGGGGGCAAATTTCCACCTAACTGCCCCCAAATAAATATTACTATCATCCCCTAACAATTCGGAGCAGAAGGATATCATTTGTATGAATCCCTAGTAGGTGGGTGAATGCTATACACTCCAAGCACAAGAAAAGTAACCTGTGCACTCAGCATTCTTCTCTAGGACATTCATATATTATTTTAAGCTATTTTGGGAGAGAGGTGCAAAACAAGAAGAGCAGTATAAATAATCATATTCGTGTACTCTGTATATAATTACAAACAAATAAAAGAATGAAGGGCCCGTGGGCTACCCTAGGCTTGCCTGGGGTTGGAGGGAGGGACCACTTGACCTGGCGGGACCGAGTATGTGCGGGAGGTGGCTAGCTGGGGGATGTGGAGCCATTCATAGGCTGTTGGCTCCATTTTACGCCATTGTGCCCCCCAGGTAGCCATGCGAACAGATGGGCTTGTGGTTTTTCCCTGTATCTCTCTTACCACCTTATTCCTTCCCTTTCCCCGTTCCTCTTCCCCCTTTCCTCTCCTTCCCTTCCCTTTCATCCCCCTTTCCTTTCCCTTCCCTTTCCCCTTATCCTTTCCTCTCCCCCCCCCCTTGCATTCCCAGTACCTGTGCTTGGTCCTGCGGTCTTGGTCTGCACCCTGTAGTCGGGGGGAGGCCATAGGGCCTAGATCGGAGCTAGCTGGGAAAGTGCTGGCAGGGCGCCAGCATCTGAAGTCGGCGGCGGGAGATGAGAAGGCATCCCTCGACAGTCACCCGAGCTCTGGAGCGCAGCGGGACACCTTCAGGTAGCGCAGTGAGCCCGGAGGATTGTCTGATTTGTAGTTTCCTTAAGGGCAGGCATGCCACGCAGTGCTGAGACAGAGCTGGCTGCTTAAAGGGAGACTGCTGCACTGACACTTGCAGTGGGGTTTTTAATGCCCTGCAGGCCCTATAAGCAAATCGATATTACCCTGAACTCCACCCCCCAGGTGGGTGTATTTGGTGTATCTTCTTACTGTGGACCAGGTTTGGCGCTCATTAGTAGCAGGCTTTACAGACTTTCAACATTCCCGCCCTTGTGGAGTTGCTGGGCATATGGGGCCATAAGCCCATATATATTCAGGTCAGGTTCTGAGGGCTGTCTAAAGGGTTAGTTGATGGTGGCAGTGGGCTCTTCTTGGTGCGGCGGTGCATCAGCCTTGTGTGTTAAGGTGCTGTAGCTTTCTTATTATACTTCTACCGCCTTCTACATGGCAGGTGACTGGTAGCCTTTTCCCAAGGACCAGAGATACCACTGTTCTGGAAGGAGGTCTGTGAGAAGTGCAAAGCCTTGCGGTCTGTGCAGCCATCTCTCCTTCCTGCTGGTGTGCCAGTAGCGAGAGGTTGGTTGCTATACAGGCAAGGTGGGGCAACCTCAGGTGCCTGGTCTTGGGTGATCAAAGGGTGATCATATGAAAAGGGTGATCATATGAAAATGTGGCTGGATACTGCGGTATGGAGAAAAGTCTGTGACAAATCTGAAGCCTTGCGGTTCTGTGCGTAACTCTCTTTCCCGCTGGTCGTGTGGTAGCAAGAGGTTGGTTGGTAAACGGACAAGATTTGTCGATTCACAGGTGGCTGGTCTGGCGATCCAGGGGGATCATGTGACCCTTTGGCAGCGACAGTACAAGACGGAGTAGGTGGGCGAAGTGAGGTAATTACAGTGTGACAGGCACACAGAATGCTCCCTCCCCCGTCGTGGATTATGGCTCTCTTGGTTCAAATTGCGTAGTTGGTTTGCACCTTTCCTTGCTCGGAACAGGAGTCGTTCTCTGAGTATGATTCTATGACGTTGGAGAATGCAAGCAGCGGTTGGGCATGTTCTGCATTGGAACTTGGTACCCACTCGCTGGGTGCAGAGGCAACCACCGTAAGAGCCCTTGGGCTTTCAGAGAATGTGGTTTGGAGAATGGGAAAATCGTGTGCGAGGAGGTCATTGGTTAATTGGTAAATCAGACCATGTAGGCACGTTGCCGATTATGGCCCACAGCTGGGCGAGGCCCCGGTTCAGATGTATCATGAGCAGATATGGGACTCAGAGTGCTGTCTTGAGAGGATGTGTAGCTGGCCATGGTGTTTTTGGTAGGGGGAGTCGAAACCGCAAAGGTATTCTGTGGTCTGGTGTTTCCAATAAAAGCTGCGGCCAGTTATCTCCCAAAAAGTGGTCTGTGTCTAATCTATTTAATGGAGGAGTGGGTATAAATTCTTATGAGCACATACTAACTGGGCCTTGCCTGGGTCATGAAGGGCCCTTAGGCCACCCCAGGCTTGTTGGAGGGAGGAACCACTTGACCTGGCTGGACAGAGTATGTGCGGGAGGTGGCTAGCTGGGGGAGGTGGAGCCATTGATAGGCTGTTGGCACCATTTTCCGCCATTGTGTCCCCAGCTAGCCATGCGAACAAATGTCCACCCACCCATCCCTAAAGTTGATGTTTAAAGTAATGTATATGTTGTAAATTGTAAAAAAACAAACAAAACAAAAGGATGAATAATGGCAAATTGTGGATCATTTTGCTTACTGTCTTAAGCTCTCATTGTTGTGGAAGTATTATTGAAGTATATATTATATGTTACCCCTGTATTGCGCTACGGAATATGTTGGCGCGTTATAAATAAAGGATAATAATAATAATAATAATAATAAGTTGGCTTACGTTGTTTGTCACAGCGACGGTTGGTAAGGGGAGTCACCGGGATCCTACCCTACAGTGGTACGGATGTTCCAACACGGTAGGCCCTGGATGAGGCTTCAGGGCGTAGGGTGTACTGTCTCTGTCCAGGCTCCTCCTCTCGTGGTTATGTTTATTTATTGTTGTGGTTATTACGTCATGTTGTGTTTCCAGTAAAAGCTGTGGCCAGTTATCTCCCAAGAAGTGGTCTGTGTCTAATCTATTTAATGGAGGAGTGGGTATAAATTCTTGTGTGCACATACTAACTGGGCCATGCCTAGGTCAAGTAGAATTGACACTTTGCAACTTCCCTTTACATTAAGGACAGTGTTGGCTTTCTACACTCTCTCTTAAGCACACCAATGCCATCTACTGGCAGACTTAAGTATCACACTGAGTGAATGTAAATAAATATTATTGAAGGGAGTATCAACACTCATTCCACGGGCCTAAATGCACAGGCCTCTACTTCGGATGCATTTCTGATCAAAAATATAACTAAAGCCATTGCTCCACGAATTTTATAACACCTAAGCTTGGAACCCCTGCCATCTTAGTTTCTAAGTGTGCTTAAGATGTCTGGAAGCCATCTTGATGGAAAGATTCGGAGCCACGTGGGATATATGCAATTACCCACAGTATCTCTGAGAGACTATTGAGATAATTCAGAGTAAGCCAATTAGGGGGTATCACCTTTATGCCTGCACATCTCTGACTGTCTATGGATAATGAAATAACAGACCAAAAAGGCTTATCCAAATTAGTATAACCCCCATCTGCTGGGTATAACAAAACACAGTCCATAATCACCTAAGCTGAACAGCACTAGTCTGCTTTGCAGTAGGCTGGACACTGTCCTCTTTATATAATACTACAATGCATCCTACGTGGCACACTACTTATAAGTGCTATTATCTTCATAAAAAGAGCTGGAAATGTCTAATAAACGCTATAGTAACGCATAAGGGACTCACCCCCAAAAGACCGCCATCTCAACGATGTCGGCTCACAATAACCATAGCAAGTTAGAATACATCTACTACATATGGAAAAAAAATGGTGACCCTTCTACAAAAGCTACGGACCCAATAGCATTTATCTTCCACTTTTCAATAGTTCCCGGTGCCAGTCAAAAAGATTGATGATCATTTTAGACCCCCAGAGACTCTCCAGGAAATGGGGGCTGGACACTCTGACAATTCTGAAAATGATGGGAGCCCTCCCTCGATTCCATGTAATATGGATCTTTCTTCAAGGTCCCTGACGCAGATTGAGGGAATGTTCCAGGTATATATGGAGAAGACTGTGAGAGCCATAAGGAACGATATCAGTGATTTGGATCAGAGAACTCAAGAATTGGAAGAAACATCGGACCAAATCATAGAGGCCCAGGAGAGGAACAAAGTAGAGATCTCCCAGTACTCGTCTTGCATTGAAGCCCTCGAGGATAAATTAAAGGAACTTGAAAACAGGAATCAGCGGCATATTTTGAGGATGAGGGCGATCCCAAGATCCATACAGGACTTGAGAAGATATCTGAATGAAACAATCAAGAGCCTTATATCTGAGGTGCCTGAGTCGGTGTGGGAAATAGAAAGGGCCCATGGAGCCCTGGGACAACTAGGAACCCTGAAACACTGAAGGATGTAATTATAAGATTTCTACGACAGCACTCAAGGGACCTAATATTGGCAGCCGCGAGGAAAAAAATGACCATCAAAAGCCCAGATGACTCAACACTGCTTATATTTGCGGACCTCTCCCCTATCACACTTGCTAGACAAAGGGAGATGAAGCCAGCTTCAGAGATTTTAATAGCACATAAGATCTCATATAGATGGGGCTTCCCCTTCACCATTCTTTTTCACCATAAAGGCAAGTCTTATTCTGCCCGCTCCCTGGAAGAATACAATTCCTGCCTCACCGTGCTTGATCTCATACCAGCAGCGCGTGGTGAGAGAGATAAAGAACATAATACTTCTACTCTTCTAAGCAAGCAGTGGTCAGAAGTATCCTATAACACCAGGACAAAGATGCCCTCTGGCTCTAAAAGGGAATCGTCTGCAGCTTCCAGATCCATGCCTTAGTCCTGATAGGTTTTGGGACTCTTCGGGATCCCACTTGAGACTCACCTCTGCCATCTTCTGGGACTCTTATATCATCTGTTATAAACACTGATGTTTTGTATCGTTAGGGGTATTGAGATATATTTGTTATGGTCAACTAACCAGCCCCTGGAATAACTTCATAACCTAGTGTAGTTAAGGCTGGTTTACTTGGGTTCTATTAACCTTTGTTTATTGTTTATACTGTAAATACTTTATCTTCAAGGTCTGGGGATGTTTACCCTTAGTGACCACTGCAGCACGCCCCCCTCCCCCCAAATTAACTCGGATTACCCCTCCTAGTAGGGGACTAGTGGACGAATGGAGTATCCATTCTTCCTCCTCGTAGAGGTCAGATTACATGACTGGCATAGGAGACTATGTGTATTAAGAAATGTTTATACTGTGTTTAACATTTGCTGTGTTTAACATCTACCCCCCCCCCCCCAGGCGCACTCCATCCATTACATGAGAGATTTGGGCTACAAAAGCTTTATGGAGATCGGTCCAGAATGTCACAGTTCCTGCAGCCCATCAACGACTTCAGAGGTTTGGGGTAAAATTATTTATCATAGCCAACACCTCCGTCATTCATCTTGATGACTAATACAGAATATACATTTACCATACATAATGTGAAGGGATTCAAATCCCAATTTAAGCAGAGGAGAGCCTTTCTTTTTTATAAACATATCAAGTCTTCTACCCTGTTCCTACAGGAGACACACTTTGCCCACAACAAAGTCCCCACATATTTGAATAAGGATTACCTAATTTACTACTGTGCCACACAACCCACAAAAAAGGCAGGCGCGTCACTTCTTCTCCACCGTAACTTTCCATTTCAGATCAAGCATAAACTGATAGACAAGATGGGCCATTATATCATTCTTAATGGTACAGTTTTAGGAACCAAATTAACTTTAGCATCCATATATACTCCGACCACCTCTCTGCATAAGACCCTACAAAAAAAATTGAAAATACTTGAATCCCACTCCTCTTGCACACTAATTGAGGGTGGAGACGTTAACCTAACTTTTGATCCCTCACTAATTAGACATATTATGAAGTCACTGAATGGCCTAGTTGCCAGTTGTAGAGGACACCTTCCTAGCTGCCAGGAATGCACCTACTACTCCCATACTCACGGGTCCTATTCCCAAATTGACACTATTCTAGTGAGTACAGGTATTTTAGACAAGACAAGAGATGCCGAGATTAATGCTTGCCCCTAGTAAGATCATTTTGCAGTAATACTGAAGGTAGGCCTGGAGCTGGAACACAGTGGTTCATACTCATGGAGGCTGAATGAATCTCTTCTCAATAATCCTAAATTCATGTACCAGATCACAAAAGATTTGCATCTCGATTTCAAAACCAAAGACTCTGCTGATGTTGGAATTGGTTGGATTTGGTCAGCCCATAAGGCTTTCATATGTGGCACATGTATAAAATTGACATCAGCTTTAAAAAAATAATGTATTCAGAAAGAAACCCAACTGAGACATAGGTTAGAGAGGTTGGAAAGACAGAATCAAATGCATCCCACTCCCCAACTGAGACACCAAATAGATCAATGTAGGCCTGAATGCGATAATCTCCTAGCGGTAAAAGCAGAAAAGGCCTTGAGACGCAATACCTATTTATTCTACACAAAAGCCAACAAACCTGACTCTTAGCCAAGAGTCTTAACCCCAAGCCCCCCTTCCCCTAAATAGAATTCTAAAACTAAACACCTCTAAGGGGACTAGCACAGTTAGTCAGAATGCAATTAAACAGACATTCATGATTTTCTATCAAAGGATATATTCTACTACTTCATTATATAATCCAGGGTTGCTTCATTCATTTCTGACCACTCTGGATCTCCCCAAGGCCTCTGATCAGAACATGGCAATGCTAAATTCTTATATTTCAAAAGAGGAAATTCATAAAGCTATTAAAGGCCTTAAGCCAGGTAAAGCCCCGGCCCTGACGGCTTCACAAACTTCTATTACAAAACTTTTGCAAATTACTTAGCTACCTATTTGTGTCGACTATTTAATGCCATAATGAATGATGATACCATGCCCCGTGAACTGAATCGGGCTGATCTTATAGTATTCCACAAGGAGTGTAGAGTCCCCCTTGAAGCCAAAAACTACAGCCCAATATCTATTTTAAATGGGGATATCAAACTATTAGCCAAGATTATGGCGGACAGGATTTCCAGATTTCTTCCAGATTTAGTACATAAAGACCAGACTGGTTTTATCCCATTTAGGCAAGCCGCAGACATCATTAGACCGACCTTGAATGCGATACACTTGGCACAAAGAGAGAATATACCGCTATGTATCTTGTCTCTAGATACAGAGAAGGCCTTTGATACCGTGCACTGGCCTTACTTGTACGCAACTTTGGCTAAATTTGGCTTCAAGGGGCGTTTCATTAACTTAGTAAGATCCTACTATCACATGCCGCAGTCCAATCTACGACTCCCAGGGACATCCAATCTAGCTTTAAATATTCAGAGAGGGACCAGACAGGGTTCCCCCTCTCTCAAACAATTAGATGCAATCCAAACATAACAGGTCCCAAAGTGGGTCTTCAACATCTTAAATGCTCTCTATGATGATCTCTTGTGTACTCTGGCAAATTCTACAACTTTCATTTCCAGCCTGATGTCAAGTCTCCATGAATTTGGCTTGGTTTCGGGGTTACAAATTAATTTAGAGAAGACAGAGGCATTGGATAATGGGATACCCCAACTAAATCTAGAAGACATTAAAACTATTTATGTGTTTGTATGGCCACCATCCTCAATTAAATATTTAGGAGTCCTCATTACTATGAGAATATCAGATCTGCATAGAGTAAACTTCCCTCCCCTATTCAGTAAACTGACATATGATATGCTGAGTTGGTCAAAATTAAATATATCGTGGACAGGGCGTATCACAGCTGTTAAGATGACTATTCTCCCCAAGGTACTCTACCTCTTTAGAACTCTTGCTTTTCCAATACACACCAGAGAGCTAGATAAGCTACAAAACACAATTTTTAAGTTAATCTGGGGCAATAAATCCCAGCGAATAGCAAGGCAGACAATGTACAGACATAAGAATCAGGAGGGCCTTTCATGCCTCAACCTTCAGCTATATCATAGGGCAGCCCAACTTGTGTTCTTGCCGATATCCCACTCGGATACACATCAACCTATTTGGGTATTTTTAGAGAACTGGCAACTGAGACTCCATGCCTGGGACATGCTAGTTTGGGACCCAGGTATTTCAAATATAAAAAAACAGAATCCTAACCAAATGATTATACTTACTCTATCTACCTGGATATCTGCCAATGCTAGGCATCGCCTAGCTATGCCGTTGTCCCCTTTAACATCTTTGAAATCCTTTCCAGACTTTGACACTAATCTGAGTACAACTTCAAAACAATGGTGGCTTCAAAGTAATTTTAATAGAGTGGGGGCTTGGTATAACTATGATGGACTGATCCCTCATGAACAAATTATAAATAGCCTTAATGTTTCAATTAAAGAACTATGGAATTATAGACAGTTCAGACACTGGTTAACAATGCTAGCGCGGGACACAGGGTCTCCAAAATCAATCTGGCTGTCTATGATATGTAAGAATTTGCTACCACTAAAGGAATCCTTATTTCCCTTTATTCCTGCTGATCTCAAATCAAACCAGAAACTTTCATTTATCACTAAGTGGGAACTGGACTTAGGTAAAGAATTGGCAAGAGGTGCATGGAGGGAGGTGTGCTCTAAGTTGGCTAAAGGATCTCTCACTTGTAGCCTCTTGGAAGTCTCGCTCAGGGTTCTTCATAGAACATACTTTACCCCTTTTAAAATGCTTAATCCTACATTAAATAGACATTGTTTTTCCCTGTTTCTGTCTAGTTATGTTTTGGTTGCTTTTAATATTATCGAAAGGTTGATAATAGAAAAGAAGCAAATGTGGAAGGCACACTTAACTTCCTGGACCCGGAGTCTCTTTATGGACAACCATGCATGTTGAGGTAGAATGTGAAATATTACTCTGTGTACCAGTTGTGTGTTTCATATGAGGCCGTTGTGGGCCATGTCACTGCTTGATGTCTTCAATAAAAAGATTTCATAAAAAAGCTTATGTATAAGCTCGACTTGAAATACAGGCATATGGGCCTGGTGTGCTGTGTCCAATTGGTCACCAAGAGTCAGACATGACTAAAGGACTGAACAACAACAAATAATAATTTGTATTGCTGTGCTTAGACCATTGCCCCTTAGAATTTTTTTTTTTTTTTATTCAATTTCAAATAAGACTGTGTTTTGATCACTGTTTCCCAATGGTTGCCCTATTTCAACATTTTATACTATATCAATATTATTCATGATGACTAAATCCAAGATAGCCTCATTTCTATTAGGTTCTTGTATAACCTGGGCCAGATAATGATCTCTAATTTGTTTCTCTGTTATGTAACTCCTCCCACAAGCATTTGACATTATCTCTAGTTCCACCATAAATATCTTCTCTGACTATAGACTTATAGACTTAAATTCAGGCTTAACATATTACTTCTTCCTAAATAAGTTATAACCATTCAAATTCCAGTCATGAGAGTCATTTCACCATGTTTCAGTAATGCCTATTAAGACCCATTTCTCATTTACTACTAATAATTCTAACTCACCAAATTTCCCTGAAAAATTTCTGACATTAGCAATTATACACCTTATGTTGCTATGACTCTGTATTTCTGAAGTGCTTGCCACAGTATTTGAATTACTTAGCAAAACATCCCTATTGATTATACAAACCCTCCCCCGTGAGAACCCAGCCCAGTGCTCTAAGAACCCCAAACCCTTCTTTTTGCAACAATTCTTTAGCCACTCATTAACCTCCCTGAGCTCCTTCTGTCTCCTGGGCTAGCACGTGGCACTGGTAGTATCTCAGAAATACTACCTTGGAGGCCCCTGCCTTAATCTTAATTCCTAGTTCTATAAAATAATTATTTAGGACACTCCATCTATAACTCACTTTGTCATTATGTAATATAATACCAACTAGCGACTTGCCCGTCAAAAAATTATGGTCAATAACATTTTGAATCTGGAAATGCTGTTTGTGGCACAATGTCATTCTCTAGCACTCTGAATCTTCTTCTTATCTACAAGGAAGTACAAAAATGTATATATATATTTATTTTTAACAATGTACTGTTAAACCATATCAAACTTTTTAATTGTCATGTATCGAATAATAATATAACAATCCATCAAATTTCTCAGAATACGTATTGTGAACCATTACATGAAGGTTTCTAATATGCAACATATATTGTAAACAGTGGGTAACGATTTATTTTTAACAATACTAACATTAAATCGTTGAACTTTTTCTAAATGAGTCTCTTCAACCATGGCAGAATGCTTATTAACATACAACTTGTATTTAAACTCCCGGTAAAGCATCTAGGTATTGAATCCATAGTAAGGCAAAAAGTAAAAAACCCCAGTGCAACTTAGCCAATTGTCTCCAAAGGGGAAAAAATGAATTCCTTCCTGACCCCATTAAATGACGATCGGATTACTCCATGGATGAATATTTTCTATTTAATTATACATTGAATTTTGTTAACAAATGTTTCTGCTGCAAATTACATAAATCTTTTTTAACATTCAAAAAATAAATTTTTCAAATTTTTTAACATACAATGATAACAATGCAAACATTTACATAAGATAATAACATTTAACCTTAATTTATTTTAAACTATAGTGATCTTGAATATTGAATCCAGAGGAAGAAAAATGTCAAAAAATGTAATTTCAACTTTATAAATTTGTTGAAAGTGTTGTCAAAAAATTATTCCTTTCTGACTACATTAACTGGCAATCGGATTCGTCCCTGGATCAATAATCTATATATCATGCAACATTTTTCCACAAATGATGATGCTGCTACTAACATTAAACCTTAATTACATAGAATGCATCAACTTATCAGTCCTTTTCAAACAGAATTTTCAGATTATAAGCCTGAAAGAAACATATTACATTGTAAACAGTAAAGGTAATAACATGCAAGTTAACTGTTTTGTGGGGCCAATCATGGCTAAAGTGACTAAGGGCCTCATTCTATTAGCGGCCGTAAATCGGCCGTAAGGCTGCGATTCCTTGCGGGGGTTCACGATTCTATTATACGGCCCCGCAAGGATCTCCTTTTACGGCCGGCCGCATATCTTGGAACCGGCCGTAAGCTGTTAAATATAAAAACTCAAAAATAAATTCAAGCCTGCACTGTACAGCTCTGTAAATGCTAGGGATCATATTGGGGGACATGAGGATTAAAAGGAACCCACTCTCAAGCTTGCACATCAGCCCAAACCCAAGTTCAAATTAACTGTTTATTTTCCGGCTGCGGCGTGGGCGGGTCTGAGGTGCTCCAAGCACTCTGGACTTTTTACATGGATATTTTACGGATATTAAAAATAAAATATTTTACGGATTTGAGTATAGGATAATTATGTGCTATTTTTTCTAACACCTAAAATCCCTTTATAGTCTTCTCAAAGTGCAGGATGGCTTTATTTGAGCTATTTTATGTGCTTAATTGGTGCTAGCGGGACCTCTTTCCTGCAAGTAAGCAGCGGCTCGTTTTTAGCCTTGCAGAGAGGTTTCCCGGAGCAATTGAATTGCAAATAGGAATTTCTTACGGCCGAAACTCTTGCTGCCGTTTTTGATCGAAGGCTTTCCTCTGGCGCGAGCGGCCGCAAGAGATAGCAAGGCACCGTCCGTAAGCCTGCCGGAGCCTCCGGCCGTAAGGGAATAGAATAGCAGAATAGCTTGCGGACGGTCCTTGCGGCCCCGCAACGGCTGCGGCCGCTAATAGAATGAGGCCCTAAGACATTCCATTTAATTTTTCCTTGAAAGTGGTTTCCTTTCAAAGAGCACAGCAGACTTTTATTTGTGTCTATGGGACACATTTTTATTTTTCTTCCTTTTTTTTTGGTTATTATTGTATTTTTTTAAATTGTCGATATATTTTTGTAACTGAAATAGTGTTCCTCTAAGAAGAGGCCAAGTGACCTTCAATTTCTTCCTTCAAATGAAACCACTATTCTCTCTGATTACAAAACCTCGTAGTACACAATATTTTTTGTAAAAATATACCCTGACTTGGGTTATCTTCAATTGAAACTTTAAGCTCATCTGGATTTGTGCACCTTGAAAAAGCAACATAGAGTTGTCCATGTGCAAAAACAGGTTCTTGTAAAAAAAAAATACCCACAGACTTAAAAGTTTTTCCTTGGGAGTTATTGATGGTCATGGCAAATGCCATGATAACTGGAAATTGTCTCCTTTGAAGGACAAAAGGCAAACCACTCTCACTTGGAGCTAAATCAATTCTTGGTATAAAAACTTGTGCACCTTTATGGATCCCAGTAATAATTTCTGCATGCATAAAATGATCTTTTAAATCGTGCACAATCAATCTCGTCCCATTACAAAGTCCTTTTTTGGGATTCATATTTCTCAATAGCATAACAATTGCCCCATTTTTCAATTGCAAAACGTGTGGTGGCCTTCCAGATGGGGTTAAAGAATTAATAAATTCTATACTAAAATTAGATTCACTGTCTTTATCATCAGCCAGAACTGAATCTGAATATTTTTTTGTGGTACGTTGATGAAATTTAAAATTTCGTTATTTAGATTCAAGGCATCTATATTTTTTTATGTTAATATCAGTTTGTTTGTAATGTGTGAGTAATCGTCATTATTCAGAGTGTTTGGAAGGATTGCTGATATGAGTGATTCCTTGCAAAGCATTGTTTATGGAATTTCAATGGTATCATTGGGTAAATCATGTATTTGTGGAGGCTTTCCTTCTCCAATTTGAATGAGCCAATCATTGAATTTGTTTTCGCCTTCAGATCTCATATTTGTCTCATATTTATCTCATATATCAGTTTACTTGTCTTGATACATATTTCAATGATATCAGTTCTATTTCCATGTGGCACAACAGGTAATGTTTGCTTAAAATCTCCTCCTAACAACATCACCTTTCCACCAAATGGCAAATTATTATCCATCACTTCTTTTAGGAATCTATCAATACATTGCAAAGCATGACATGACATCATTGTTGCCTCGTCTATGATAATAAATTATTATTATTTTTTTTTTGCTTGTAAAGAATTAATTTGAATATCTGACACTGATGTTTCTAAAATGGGAACTGGCAGTTTAAATCCACTATACACAGTTCTACCACCTTCTAACAAAAGTGCTGAAATTCCAGTTGTTGCAAATGGCATTGCTATCTGACCCTGTGCTCAAATGTAACTCATCAAACAATTGTACAGATAAGTTTTTCCTGATCCATCAGGGCCGCCTAGATAACGGTCTTTGACCATTTCATCCCCTGTAGAATTTGTGATGGCATTAAATGCTTGTAATTGTAAAGTAATTAAAGTTGCCAGTTTTTCTTCTGTTTAATTATCAAAGTTGATGTCATCTATAAGTCCTGGATCAGGCAAATTAAAACTTGCACAATTTAATCCATGAGCAAGAAATATTTCTTGAATTTCCATTAAAGCTTTGAACAGTGCTATTGGCTCATTGCGACGTTTCAAGAAGTCTTCGGACATATTTAATTTAAATGTTTCCCACAAAGTAAATGCATCAGGTACATTGCAAAAGATGCAAATGAACGCAAATTGTTCTCTCATTTGTTTTGGCATTTGACATAGTGCTGCTACTTCCAGACACCTCTCCCATTCTGTATCATCTGATATGAAGTTTTGATGTCTTGCAGCTAATAGGAAATTCTCATAAACTATGTCATTCACTGTGCGTAAATGTTCAAAACTTTGTGCACAGGGTAAAAAGAAAAAGAAGTAATCTTAAACTGAAACGTTCAATGTCTCTTGGACTGACAGTATAAATTTGTGGTATCATTTTATGCGTATCTCTTTTTTGATGTCGCCATAGACCATTTACAAATACATAGTGATATGGAATCTTAATGTATAAAAATTGTCTGTCCTGAATATCCTGGCAGTTTAATTTAAACCATGCAGTAAATGTTGTATCTCTTTGTTCACTTTGAGCTAAGGCAGTTCTTTCATTGCCTACAGTAAAGCAAACAAAATGACTTTGTGGCAAATGTACAGCTAATAATACTCAAAAAAATGATCTTTGTTTATTTTTTAGGCCTAGGTGTTATTACTTAAGTGCGTACCAAAATATTGTCCTGTGGATTCTATTTAGGAATCCTTGAACAACCAACCAAGGTTGTACAGAAACACCTTTTATGCAGCCTTTATTTTAATTATTATTGCCACATACTAATTTTAAAAAATTCAATCTTTATTTGTACATTTAAAATGTTGTTAAAAATGCAACGATTAAAAAAATCATGTTAAACCCAAGGTGTTTAATCCTTTGGGTTTTTTGACGTCCAGCAAATTATTAGAGGTTTATTAAAGTTTTATTTTTGTTATTATTATATTCTTTGCTTTGATCACAGCTTTTTTATTTAATTACTTTATTATGCTCAAGTCAATAAAAGATTTGGTTTTTAAATTCAATTGTATTTGTGTAATTTTGGTTATGTTTCCTTAGTCAAATCCTTATCAGGTACCCTGGATTTTAATTTACATAAGATTACATTATTTACATAAGATTAAGATAAGGTTTTATAATCCTTTTGTCTGTTGTATAGTTTTGTTTATTCATACAGCACTTCCCTGGAGTATATGTTTTAAGTGCCTTTGCATTTTTTTTTGTGTTAATCTTTTATCCTGTTGATTTATGTTAATTCAGAATTCTATTACTTAAAGTGCATTATAATTCAAATTGTGTTATTCAAAAATTCTTATCTTAAAGTGCTTGTGCTATTTGACTTAGTGCTTATTTCCTCTTATATTACCCTTTTACCTCGTGACTGTTAGTCTATCACAGTCACTACTTTACCTTATTCATTTATAGTGCTAATGCTGTGCTATTTTTTAAAAATGTATACACTCCTGATTATGCTGTTTCTTAAACTATATATTACCTTAATGCTTCTGTCTATTGTTTTTTAGAAGGAGGTTATGTCCTCCTTTTTCTTCCGTTTTTTTGCTTTAATTATGCTTTTACTCCTTTTTCCTTTTTCTTTCTTTTCTATTTCCTTATTCTTGTATATTACTCTATTGTAACTATATTGAGACTTTGTGGTGAAGGAATTGGCTTTCTATCTTTCTTTTAAGTTAGTAGTGGACCTGGAGCTTTAGAGCTGTATCTATCATGCTCCACGCTATATTGGCGTGGTCTGCGCTGTGATCGCACAGCATTAGCACTATAAATGAATAAGGTAAAGTAGTGACTGTGATAGACTAACAGTCACGAGGTAAAAGGGTAATATAAGAGGAAATAAGCACTAAGTCAAATAGCACAAGCACAATAGCACATTTTTGAATAACACAATTTGAATTATAATGCACTTTAAGTAATAGAATTCTGAATTAACATAAATCAACAGGATAAAAGATTAACACAAAAAAAAATGCAAAGGCACTTAAAACGTATACTCCAGGGAAGTGCTGTATGAATAAACAAAACTATACAACAGACAAAAGGATTATAAAACCTTATCTTAATCTTATGTAAATAATGTAATCTTATGTAAATTAAAATCCAGGGTACCTGATAAGGATTTGACTAAGGAAACATAACCAAAATTACACAAATACAATTGAATTTAAAACCAAATCTTTTATTGACTTGAGCATAATAAAGTAATTAAATAAAAAAGCTGTGATCAAAGCAAAGAATATAATAACAACAAAAATAAAACTTCAATAAACCTCTAATAATTTGCTGGACGTCAAAAAACCCAAAGGATTAAACACCTTGGGTTTAACATGATGTTTTTAATCGTTGCATTTTTAACAACATTTTAAATGTACAAATAAAGATTGAATTTTTTAAAATTAGTATGTGGCAATAATAATTAAAATAAAGGCTGCATAAAAGGTGTTTCTGTACAACCTTGGTTGGTTGTTCAAGGATTCCTAAATAGAATCCACAGGACAATATTTTGGTACGCACAAATGTACAGCTAATCAATACACAACATGTGACTGATCATGCATCTCAAATTTCAAAAGCCGCCACATTGCTTTGGGAGCACTGACATAGCGAGCATCTAAATAATTAGAAAGTTTGTCATGTAATATTGGATTTTCCTTTTCGTTTGCTGCACCTTGCACAACAACAGTTGCTGCATCATAACCTTTGTATATATATTTATACACATATTTGATGGATTTAATAGAAGTGCAGGCTTCAACATTTATGTGTGCATTGTACTTCATGAGCAAATGTGGATTGTATGGAACGACAAATCTATTATCAACCTTTTGTCCACGTATAATAGCTGTTTGTCCTTGTCTTCTTTTATACATCACAATAAGTTTGCATTTGAAAATGTTTTGGAAAATGTTTTGTTTCCATACACGGTGAATTTTGGATTCATATCTCCACATGGCCCATGAATCATTCTGTGTGTCACAATCTCAAATAGTTTGGAATATTTTTCTGGATCTGGCAATTCAGCAGTAATGACTGAATACACTCTCTCTGCAGTATTCAATGTATCTTTTTCCTGCAGGATTAAAAGTATGTGAGCATGTGGCAGTCTTCTTTTTTTAAATTCAATTGTATAAACAAAAGCCACACATTTTCCAAATAACTGTGCTTTAGTTATATGATGTATTAATGAATTGAGTTTGATTTTGAATACTCTTGCCACTAAATCTGGTCGGTCAGAAGTAGTTTGTCCCAGATTCAAATTTTCCTTGATCTCTGGCCATTGTGGATTACATGTGAATGTAATGAATAAATCTAGTTTTCTAAATTTTATGACAATAGCCATGGCATCATTATATCTTTCATGCATATTGCGAGGAGATCCTTGGAAAGTGGATGGCAAAATGATTGCTCTTCCAGCTGGAATGTCTCTGTGGGTAGCCAATTCAAAGACATATTCCATCAATCCACAATACTGTTCTACTCGAAGCTTATTTTGTTGAAATGTTATTAAATTTAGATTATTTGCTTCGACTTGTAGATAGGATTTAATAATCCATTGTTGTGTGAGTTTGCCCCCACATAAAATTGGATTAAAAGAATCTCGAATAGCATCGAAATATTGCATCTAACATGAACTTTACTATTGGGATAACTTTGCAATTGTAATTTTGGTTCCCATCCAGGTTCACCATTTGGAAAGAAAATGGGATATGTCATTGGATCTAAATCACAAATTAATATATTTATGTTTATAAAAGGTTGCTCTTAATTGCGTGGATATATTCTAATATCCCCCTGAAAAGGAGGTTCACCATCTTAATTTTTAAAGACCATGGCCACCTCATTTACTGTTGGTAAATTATACCATCTTTGATCAGTGTTGCGATCTCCTTTTAACAACATATTTACTCTTGGCATTGTCAATTGATGTCTTTGAGCATGTTCCTGTTGTTCTTTTTCAACCTGTGCTAATTGTTTGTATGCTTGACAGAATGGGTTGTTGGCCATAATTTTATCCAGCTGTTCAGAGTATGTGAAAACACTGTTTACTGGAAGCGTCATTCTTTGCTCAACAGCTTCCCTTGTATCTAAGACATATAACTGTGCAAATTTCCTTTGCTCTCCTTCTTGTGGGTGTAAATGTGAAGTTCGGTGGCAAATTTGTCCTTGAACTATAAAACAGTAAGGACCATGTCCTGGGACATCTGTAGCACAGACTGAAGCAAATGAAATTGCACTGTTATAAGAGCTTATGTTTTTTTTTAAATTGGTATAATTTGGAAATGTTGGATCGCTCATGATACTTAGTAAGTAATCTGGAAATGTGTGTCTTTGTGGAAGTCTTACCTTTCCTTTCTGACAACAACTAATGAAGTCCCAGTCTTGATCTTTCCTTGAGAAAATGATAGGCCCCACAAAACTGACAAACAACATTTAATAATCCACAATAATGAGTGTCTACTGTTAGTGCTCTAATAAACGCATTATCCTGAGTTTCCTCAACATAGATATCACTACAACTTTCTATATCTACATTGGTGTCCTGTGTCTGAACATTGGTGTCAATAGACAATATAGTAACATTGGGCAATGGTTCACAGACATGTTTTTGTTTACTTTTTCATTTCTTTGAAGCTCCAGCACACTCAATTTGTGCTTTCTTACTAATTTTTATTTTACTTAAAAGTCTCTCTTTGTCTTTTTCTCTTAAGCGATGGAAAGTTTCAGGTGACTGTGCATCTCTCCACCTTTGCTCACTTTCCCTTGCCAATCTTCTTTTGCGTTCAATGTTGTCTTCTCCATTATCCGCCATTGTAATCTGTAATTGTAAATACAGGTGTAAGATGTAATGTTTTTTTGTTCTGTACATATTGTTTGTAGCTGCTCTCAGTCCAAAGGTAAATATCATTAATTAAAAAATGCAAAGGTTTGAAAATCATTTTATTTTTTCTCTGCAATATATAAAACCATTTTTCAGTGTTTTATTGTCATACATTAAAAAGCAAAGGACTGTACATATATATATATATATATATATATATATATATTTATATATATATATATATATTTTTTGGACTAATGAATTATTAAGTAATTACTAAATGAATATACATTACTGAATTAGTAAAAAACTGAGATTAATGTTAAACCTAAAAAGTTAATTATATTGTCGTAAAGAAGATCACACAGAAACAGGTACTATCAAATTATAGATGTGTCCTAAAATAATGTTCAATTTTCTTAACAATGCAATTAATGTAGTTATGATGTCTATTTGAGGTTCTTTAAAAGGTAATTAGTTAAGCATATATATCTTGCTATATTTTTTTTGTTATTGTAATGACAAATTCAATTCTACAAACCTCATTCATCTTCATGTTTTTTTTTGTTGTTATTGTAATGAAAAATTTAATCCTAAAAACCTCATTCATTTGCAAGTTGTTCAAAGCAATCAGGCACTATATAAGCACATAGCCTTTTCTTTTTTAAACCTTAGTTTTGGATAGATGTTCATCCACTAAAATGTTCATTTTAAATAATATGCTATGTCGTTATATCGAGCCCTATTACATTTTTAAAATCGCAAATGAATGAATCCCTAAATAAATATACTTTCATGAATTAATCATTAAGTGTCATCAATCCCAAACCATAAGGGCATGCTGAAATCATATACCTGTTCTTTGTGTAAAAATCCTTTTGAATTCACTCTCTGTCTTCAGTCAGGTGCAGAGATGAGTAATCTGTGAAATAACATAAAAATAATTTTTAATCATTGAATTCCATTCATTCTTGATTGAATGAAGTCCATATATTTAAGTGCTTAGTAAAATGTACATTTTTTAAGTCTTCTAACCTCATCTTTTTTTAATATTATTATTAATTAATATTTCCAAAAACAATGCACATAAATGAGCAGTAAGGCATATATATAAGTGCATGTTAAAAATTGTTATTACTTTTATTGCAGTCTCAATTTTTTTTTTAATGATGACTAATTATTAGTGAATTAAAATATTATTATACGTTAATTAATCAATAACTGTTATCCATGTTAGCAACAAAAAATTAACACTTTTTTGTTCCATAACTCCATAATTAAATGATATACCCATCAAGGTAATCTTTATGGTGTTCAAAGGCTGCACATTTCATTCTCTGTGTTGAGCTGCAGAGATGATGAAACTGTGAAATAAGATTGAAATCATTTGTAATATTTTGCTTCATCCCTATCATGCAATCAGCAGCAACACAGATATATTAGCATAGATGGAAAACATAAAAGCATACTCAATGTATTGTTAAACCAAACCATTTTTTGGTCCTGATTACTAATTATAAATTCATTAATATATTATTATACGTTAATTAATCAATAACTGTAATCAATTCCAACTAAGAAGACTCAAATCCTTTTTTTAAAGAAATTTAATAATATACATGTAAAGGTAATGTTTATGGTGTTGAAAGGCTGCAAAAGTCACTCTCTGTGTTGTGTCAGTTGCAGCGACACTGAAACTGTCAAATAAGAGGGAAAGCATTTGTAATATTTTGATTAATCCCTATGAGGCAATCAGCATCATCATGGCTATGTCAGTGCATCTAAAAATATACATCTTGTTTGTGGTCCTTTTTATTTATTTTTTATTTTAATATTACTAATTACAAATGAAAATTTTAATGTACATTACTAATCAATTAATCACTGACTAAATGTATTCTAAAGATCTAAGCATTAATATATTCCTAAACTAAAGGCATTGTAAAATCTGAAATATTTTTTTTCCTAATGATTACTAATAATTAATTATTAAAATAATGTACATTAATAATTAATTAATCAATGTGTAAATGTCTTCATAATTTTTTTTATTAATGTATTAATAAACTTTAATGTTTTTTTTCTTAATGATTACTAATTTCCAACTTAATAAATTAAAGTACATTATTAATTCATTATTCAATTAATTAATATATTACAAACAGCTAAGCTTGAAAGTATTGCTAAACTAAATCAAGTGTAAATTCTTGCTTGCTCAATTTGTTTAACTAATGTTTTTTTTATTTTATTAATTAATGAATTAATTATTGACTAATGATTATTAAAATATTGTACCTTTTTGTATTTGATATTCATCAATCAGTATCCTGAAGAGCTAACAATCTCTTTTGATTTTCCGGCAGCAGAAATTTTCCAGTCAGACTGTCATCACATGAGGAGAAAGTGTCAGTTCTGTGGCAAGTGTGCCCTATATATAGGCTGCGTGCACGAGCCAAAACCATTGGTTTAGGCAGGAAATCCGCCATTTCACAATGTTAATGTGTAAATGTGTAAGGTAGTATTGTAAAATGGCGACGTTAGTCTATGTTTTCCATGTTGCGCGCTCATTTTACGTCTTTCCTATTATTATTTTTCTACCGTGTATGTGTCTGGCTGTGCTTTGTGCAGTTGGGGGTAGTGTAGCCTCGTTTTCATTTTTTTCAGCCACCATTTTTTTCTTGCTTAGGCAATTTTCAAGTGCCAAAACTATTTAAATTCGACCTAAATTTGCATTTCACCTCACTTCCAGACGTCCTGGCTGTTCTCCCGTGCTATTGGTAACCTTTTTGTTGTATTTTGTGTTTTATTTTGTGTGTTTTTGTTGTATTTTGTTTTGCGCGGTTCGACCGTTAACTTCGTATTTTTAGTAGGTCGTATTTTTTTTCTTCAAAGTCACGCGTCTCATATTAATTTTTTTCTAAGTCCCGCATTTGTCAACTACTTTCAGCCTAAGGCTGTTTGTATGTAGGCTAATTTGTTTGTAGGCTAAGTCCTGCGTGTTTCATTCCCTCCGCTGCTCGCCTCGCCTCGCGAGGCTCGCAGGCAATAAGTGCTCCAAGTTTAACGGCTCTCCGGCGATGCTGCGGCGCACATCGCTAAGTCGTAGGCACCACGCAAAGTGTGACGACGTCTCGTAGTAAGACAATTATAATATGTGATATGTACCAGGCCCACCAGTTTGTTTCCAGACCCTTCCAATAATGTATCTACCCAATCCACAACATGCCAATGCCGAACACTCAGGCGACAGCTTGATTGCTGGGATCTGGGTGTCAAATCACCCTGTCTACCTTCCTAATAATGGAGTCCTCTACCACCAAAACTTGTCTGCTGCTCTGCCTATTCTGCCCTTCCTCTACTCCAGTAGAAATGTTCTCCCAACTGTTAGAGAAACAAGCTCTATCTGGCATTGCCATTCCTGACAGTTTTATTCAATCTGGCAAATCTATTGGTGCTTGCCAACTCAGAACTGGCTTGCCTCCTCCTTGTGTTCTCCCTGCTTCCCCCTGGTAACTGTAACCCAGTTACTCCCTGGACATTCTCACTGGAACTAATTTCACCCTCCATGCTAGGCCCAGCTAAACTGTGCTCAGTGACCACCAACTCCCTTTACAGTGGAGCAATATCACTAAGTGCTTCAATGCTTCTCTCCAGTTCTCCAATGTGAGCTTCATGAGAGGCAACGTGGACCCTGGATCAGCTGTTACAGCAGTACATATATATGGCAGGATGTGAGGCTGCCACAGGACTGACTCATGATTAGTATTTACAAAAAAAGGGAGAAAACAAATCAATATGGCCCCTATATAATTATCAAAATCACAATTACTAGAGCCCGTAATGGAGCCCGTAAATGTTACTGATATTTAATTGGCTACTTGAATGGCTACTTGAACTTGAACGGTCATCCACTAGAACAATATTATTATATTACTTTTGGGTCATAAATTGGTAACACTTCACCTTTTTATAATAAAAAATATTCACATTATTGAAATAAAAAATTGTGTACAATGGAGATTTTTTTTAAATATGTTTACCAGTAATATTTTTTTATACACATCTACATATGCACTGAGATGAATTGTTCATTTTAACTAGATGGTTTACTACAATAAACACCATGAAGTTTTGTTCATTTTTAATCAAGCTGTTCACTAATGAATGTCTATAATATTTACAATTTAATGGATATATTTGCCAACATTATTTTTGGAGAAACTTTAATTATGTACATCATCTTATTATTATTTTTTTAGATTCTAAAACAATGCCATTAGGGTAATATATTAACAAACCACTTGTCTCTATAGATAACATTCATCAAAATGATTACCACACAGAGCTAATAAGGTATAAAAGCTGTTCCCCATCCCCTCTGATTCACAATCTTCTTCAAATCAAAGCCAACAATTCATATGCACAGGTGTGTGTTTCTTACAAAGGTAAAGTGCACACAATGGAAATGTAGTATATACAGATGTTAACAGGGGTAAACACATACTGTAAAACTATAGGAAGTGCTGGTATTTTTATTGAAAAGGTGATTGAGAGCAACTAACATTATTTCTAAATCAATGCAATACAATACTTTTCATGCATGTTTTTTTTTTATTACAGACATCATGTAACTTACATCATATTTGTTTATTGCAAAAATGTTTTTCTTCTAAATGTATATTGTTTTACTTCCAGTGGTTAACATAGTTTCTAAGTTTAATTAAAAAAAAGATGCTTGCAAACAACAGTTGTTTAAACAAGTTAAACAAAATAATAAAATGTTGACAATTTGTGAACAAAATAATATGTTTCTAGATCAATATATAGGTTCATACTACACATTAGAGATTTACAATATAAGGTTCCTATGCAAATACTTTTACATAGACTTGCAAAAAAGGATTCACAACCATGTACTTTTGGTAATACACAAGGTGCCAGATTATGTGACATATTGGCAAATAACACAATCCACTTAATATCTGTGAATGTCACAAGTTGGATAGATGCTTAAATTGAGAGAAAACAGCTCTTGCAGTTGCAAGAAGGCTTTTTCAAAAGTCAATGTATAAAATATTGCATATAATGCTAGCCCTTTAAAATGCAATGCATTAGAGCATCTGTTGTAGGCCATATGGGTTTCCTGATTTGTAATAGCCTCTTGAGCTGATATATGTTATGTGGAGGTGTATTATTTCTAATAGATGATGTTCTCAGATGTATACTGACTCCAAAATATTGATAAAATATGATATTTTGATATTCAACATATGTATTTAAGGCAATGTTAAGTATTCATTTCTAATGCACTTAAATGCTTTTACATGATTTTATAGTACTGCACTGTCTCTTTAACTGCTTTTGACAGGTCTCAGCAAGGCTCTTAAAAGCATTGGGTGCTCTTCAATGCACATAAAGTTTTCTTCAAATATCTCCTTAACCTATGGTTTACACAGCTTCAAATTACAATGCTTCATGCATACAAAACATTTGCATAAGGCCCTAAGTTTCTAATCTTTTGCTTGAATCCTCCAAAAAGGTAGAAACTTCTTCTGCTGCTTAACACAAGTAAGTCTACTTATTATCTTAGGTATTGGTGTCAGTTATATATTTTTTGTGCTTTCTTTAACTCACTTTCCCCTGCCTCCTCTAAAACACAGGCATCTTATGGCAAGTTTAATTCATATTATAATTTCACAGTGTGTTCTTTCGTTAAGAGCAACCTATCTTCAGGCATTACTTTCCTTGAAAAGATGACTGACAGTACAATTTTTAAATTATCTTTCAACAACTTTTTATCTTTCTTTTTATGAGTTATCTTCCTTATATGCTGAGTCTTTGTTGATAAAATGCTCAAAATACTAATGGGGCTGGGCTTTTGATCCATAGAAGTTTGCAGACCTTTGTCATAAAGCTTTCTAATACAGTGATTCTAAACTTGAAGCCAAAATAAGTAGAGTCTTTCATCTGCTGGAAAACCCCAAAAATATATATTTGTACTAAAGTCAGTTTGCTTCTTTTCTTCCTTTGTTCCCTGCTGTTCAGTTACTCCGTTTACTCTACCACCTCCAAAATGCACACATAATGGAGAAATAAAAGGAAAATTAGGGACGTTCCATAAAGTTTACATTTATTCTCCTCCAAATAAGAGTGACATATGCTTAGTTTAATTACTGCCCCTGTACAAAAAATCATCCTAAAGTATTAAGTAAAAAATATACTATTATAAAACAACATATAGATTTTATTTAAAACAGCTGATCTTTATTACATACCTGGTCTTTGCTAATAATTTGCTGAAGACTGACATAATTGGGTTCTTAAATTATAAAATATTTCAGACCCCTATCATAGACTAATAATTAAAGTAAATGTGACACAGTGTGTGAAAGTAGTTAAATATGGAATAAAGTTTAAATATGTTTAGAGTATATTAATGTGTACATATGCAGCCATGTACTGAACTGACCTGGTACATATCTAGAAAAAACAAGTACATATTATGACATTAGTAATATCCTAAAAAGGTTACTATTTAAAAATAAATACAAAAATTCCATAAAGACACAGAGGCTGAACATTAGGGTAAAAAATGCAACTGTCAGTATGGTTATCAACAAATTGGAGCAGTGGAGGTGTTTAATGGTTCAAATTGTCTTGCCTAATTTTGCATATAGATTGTTGCAATTTTGTACAAATCAGTCTGTATGGAATAAGGCTATATGCTGTTGTTTTACCATTTCCAGTAAGTAAGCAATTAGATTTGTTTATCATCTTTTTTTTTTTTTTACAGATTGATGGACAACCAAACTAAGAGCTTTCAAATTTTAGCCTTTTCCGGTAATGAAGCAAATTTGCTATGTCTTTTTCTTGTATTTTTCTTGATCTATTTTCTTGGAATATTGGGAAATTTAGTAATAATTGTTGTAATATATATAGATGCCCACTTACATTCCCCCATGTATATCTTCCTGAGCAACCTGTCCTTGGTAGATATCTCTTACACCTCAGTCACCCTACCAAAATTGTTGTACATTTTAATATCAGGGAATAATTCAATAACCTTTATTCAATGTTTCACCCAGATGTACTTTTACATTTTTTTGGCTATCACAGAAACAATGTTGTTGTCCTCTATGGCGTATGACCGCTACATTGCTATTTGTCATCCCTTACATTACCACCTTATTATGAATAGGAAAAAATGTATTTTATTTTTGATAGGCACTTGGGTATCTGGATGTGGGGATTCATTATTTTTAACTCTATTTGCTTCAAACTTATCATTTTGTCACTCTACTAAAATCCAACAGCTTTTTTGTGATATTAAAATGATGGCACAAATCTCTTGTGCTGACACAGGACTTTATATTGTAATCATCACAAATATATTGATATTTGGACTCTGCACATTCATGCTTAATTTAATTTCCTATATCAAAATACTCACCAGCATCTTAAGCATTCAGACCACTAATGGAAGAAAAAAGGCTTTCTCTACTTGCACATCCCATTTCATTGTCCTTATACTTTATTATGGGACTGCCATGTGGATGTACCTTAGGCCACCTTCAGACTACTCAGAGGAACTGGACCAGCTGTTTTCCATAATTTATCTTGCAGTGACTCCTATGTTAAATCCACTAATATACAGTCTACGGAATAAAGATGTAAAGCTTGCAATGATGAGAATTTGGAGACTAAAAACAAAATAAGTTAATATAAGGACTCAAAATGATTATACTGATATGTGAAATTATCTTCTAAATAATAGGTTTGGAAGTTGAGATATATTTAGAGACCACTATTTACTGAAATTAAAGTTTTCTCACCCTTTATATGAGACCTATTTAAAAATATTGTGAAGAACAGAAAACTCCATCAGTCAGAGGTATAGAATAACCAACTCATTAGCGACAAACCTCTCACTTAGTGAAAATTACCATTGAAGAAGAAACTAACGAAACAAAAAGAAACAAAATAAAAAATATAAGTAACTATGCTACAATCATTTCTATCTCTTACAGGAGCATCAGCCACTTTCTCCACTCTGTAAAATATCTCTGAGTCAGATTAAGCAGGGAAACATTGGTGTAGGAGTTGTGAATTCAAACAGTGCGGTGGACTTTACTTTGCCCCAACAGTGTTTTAATCAAAGAAAGGAAAATGTGAGATGAGAATGTGAGAAATCATACTTCTAAGGTACAAGGTAGCCTTTAATCTTTTTAAAATCCCATTTCACTGACTCCCCAATGATTATTAATTATAAAGGGCCAACACTTAACAGTTAAAGAGAGGACAGGGTCCAGTGAAAGTGCAAGACAACAGTTTGGGGGGGTGAGAATGATGATGGCTTTGTCAACAGTGAGACCTATTTGAAGCTTTGAGAGAGAGTGAGAAGATAAGAAGCTCCGTTTTTGACATGTTGAGTTTGAGCTGACGGGTGGACATGCAAGAGGATATGCTAGAAAGACAGTTGGCAGCTTGAGCTACAAGAGAGAGGGATTGTTCTGGTGGAGAGAGGTAGATCTGCATATAGACGATACTGCAATCCAAAATAATTATATATCATTAATAAGGGGGCCTAAAACTGAACCTTGGGGAACACCAACAGTCAGTGGGCAATGCAAATAAGAGGTAGCAGAGAACATTTTTCTAGGTAGGAAGTGAATCATGAGAGAGCATTGTCACGTATGCCAAGAGAGTGGAGAATTTGGTTAAGAGTGTGTGTCCAAAGCATTAGAGGGATTCAGGATAATTAGAATGGAGAAGTGACTGTTTGACTTGGCCGTGAGCAAGTTGTTAGTGACTTTTGTGAGAGCTGTCTCTGTGGAGTGTTGGAGCTGGAAGCCAGATTGGAAGGGGTCAAGGAGGGAATGGGTATGGCGATTGTAAATTATAAGCTCAATCAGTTTATAAACCAGGTGGAAGTAGAATGATAGTGATAGTAGAGTGATAGGAAGGTAGCTGGATCAGATAAGGGTTTCTTAAGAATGTGTGTAATTATGGCATGTTTTAAAGGAGATTGAAATGTACCAGTTTTTAGGGAAGGTTGAATACATGTGTAAGAGAAGGGATAAGTTTTGTAAGTGAGACATAAGCTTGATAGAAGACTTCATCTTCAGTCACAGAGTCAAAGAAGTCCATATAGGATATGGAAGGCAAGGTGCTATCAGTTTGCTGGTGGAAAGTTGAGTTAGGACCTCTTTGGGAGGAGAGGTCATTATGAATCTTTTCAATTTAATTTAAAAAGTTGATAGCAAAGTCTTCAGCTGTGAGACCGGAGGGGGCAGGAGGTGGAAGAGTTTAGTAGAGAGTTGCGAACAAATGTTTAGGGTTGGAGGACAAGTTTGTTATTAGTGATCAAAATTAGTTTGGCAAGATTGAGGGCATAGTGAAACGTAGAATTATACATACAAAAGGGAGGACACGAGAGGAAAAACATAGTGTATTATTGTGATTTAAGTATTATGGATGTTCAACACATCACAGTTTATTCAATAGATAACAACCCTAATTATCATCAACAGTGCAAATATATCAAATCATAAGAAACATAGAGGAAAGAAAAGTACACCTTTAATTCCAATGATAATGTTAACCCAGAGAGATATTCCTAATTTAATTAATGGACAGGAAATTATTAACCAAATACCTTAAGTGTATAAAAAATAACTTTTATTAATATATAAAACACATACATTACATATAAAATATTAAAAATATACCACGGTTGTCTCTCTAATAGATAAGGCCACAGTGGTAAATTTTCTAGTCTCCCCTACTTGCCTATACACTCTCCACCAGACAACGAAGTTGGCTTTTTACATTGTGTTATTATGGATGTACCTTTTCTTGTACATACTATGATGAAAGCTGTAAATTGATATTTATCTTGACATTTAAATTATTGTAACTTTGGGTCTTTCTTTGTATATTTGCAGAGCTTTTTTACAGATCAGTACCTAATAGATTTCACATGCTTTATTATGACACACATATACTGTTTTCTACTTAATTTATTCCATACTATTTAAATCTAAGTCACAGTAATATCTATTTTTTGTTACTATTAGAGAGACAACCGTGGTATATTTTTTATTTTTATATTTAATGTATGTGTTTGATATATTAATAAAAAGTAATTTTTTTATACACTTAAGGTATTTGGTTAATAGTTTCCTGTCCATTAATTCAATTAGGAATATCTCTCTGAGTTAACATTATCATTGGAATTAAAGGTGTACTTTTCTTTCCTCTATGTTTCTTAGGACTGTAGAATTAACCTGTAATGGAGGAAGTCTGCTGAAGTGGGTAATTTCCTCCACAATCATTTAGCAGTATGAGAGCACTTCTGGATGTAGAGAGTTTTTGAAGTGTGCCAAGGTTGTAGGTAAGAGTAAGGGCGTCTGCTTCTTTGTCTACCTCTAACTCTTACCTGCGCACATGCTAACTCTCACCTGTGTCGTGACATTCTAATAAAGGACAAATTACAACTTGTTGTGGGGATTGAAGGAAGAACACCATAGACTAAAGTCAAATTTGAAGGACTCAACTTCCGATTGACTCATATATAACAATTTGTTTTGATAACATATAATTTTTTTTGTCTAAGTTCTCTTGAATTGTGTTAGATTAATTAGTCCATCGGTATAAAAACTCATAGTAGTGAATCGAAACACTTATATACGATCCAGGCTAAAGAAGTTCCAATTTAAAGGAACAGATTACAGTACATCAGAAGTATCAATCAATATTTTCTCCACTGAAAAGTGTCAGAAAAGAAGCTCCCCCAAAACGGTTTGCTGTGTCCATAAATCTCATGAACTATTTATACATTTCTGTCACATCCCACAATTTGCATCATAACTGACTATTCCACATAATGTATTTCTTTGCAAAACAGTTATTTTCCACCCTTGAACTAATGAGCTAAATGTGCCCCTTTGTCTGCAGTAACACAAAACAGAGGCGCTTACGTCCTTTCAGAGCACTGAAATGACTGAGCTGCTTCCATCTTGTGCTCTTAAACTCTGTTATCATAGTTTGCATAAATCTTTCTATAAATCTAAAATTGTATGACTATCTATAGTCATCCTTAAATATCTAAATGTAACTTGTATTTTATTTTAACCCTAGTATATGTATATGTGCTGTTAATAATGCATTTGTTTTATTAGTGATGTTAGTATGTCTTATTCGGTGGATTAATTGTTACATGTTGTATGATTGAATAACAGCTTTTCTCTGGACCATATTCCACATATGGAAAACATAGTACTCACTTTTACTTGACTGAAGTAACATACAAGGAAATCTTGAATATAATCCAGCTATATTCTCTGTGCCCTGGTCATGCCACATTTACAGATGGGCTAAGCATTACCCTTCATCATTCTTCATAGTTTGCTCAGCAGTGATCTTGTATAATGACAAGTTTCTCTACTGAATTCAAGATAACAATAAAAAATAAGAAGTTGTTTAAATAACTTAATCAAGGGTAATGCATTACCCTATATAACAGTATGAATCTCCATGTTTTTGCAATGTTTTTTTCCACAGATGTTTTACACTCAGAAACTGATTTGCATCCTATCTATTGCAGTGTGACCAATTTGCAGAAAGTTATGTCTGGAGTGTTTTCTTTGTATTCTATGAAGCAAATAAAAATATTGAATGTTGCACGATAATGCTTTGTAACAGACAATATAAGTGATATGGACAACGTACAGAATTGAGTTACACTCTTATGTACTTCACTGTATCAGGATAGGCTCAGATACTGCTGTTTTTTTTATTTAATGCACTGTATCAAGCTAGACTAAGATACTGCAGATTTGTATCCAATGCAGATTTCTGCTTGACGTACTCAGAGTTTTACCCACATAATCTTTCAGTCACTTACACATTTAAATCATAATATCATGACAGTCTCAGACACTGCTGGGTACCAGTTTAATGTAAGGTAACCGCCTGGCTGAACATTACATGAATAATCTCATTCAGTGCTCAAGTAGCATTATTTTTTTGGGGGGGGATTTTGCTGACACGTAAACATTATATGTTTTCTACGATATAACTGTATAACTGTTTAGGCAGAAAGTGCAAAGAGAGAGGATTTGGCTATGATGTTGTGATAAATGACTATAAAATAATAGATTTGAATACCTGTAGAAAGTATACTGAGATTCTCAGTGAGCAGCTTATATGCTTAAGTAGTGCAACTGAAACTAGATAATATCATACTTTTATTAATTCAACTACCCTCCAAAAATTGCAAAGGATGCTAATCATTGCCTGTTGTCTGGTCATTTAGCTATGGTTTGCATTGTAATTTTCTTTAAAAAAAAATTGCTAATACAGTGCATTTTATAACCAATGTGTGGGAGTCGTCATTAAAAGAAAAAATTGTGTGCCATTCCTGGCAATAACACTTAGAATTCTACAGTTCTAAACTAGTTCAGTTACATACTTTCTTTCTGTTTTCCTCTTTATCTTAAAACACATAAAAGGTTTTGTAGTAAAAAAGACAAGAGTTAAAGTTTTTATATACATTTAAACTTATTTTTATTGGGAATTTTCTCTTTAATTATTATCAATCTATATAAGTCTTTCTATTTTTTCTTGTAATTCAGTAACTATTAATCTATATATATATAGATTAATAATGAGTATTGCAATATAATTTGATACCTTTTGTACTGGACAAATGTGTTATTTATATTGACAAGCTTTCAAGAGGTTCAGCCTCTCTTTATCAAGTCTGAAGCAATATTAACATGAGATGGAACCCTCAGTTTGTATAAAAACAGCAGATGCAAGGGGAGTGGAGACAGCATCTGACATCATCAGGTAAATACATATATGGGTAATAAAAACAACATAGTAAAGGAAATATATATACACATACTATATACACATATACATCAAAATATGCATGAAAAACAGAGCACTGTAGTCCACAGTGATATCTTTCCTGTTGGACAAACATCTCACTAAGAGTGTTAAGTCTATTATAGTATAAGAAGAAAAATTCACATGAAATTCTAATAATGTGTTAGAAAACCCAAGTCTACATTAAGTCCTGTAATTTTAGTGTTGAAGAATGTGATCATCTTTATTTCTTTTTTTTTTAACCATAAGATTTTATTAGGCATTGGTACGTCATAACACAAAATGTATAGAGATACATTACACTTATGCAGTTAATATTTTCCAGATGACATGTAAAGCAGTATGACCTTTGTTAACCACAGAATTCCATGTATGTCACATCAACCCGCACTCAAGCCATATAAGGATAATATCAACCGAGGGAACTCTGCTACCAAAACCTAGCTTTTGTAATGTAACATTACAACCAAAAAGGTTTATCGGGGGGAGGGGGGAGATAAAAACAATAAAATTACAACAATAAAAATACAAATTATTTGCTTTTAGGTATGTCTCAAGCCTCCATCGGCAGTTCCTTTTTGCCTCATCCACCATCTTCCGGGACCTACCACGTATCAGGATCCTCTCAGCTTGGAGTGTAATTATGTGTTTCCACAGACTGGGTTTCAATGTTATCAAATATGAATCATACTATACTCCATTTTACCTCACCAATATGCTATCTGTCCGGGCAATCCAGGGTGACCATATCTCCATAAACCTTGACATAGTGTCCTCTAATAAGTGAGTTAATTGATGAGAATGAAATTCATTTTATTTAAAACTAGCGACTTGCCCATCAAAAAATGACGGCAATAAAATTGTAAGGCAGGTAATGCTGTTTGCCACAGAGAGAAAGTGTTTTGGTGGTCTGAGATCCTTGTGTGGTTATTGCGAGGCTGGCGCTGAGTGCCTTTGGCGCTCATTGCGAGCCTCTAAGTTGGTGAATTTGTTTTTTTTTTGTCAAAGTCCTGCATGTGTAGTCGTTTGTAAGCCGTTGTGAGGCACAGTAGAGCCTTCACCTCCGCAAATGCAGCCCCTCGGTTTGCGAGGGTCTGCATTTGCGCCCTGCAATGAGCCTACGGCTCATTGCAGCCGACGTGGGATCCTCCACCTGCGCAAATGCGGCCCCTTGCATCGCGAGGGTCCGCATTTGCAGTCCTAAAGTCATAGGGGATTATAGGGATGAGCACCTATGGCGCTCATCTCCACCAGCGCAAGGAGCAGATTTGTCGCCTTAGCAACAACCCATATTGCTGACAACTATATTTGTGATCGCCTGTAGGCTAAGTGCTGATCATCTTCACTGTCGAAACAATATGGCTTTTTGTGGCCAGCATTAAGAATGGTAAGAGTTGTTTGGAAAGATAACTGGGGGACTGGGAGGCCGAGAAGGCATACTCCAATATTTGCATCAATTCTGGATCTAAACACCTTAGAGGCTAATGTAAGAACTTTTTCCCATAAATCTTTAAACTGATATGTATAAATGAGCCTGTATTTCCACAGTCTCTGAAGCAACTATCAGTTTGGACAAGACCCCATTTATAAAGCTTAACAGGAGTATGATATGTTCTATGTAGAACTTTTATTGACGTTTAGAGAATGCTATAATTCAAGGATCCCTTTGTGATAGTCCACCAGGATTTCTCCCAGGAGTCATCACTCAAAGAGTCTCCCAAATCCTCCTCCCGCAGACGCATATATTTCCGCTTTAGAGTAGGATCCATGAACTGAGAAATAAAAGGTGTATACCCTCTAACCTTGGTGCATCTGCCTCCATGCATCTAGAAGATGAAGTTCCTTAAGAAGGGTATGCATTTGCTTCAGCTTGTTGGAAAATCTCCCACCCCGTTCCTTTACTGACCTGTCTACACTAGGATCTAGAGCAAGATTAAAGTCCCCTCCTAGTATAACTCGGCCCAAACCAGCTGACCTCAGGTATTTAAGTAAAATAATAAATAAGTTATGTGGAGTATTAGCCAAGGAATACAAATAAATTAGTGTTAATCTCACACCTAGAAGCGTTCCCGTCAGGATCACAAAGTTTCCATTGCAATCTATTTTCTTGTGTTCAATATTAAACAGTAAATATTTATGTAATAAAATTGCCACCCCTGCTTTCTTAGTAGGTTGTGTTGCAGCAAAAAAGGTCGGGTAAGCCTGGGAATCATTATGTGAAAAATGGGTCTCCTGTAAAAAGATCACATCTGTGTGTTAAGATTTATATGATAAGAATGCTTTTCGTCTTTTAAACTGTGAATTGAAGCCTTGAACATTATGCGAGACAAAAACAAAGGGTGTGTTTGTCATGGGGCCCTGTGTTTGTGTTTCGAAAAGTGTATACCTGAGGTTTACGAGGGAGTGATGGAGGAGTAGGACTGCGAGATCCTGGAGATGGAGGAGGGACGAGGAAGATCCAAAAAACAAACTTTGAATGATTAAACGTAACAGTGAGCTTCATTCCTCAAATCAGTACTCAAGAGACCTCAGTGCCAGGAGAAAGAGTTAAATTAACCAAACTCCCTAATTTCCCCTTAAATGAGGAATGGTAAAAAGAAAGGGTGTAATACAGTCAATCAGGTAACCAAATAACATTTTTCATGGGCTTGGTCAGCCAACCGTGAACTCTATCCATGGATTTGGAGTTTCTAAGGGACTATATAAGAGTAACGTGTCATAATCAAGAAACTGGCATTTATTACATTTACTTTATAGCAACAGCTAAATCCCTGCAAAGGTGAACATAGCCATCCAAGCTTCATACTTTTCAGTTTTACTATAAATGTGAGCATTCCGCCTCTGGCCCTCCACCTTATAGTCCTCTTATGCCTCGGCGTAATAACTTGAGTCCCCATAACCGACCTAGGATCCACATGTGCCAAAATGAAAATAGAAATAAGGATTATTAATGGGCTATACAGTCATGTGAATATAAGTACGGTCATAGTCCTGAGGCGTATTGGTAAGCAGATGAATAAATGATCTAGCTTAAGTTACTTTAAGATGGTCCTGAGGTAAAGATAAGGCCAGCCAAGAGTAACCATAATCCCTCCAGATACAGTAACAATTATTTACAAAAAAATAGATCATCTTTATTTCAAATGCTTGGATGTTTTTACATTTTCCTCTGAGTATTTTGACTTTTAGTTTTGGATGGAGTGATCATTCTGGCTAAAATAGTGTCCCACTGGGCTACAATAACTGTCTTCATTATGCTTTCTTATTGGATGCCTGTGTAAATTCATCCTTAAGTGCATTTTTGGCTGGTTTCTCCATTTTTTTCTTGCAATTTTGATACTTAGTTTAGTTAAATATGTCAAAAGATATATATATATATATATATATATATATATATATATATATTTTTTTTTTTTTTTTTTTCCTTTCTCGTCAAAATGATTCATTTAATGGATTGTCCTACAGTAACCTTGCATTGATGTTTGTCATTATTATCTCACAGTCAGCATTTTTGATTCACCCACCCATCATAGTTATATTTCTTACTAATATGCAGCTTACCTCATGAAATGATGAATCTCTTTCTTTTGGTATGACTGAGCATGCTGAAAGACCATGGAGTAACTATGCTGACAAGATACATTATTCCTTGGGGTATGAGTATGTGACGACAATGATGGGCAGAAAGCCTATGATAAAGTACTTTGGGGTCTGCTTCTCTCAAAATGAGCCTAGCCCAGTCTTCTCCAAAATAATCCTTTCCATGGCCAGATGTAACTCCCATATTACATTAGCATCTACATCCCTCGTGAAATCTCGTTTCAGAGGAATATAAGATATGGAGTTCAACTCTAAACAAAATATGCAACATCACAAGAACCTTACTTCCTCTCCGAACCAGGATCCACAATGACAGGATCTGAAGGAAACAAGAAGCAGAATAGGGTCCACAGATAGGAATGGAAGTACCACACATCTCTTCACTAGGAATCAGATAAGGTCATGGGACCATCAGAGAAGGTTGATTATGGTAATATTATGGGGTAAAAATGATTAATAAAAATAGGACTGGATTGCCCTAAAGGCTAATCAGATGCCTTTTATTAGCAAACCCCCCTACCCCCCCCCAAACATGTATCTCATTCCTCTCTAATTTAGTGAAAGAGAAGGGGGTTACATATTTATTTTAAATACATGCTCAAAAAGTATTATAAGGAAATGGGCCTTTTTCCTAATCACTCACTACGCCACTCAAGCGGGTGGTTACCTTTAATGTGCTGCAGGGCCAAAGATCAGGATGTTAGAATTTTACAGTCTCAATGCAGACTGAGTCATGTTCTTTGTCAGACTGCGTGGTTATCTTATGTGGTTTTAATTTTACAATAGACCAACAAGGTCAACAACCACAATCTGTGTTGACCTTGTTGGACCTCATCACCCATTTCTCCTTGGAATATAGCACATGTACATCAGATACTTTTACTATGTTAGAAAAAAGCATGATATTGTGTCAGACTCCTGTATTGAAATACATTTATAGTCCTTAAATACTACTAGCATTGCCCGGGGCCACTGATTCGATTAGGATAATATATGGCAATAGAGTCAATGACTTACATTAATTAAATTGACGACTACAACAACTTCCTTTTTGCACTTTTAGAATTCTGTAAATATAGGTAAAGCAGATTATATGATAAGACTTATACAAAGATGTGTTCTAGTCAATCTGGTGTGAGGTACTGTAAAGAGGAAGAATGTTCTGACACAGAATTGCAAAAGGTCCCTAAAAAAAAAATGTTCTTGGTGTTCACTTTAAGGGGATTAAATAACACCACTGATATTTACAAATACAAAAACAATGTTAAGCGTGGAAACGTTTAAAATTTGTCAATAAATATTCCAGGCATGAAAGAATAATAAAATACTGCTCATAATTGGCTATTTCATGAACTCAAAATGGCAGACAATGTGATGAAGCTTTATTACTATGTGCAAGTGCTGCAGTGAAGGCAAATGTTTTGTGTCAATACATAGCATGCAGGTGCATTTAAAATTATGCGTGAAGACATCATCACATGCGTATAATGACATAACTGATTACACATAATGAACTTATTGGTTACACATAATGACGTAATTGGTTACACATAAAGGCCATGCGTTTATGATGATGACATCAGGCACGCCACCAATTGAAAACTGAACTCATTAGCGATACAGGACACTTGCCTTCAAATACTTGCCTAAACCTGCAAAATATGCAAGGAAACTTTTTAATATGACTTGTATGAGTTAAGGGAAAATAGTTTATAAGGAGATACAGTGAACTGTTGGCGAGATTTAATAAAGATTTATTTACTTACATTTATGTAGTGATTTACAAATAAAGGTTATCACATATATAGTTGTGAGCATGCAAGTTGTTGCTAACGCTTGCAGGCTCGCGTAGCGAGCCCGCGGCTCGCAGTGGGCGAGGGCCTCAGTGGCCCTCGCAAAGCGAGGGCAGTGGGCGAGGGCCTCAGTTGCTAACATGGAGAGCCAAAGGTGCTCCATGCCAGCAACTGCGACCCTCGCAAACTTAACGTCGCAACGCAAACAACACGACACACCAATTACGACACTCGCTACATTTTACGAGCAACGCAAACGACACACGTTAACACACATTACGGCCTCACAACACTCGGACGCAACTCACGAACATTACAAAATTCAAAACACAATACATACACACAGCACATACATAAAAAGCTTACCTACAGCAAGAGGTAGCATCCAGGACCTCAAAAATGCAACTTACACCTTCATTTCACTCAAAATAAGAGAGTTTACACACAAAAAAATTTGCTATGTGACAGAAAAAATGACCGCCGAACAAAATGAAAACGAGGCTACACACGCAAACACCATACGAGACACGTTAGCAGACATTACGACCTTGCAAACATCAGATGCAACACGCCGACATACAACCATTTAAAACACAATAAATACACACAACACACACACAAAAAGCTTACCTACAGCAAGAGGAACCATCCAGCATCTCAAAAAAGCAAGTTACACCTTCATTTAAATTAAAATAACACACTTTAGACATTCATAAAAATCGCTAAGCGACAGAAAAAATGGCCGACGAACAAAACGAAAACGAGGCTACAGCACTCTCAACACGCAAAACACCACTACACACTAGCAAAACACCAAGAGAAACTCGCAAAACACCACGAAGTACCTACGGATAATCTGCAAAGACGCATACCACAGGCAACCCGCCATTTTACGCCATTGCGGAAGTACATCACTACGCTAACGGTTTCGTCTCGTGCATGCACAGTATTACCCTGCACACATTCAGCACACTTACACAGCAGCTCCCCACCACTAATGCTGCAGCAACATCAAAACAGATTGCAGATCTTCAACACAATGCTTCACAATAGGTAAAGTATATTCATTTATTAATGTATTATATATTTATTATTACACACCAAACACCATTAGCTCACTTACAATTTCATTGCCGTCATTTTTTGACGGGCAATTCGCTAGTTAATAATAATAATAATGATATAGGGCTTTTACCTACAGCATTTATAAAAATTGCAATCCAATTTAAAACATACCTACATTTTTTATGTGGATTATCTAAAAATTATAATATATCTGCTCTATTCCTCCACTTTCTGGCCATTCTTTTCTTCTCATTCTCTTTCTCACTCTCCTCTCCCAGAAATCTTCTTCCTTTACAGAAGCCATTTTAACAGTACTTGGCCCCAGCAGTTATAAGAAACTGAGAGCACTCCCCCACCTCCCTGATTTGTCTTACTTGATTGAATCGTAAAAATTGCCAGCATATAACCAGTAAGCAACACTAGCACATTGTTATCAATCCACCCATTATTGTCACCCTGGTTACTCTTTCATCCATTCCCACTACCTTTATACTGCTATGTTACTGCACCCAGAGTATTAAATGAACCAACTCAGTAATACAATTCTTTTAACTTTCTTAAGCCACATGCACTAGAAGTAACTTAGTGTTTGATTTTATACGGTTTTCTAATTCTGTACTTTTTAAATTGCCTTCTTCATCCTTTCTTCACTGTCAACCATCCTGGCCCATCCAAATCCTTATCTGTTATTCTTGCTTAGGGTTCTGCCTCTTCTAGTCTCTTTATATTGTAAGTTTGTGAGTTTTCAATCTTGTAAGGTGCCTTGGGAAAAACACAATGTTTGTAAGAATTTAAAGCTCGAAGACAGGGCCCTCCAATTTCTTACATGTGTTAATATTGTATTTTGCTTTTTACTTAACCCCTGTATAGTGCTATGGAATTATTCAGCACTTAACAGATAAAGGATAATAATGATCACCTATAATAGTTGTGGATATACAACCTCTTGGTCACGCATTGCGAGCCGTTACGGGCTGCAGTGAGGGCTGCAATCCTCCCCCCATATCCCCCCTCATTCCACCTCTCCAATAACCTCCCTGTCAACTTTCACCTCTCTTACCTTGATCCGCTAAGCTCCTACTGCTGCAACGCGTCTTCTTGCTGTGACTATACCGGCATATGCTCATGACGTGACGTCGCATGCGCGTCACATCATTAGCATATGCCAGTTTCAGACACACGCAGAAGACGCGATGCAGGAGCTTGGTGGATCAAAGTAAGAAGAGAGGGGAAAGGGAGGAGGGAGGATAAGGGAGGAAAGGGAGGAGGAGGATGACACACAAGGGAGAGGAGGGCGAAAGAAGACACAAGGGAGGGAGAGGTGGGGGAAAAGGAGACACAAGGGAGGGAGAGGTGGGGGGGAGGAGACACAAGGGAGGGAGAGGTGGTGGAAAAGGAGACACAAAGGAGGCAGAGGAGGTGAAAATGAGACACAAGGGAGGGAGAGGAGGGGAAAGGAGACACAAGGGAGGTAGAAGGGGCAAAGGAGACACGAGTGAGGGAGAGGAGGGGGAAAAGGAGACACAAGGGAGGGAGAGGTGGGGAAAAAGGGAGACACAAGCGAGGGACAGGAGGGGGAAAGGAGACACAAGGGAGCTTCATCTATAGAAGTTTTAAGAGCTGAAGAGAATCATCAGACCTCTATTTATTAGAAAAATAGGGTATTAATTATATAGGCAATATGTACATGTAAATAATAAAAAAAAAGAAACAAGTGCAGAAAGGCCCTGTAATAACCTAAAGATGAGTGATTATTCCAAGAACACATATTTTACAGAATGGAAATACTGCTCCATCATTCAGCTTAGTAAGTCCAACCAAGAGTAGCATCAATCATTTTGTAGATCTTCAACTCCAAGAAAAGTTTCAGGCAGAGATCGATATAGGTAAACAGAAAACTAAATCTATAGTGAAGTATAAACAGATGTGTTATTAATCTTTTGGATTTCTAACAATCTAAAATGCTTCTCACAAGTGTCCTCGCTAATGTGGCAACTCTCCTTCAGTATTGTCCTGGATTTTACATTAGATCTCGATTCCACCTGAGCAGTTTGCCCTAAAAATGTCTGGGGATCCGGGCACCACAGAGGGACACTCTTTGCACGTCACATTCTCAAGGCATCAGTAGAACTAATCATTATGCAGCAATGCCCTGCTTGAAGTGAGGCATAGGCCCCTATTCAATGGAGCAATTGTTGTTTACTGAAGCCTGTAATGTAGGCCATAAACAAATTTGCTATTCAATTGGCGTCTTTTAGTGAGCGGCAAACGATTTGTGGGTTACAGGCTGAAAATTCCTTCAGTTGCCAAAATTGTAACTCCCAACCCATCTAACCCTTGACCTATCAAGCCCGCAAATGTTACAATCACTAAAATCGCAAATCGCTATTCAATTGCTACAATTCCTCAAGGACGTGTTTGTCTTCAAACTCGCAAATGTAGCAAAATATATCCAATAGGACACTGCAAAAGACAATAAAAACACACCAATGGACTTTAAAATATGTAGAAAGCAATGGAAGGCATTATAATTCATTGCACAACAATCCCCAAATACTTTTTTTATCATATGTTGGAATGGTCATGCATATGCCAATAAGAAAAGTCTTGCTGCAAGATACTGAAAGCAATTAACACACTACCTGATTAAATTGCAACACAAAAACATGAAACTGTCTGCCATATTATCCCTTTCTCACTTGCCTAATGTGGACCCTAAAAATACAAAGATAATCTTATATACGTCTCATTCATCAGATCTACACTTGGAAAATAAACAGTGGCCAAATTACACCGCCGCATGACATATATCAAGTACCAGGTGAACATTTTATTTTTTGTTGTTCAGTCCTCCAGTCGTGTCTGACTCTCTGTGACCCTATGGGCTGCAGCACACTTATCCACAAGGTTTGCATGGCAAAGATATTGGAATGGGTTGAAAGTTCCTTCTCCAGTGGACTGCAATTTGTCTAACCTCTCTGCTATAACCTGCCTACCTAGAGTGACCCTACATGGTATAGCTCACAGCTTTATTGAAGTACACAAGGCTCTACAAGATAGCAATCCATCAGGGGAACAGGAAACATGGACCACACTAATGTACTCTAACCCATCAGGAAGGGCCGCAAACACACATGGCATCTATGCAGAGGCACGTGGAGCAATAGTCAACTTGCCTTCAACAGGTATAATCTCCACTACGCCCATCCTGGAAAGTCCCCTACCATTGCTGATGGTCATGTGCCAAGATGTAAACCCATTATCATTTGGTGAAATCCCATCAAGTGTTTTGCTATCAATCAATTCACATTATCACCTATCATATTGTTATCAGGCCTTCAAGGGAATGTTGATAATCCACAGTATCACAAATTGGATCTGTCATGTGTATTAACCCTATATTATTATATTAGTATTATTATTATATGTATTAATCTATTGCACTAATGGGATGTACAGTATGTGGATGCTCCATAACCCCAACCATTGAAAACGCACTGACATGGTGATAATAGTATAACAAAGCATTTGTTCATACACAGAGCACACGTAGAAATGTACAAGACTGAGCACTAATATCATGGATGTAGTTCGGATGGTTCCCGCAAGGTCAAGAGGCCTTTAGTTAAAAAGGGGATACCTAAAGGGGGTAATGTCTAGAATAATCATGATGCATAGCACCTATCAGGGTCACATGTGGTCACCACACCGCTGCAACTGGAATCTGATGAAAAAAAGAATCATCAGAAAAAAGTAACCAGTAAAGCCCATAGCACATAGCACTTACTTTTGGTTAGCATCTGCTCAATTAAACAGGAGCCTAAATATGTGGACTATCTCATCCAAACCAGTTTCACACATACAGTGTGTTCCTAAAACAAAAAACTGAAAATGATGGTAAAAAAAAATGCAATGGAGGATAAAAAACAAACAAAAAGAAAATGCATGTACAGTGCTAAATATTGTAACTGTAACAATATACCAACTCTTATTTCCACTATGTAACTATGTAACTAATAAATTCTTAGCTGTGACCAGCATCAGTGGTCAAGGTGTACTATTACCTTCTCTATATGATATTGTTAAACAACATTAATATCACATCCATCAGCTATACAGGTGTTAGCACGTTAAAGGATACTCATGATATCAGCAATACAGGACAAATACTTATTAATACAGAGAGGGCACAAAGGTCAGCAGCCAGATTCACTGTTACTTACATCAGACACAAGGATCTGTTCTCATACTGATATTGAGGTCAGGATCACATGCTTCACTAGTGCATGTATTAATACTGGCTTTCATTAACATGCCATTGAGAGACTTTGCAAGTCTACCGCCATAGTGGTATTAGTCTAGATTTAAGCTAACAACAATCATGTCTTCGATATCTGGATATAAAATATCTTTAATATTGTGGGAGCTACATGTTAAGGGAGGCTAACATTTAAGAAATGTCTACCTGAGAGGCTTTGGGAATATCTTACAATTACTTCATTTCTTTGACAATGCTTGCAGATGCAGAAGATGCCTGAATTGTGACCTGAATTGTGCCTAAAACAAAGAAGAAGAAAAAACAAACCTGCAAAATAAAGCCTTAAAAAAAGATTGGGACAGCAGCATCTCTTCTCAACAGCATTTCTCAGTGACCATTAATTGGTGAAATATTAAAAAGAACCCTACGTGTCCACCGAGAAGAGGATCGTGGACCATGTGATGGGAGGTAGCCATCTGTGTACAAATTATCATCATCACATAAGCCATGATCCTATACTCTGTAGCCAGGTCAGATTACGTTAACATTTGGGCCTGTAGATTGTCCATGAGGAGTGCTGTTGAGAAAGCAAACAATAATTTGCATCCCCTACATCCTCCTCCACCTTGCAGAAGGGTCCAAATCCCCCGTGGCCATTCGCTGTCTCCCTGGTGGTGGTGGGGGGGGGGAGGCATCCCCCAGGAGGCAGCAGCAACTACAGTGGTGCTGGTGGCAGTGGCATGGGGGGAGAAAAGAAGCGGGTGGGCGGGGGAAGCCTCTGGGGTGAAGGAGGTGGGGCTGGGGACCAGATCACGGAGCATCGCATCTCCAGTCACTGGATTGTGCTCTGGTCCGCCCCCATCCTGAGCAGCCTGGCAGGATACAACTCCATCATGTGGTGGTGCCTTCTCTCCGCCATATTTCGCCTGGCCAAGCTGGTCATGACCTCAGCATGATTGGCGGAGATGCTCCACTTGAGCAGCGTGGCTTGGTGGTGGCGGAGTTGGAGGTCCTTGTTGGGGGGGGGCGTTTTCTGGGTGAGGAGGTGGGGATAGTGGCCCAGTGTGGGGCTATGGCCCGGCTGAAGCCTGGCTCCATATCGGTGGTGGGCCTGGTGGTGGGAACCAGTCCAATGCACAGCTGAGGGGAGAGGTGGTAGCAAGTCTTTGGAGGGGGGGCAGTTGGGTCAAATGCTACTGGTGTGGCTGATGGTCCTGCAGGTGGCCCCACTGCCCAGATGATGTCCTCCTCCTCGGAAACTTGTCTTCTCTCTGTTCCTCCTTCCGCTGCGCCGATTTCTGCTCGACTGGGGCTTGGTCCATGACGTCCTGCTCCGCTGGAGCCGATGCCCCTGCCTCTGGCTCTCCACTGGACACAGACCTTCTGGAAGCTGGAAAAGAGAAAAGAACGGTATATGTATTAAGTATGATGAATAATACAGTGGTTTGTGTTCACTCCTTACTATCTAACATCTAGGCTTGAACCTGGATGATTCACTTAATTGCAACTATGATTAGCTATCATTTGCTAGATGTGATCTATTCTTTGGATCTTGATCTTTGTTGTTCTTGGCTCCTAATGCTATCTTGATTCCGGCTGCGTTCTGTAACTGCATACGCTGCAGTGGACACACCCATACATGGACTCTCTATTGGTTAATAACTGATGTTGTACCCCCGAATGACGAGTGATTTGTCAGCTTCATGGATTTAATGACGCATGACTGATCCATCTAACCATTGTTAATTCCATAGAACTGACATGTCAGTGTCCTTGTTGCTTATCATGTACATGTGTAGTGTGTGTGATGTACATGTGGTGGCATGTTGGTGTGCGAGATATTCACCTGACATGGAGGCTGGATCCTGCTGGTCCACCAGGCCTGAAGCTCCAGCGATGGGCAACTGGCTCAGAAGATCCTTGGTGACCTGCTCCAACTTATTGTATTTGACCGTCACTTTGGGGACACCACTTGGTGCTATGGCTTGACTGGCCTCCTTGGCCATCATCATCCTCACCTTGGCCCGGATGTCATCAAACCGGTGCTTCACGAACCTCACATAGCTTTCCGCTGTGCCCACTGATGTTACTGTGACCACTACCTCCTTCCAAGCCTGGGCCCTAGGCCCAGGCCTAACTTCCCTCCCCTGCAAGCATAACAGGGCACTCACAGATCGCACACAGGAGGACTACATTCTCCTTGTGCGTGTAATTTGGGGCTTTTTGCCTGCCGTCAGCCTCTTGCCCTTCCGACTGTGGATGTGGATCATTCGCTCCCTTGTCTGCCCCTGAGGCCTTTCACTCCAAAGAACTAACACGCTCCAGGATCAGTCTTCTCACCCTCTGAGAATAGTACTAGGTGACCTATTATTTACTTAGTGGTTAAACCTAAATTTATAGAAGAATTCAATTTTAATTAGGGAAAAGGGATAAATAAAATGAAAAAACACGGTTGTGTGAATTAAAAATGAATTTGAAGTACCATCCTTTTAAGTTAATGGAATGCAATATGAGTGTCCTAGATACGTAGCATGTATATGGTTTAGTGCACAACATCAAGGAAATGATCAAAGAATGTCTATATCCTAGCAATTGCTGGGATGAAAAATAAGAGTCATATAAGGTGATCAGATCAGTAATCTATATCTAAATAAGTGCATAAAGCCATAATAATGGCTGGTCATATACAGGGATGTATTCTTATAATCCTCATATGTAAGTATGACTGCTAATCACAGGATTACTTAGGAATGGTACATAAGATAAATAATATAAAGTGCACAACGTGTGTAAAAAATAAAAGCAAAAGGAGAGGGAGTTGGGATGCAGGAGTCTTAAATATATATGTTAGGCAAATAAGGTCACTCCAATGGCATAAGGCTGTTTTATAAGGCAAAGTATTTGTAAGGTCAAGAAGAATAAATGGACATATATCACTTAATAGATCATTAAACCTGGCACATAAGGTTTTACTTAACAGTGAAGTGCATAGTAGTGCATAAGAACAACGTTATGCCCAATACTTTCAATTAGTTGAATTCAGCCTGCCTGGAGAAATCAGGTCCTGCATGAGGTAGACCCTGTCCACCTGCTCCCACTGGTCCTGACGGTCCGTTTCGCTCCAATTACGAGCTTACTCATGGGCTAAAAATTAAGGAAACTTGGGCCTATTTAAGGCCTAGTTACTTCCGTGTTTGGATGTATAAAGGGGGCATGTAATGTCAGTCACGTGACACGGCACAAGCATGTGCACTAAACCATATACATGCTATGTATCTAGGACACTTATATTGCATTCTATTAACTTAAAAGGATGGTACTTAAAATTATTTTTTAATTAACACAACAGCATTTTTTTAAATAATTGTATTTATCCTTTTTCTCTAATTAAAATTGAATCCCTCTCACCGGGAACTTGGAGTGTCTATTACTATGGGTACCTGGCCACCCCCCACCTCCTCTTCTCCACCACTCCCCAGGGCCACATCTCTCTCCTCCTCTCCTCTCCCCTTCTCCGCCTCCCCATATCTCTCAAGTCCTCTCCGCAGGTGCTCATTGCAGGCGAGCCTCGCGCAGCGAGGCGAGCTGTGAAATCGTAGCACTTTGGCAATGAGTGCCGCAGGCGCTCATTGCAGGCGAGCCGTTACGTTAAACTGTAGCACTTTGGCAATGAGCGCTGCAGGCGCTCATTGCAGGTGAGCCTCGCGTAGCGAGGCGAGCCGTTAAACCGTAGCACTTAGAAAAAAAATACGAGATGAAAAAAATTACGAGATAAGCGGAGGAACCAAAACAATAAAAAAAACACTAAATACACACAAAAAAATAAAAAAGAGGTCACTTACAGCATGGGGAACCAGGCAGGACGTCTGGGAGTGAGTTGGAACTCCAATTTACATCGCTTTTGACAAGTTACAAAGATCGAAAATCGGCTAAGCGAGAAAAAAATGTCCGCCGAAAAAAATTAAAACGAGGCTATACTACTACGAACTGCGTAAAACACAGCCACAGACGTATGAACTCGAAAAACAACGAGACAAAGGATGCGCATTAACCGCACAATGAGTAAAAAAAGACAGTAGCTTGTACATTTTACGAAACGCAATTACAGATTTACCGCCTTTGTCTCGCGCAACATCGGATTTCACGCTTAAAACAACGCATTTGATGAAATATAAGTTGAATGTTAAAAAAAAAAAAGTTAAATAAAAAAATGTGTAATTATTTTAAGAAAAAAAAAAGGGACAAATGTAGCTGACTCATTTTGGGTTGCAAACAAATTTCACAACATTTAATTTTTATTGACCGTCATTTTACCGTTTTACCATATTTACCGTTAAACCGTAGTACTTTAGCGGGCTTAGCGATGAGCGCACAGGGAGGCGAGCCGTTAAACCGTAGTACTTTGGCAATGAGCGCCGCAGGCGCTCATTGCAGGCGAGCCTCGGGTAGCGAGGCGAGCCGTTAAACCATAGCACTTTGGCAATGAGCGCTGCAGGCGAGCCTTGCGTAGCGAGGCGAGCCGTTAAACCCTAGCACTTTGGCATTGAGTTAATCCATAGCAAAAAAATACGCCCGCAACTCGCGAACATGAAAAAAAAGACAACCACAATAAATCCACACAGCACATACATAAAAAGCTTACCGACAGCAAGAGGGAGCATCCACAACCTCAAAAACCAAAGTTACACCTTCATTTAGCTCAAAATAAAAGAGTTTAGACACTAAAAAATTCTCAAAGCGACAGAAAAAATGGCGGACGAACAAAACGAAAACGAGGCTACAGCACTATAACCACGGAAAACACGTACAGATAATCCGCTAAGACGCATACCACACATTACCCGCCATTAAACGACGTACGGATGATCCGCTAAGACGCATACCACACATTACCCGCCATTTTACGATAATGCGGAAGTACACAGCTACGTTAACGGTTTCGGTTCGCGCACGCACACTATTACACTGCACACGTTCATCACGCTTACACAGCACCTCCACACCACTAATGCTGCAGCAACATCAGCACAGATTGCCAGCTCTTCAACACAATGCAAAAAAATAGGTAAAGTATATTCATTTATTAATTTGAATTCTATATTTCAGTAGTACACACAAAACATTAGCTACCTTACACTTCCATATGTATATTAATAACTAAACAATTTTCCAAACATACACATCTCATTGCTGTCATTTTTTGACGGGTAATATGCTAGTATATATATAATAACAAAAACATTTTTGGTAATTTAGCTATTCTGGGATTATGGATATGTGAAAAAAAATATTTTTGCTCTAAATGGGAACACATTTTCTGACTTATGAAATGAAATATGAATACTTCAACTCTGACTTGAAATTTGAATTATTTTCCCTTCATATTTTTAAGATTATATTGCATTTTGTGATAAACCTATACTCTACACTATATTCATTAACTAATTTGACTGCTCATTAATGTGCTACAACCTTCCTCAAAAAAATGTATGAACAGCCCAATATATATCTGGATTAGTATCTACTGTTTTCTGTTAGAAATTGTATATTGTCTGTCTCTGCTGATCAGACTTTTATATTATTAAGATGTTATGTTGGTTATTTCTTTTGGGGTAAAAAAATCACTTTTGAAAGTGTTTATACTATAATCCCAAATTTAGTTTTTTTTGTATAGTATTATATGTTACTGCTTCCTGGTTTCAACAAATGAAATATGTTCAATTATGTGACTGGATGTTATTTTTTTAATGCAACAGTAAGATAATACAGAACTATAAACTAAAACATCGATTCCTTAATTAGCTTCTAGAAAACATAGTTGTTTCATATTAATGGTTACAATAAAACTATTTCATGGGGTGCTGAATTTACGAAATTTACGAAAATATAGTAAATATGACATAATTTCTACACTTGCAAACTCCCTCTTGGGAGATTCAGCTAAGCACTTTCAAATAAAATACACTTCTGCTGATAATTAGTATTTGTGCTTAGTCATATAAACACAGCAGTCCATGGAGACTACAGAATAGTGTTTATTTTAATTAGCACACCAGAGGCTGATACAAACTGGTCACAAGAGAGCTGATTAAAGGTTTGAGAATATACTGTAGAATAACCATTAGAAATATCAAGTTAACTCATACAGTTTGTTCATAATGTCATTTAAACCTAAGATGTAGGGTCATAGTAAATGTGAAAATATTCATATGTCATAAGATAAATTAGCCAATCCAAATTAGAAATTCAAATAAAATTGTGCAGTTTTTCTTATGGTCCTGTAAAAATCAATACTCCAAATTTAAATAGTATTAAAGCCTTCTCAAAAAAAGTCCAATGAAAGAGCAAGAAAGTTCCCACATTATAATTATAACTAGCGACTTGCCCGTCAAAAATGATGGCAATACAATTTTAAGGCTGGGAATGCTGTTTGCCACAAAATGTGACTCTCTGACACCCTTAACCTTTTTGTTATCTACAAATAAGTACAACAATTATAGTAAAAGTGTTTATTTTTTTATCATGCAACTTGTAGTTCAACAACTGGTAAACCATTCTTTTGTAACAATATTACCTTTTTTTAATTATCAGCTATGCATGAATAATATAACAATGGGTCAAGTTTGTATGAATCAGTATTGTAAACCATTACATATTGCTTTGTAACCTGCAACTTGTAGTTCAAGTACTGTTAACCTCATAGGTATTGAATCAAGAGGAAGGCAAACAGAAAACCCACCAGTGAAACTTATCCAATTGTGTCAAAGGGGGAACAAAATGAATTCCTTCCTGACCCCAGTAACTGGCGATCGGATCAGTCCCTGGATCAATACTCTCTATTTAATTATACATTTTAGAGTAGCAAGGAATAATCTTCCTCCTACTGGCATGAATCCTTAATTATATACAATAAAACATTTTCCAAACCTTGCAAAATATAATTTTAACAGTGCAAACATTAACGCAATGTAATAACATTTAAAGTAGATTTTTATGAAAAAGCATTTTTCTTTAATATTGAATCCAGAGGAAGGCAAAAAAAAAACAAAACATTACAACTCATCCAATTGTGTCAGGGGGGGGCGGTGATTAATTCCTTACTCCCTGTATTAATACTCAGTATTTATTTATACATTTACATTTTCCAAGAAATGTTTATCCTTCTGCTAACATGAAACATTAATTACATACAATGAATCAACTTTTCTCACCTTGTAAAATACAATTGTAACAGTACAAACAGTAACTTAATATAATAACATTTAAACTGTAATGTCAGAATATACAACGTAACTTTTTTGTGAGACCAATCCTGCCAAAAGACCTCTTCCGATACACTTTTTATTGTAAATTTTTTTTTAATATTTTCCACAGTTTACTTGTATTTATACATGTTTCGACAATGTAGTCCTATTTCCATGTTTCTAAAATACGAACTGGCAGTTTAAATCCACTATGCACAGTTCTTCACCTTCTAACAAAAGTGCAGCCATTTCAATTGTTGCAAATGGCAGTGCTATTTGACGCTGTGCTCGAATGCAACTCATCAATAAATTATAGAGATAAGTTTTTCATGATCCAACAGGGCCATCTACATAGAAATAACGCTCTTTGAGCATGTCATCGTCTATTGCATTTGTAATGGCGTTAAATGCTTGCAATTGTAATTCATTTAAAGTTGCAATTTTTTCTTGTGTTTTTGGTATTCAATCTCAGTGTCATACTCTTCAAAGTTAATTTCATCTATACATTCTGGATCAGGCACAGTTTAGAAAGATTTCTTGAATTTGCATTAATGCTTTTAATAGCGCAATGGTCTTTTTGTAACGTTTCAAGAAGTCTTCACACATATTTAATTTTAATGTTTCCCACAAAGCTAATGCATTAGGTACATTGCAAAAGATGCAAATGAATGCAAATTGTTCTCTCATTTGCTTTGGCATTTGACATAGTGCTGCTTCCTCGAGACATCTCTCCCATTCTGTATCATCTGCCAGAAAGTTTTGATGTCTTGCAGCTAATTGGAAAGTATCATAAACTATGTCATTTACTATGCGTAAATGGCAATAACTTTGTGCACCGGGAACATGTAAAATAAGTAATCTTAAACTGAAAAGTTCAATGTCTATTGGACTAATGCTATAAATTCTCAGGACCATTTTATTAGTATCTTTTTTTCATTGTCGCCAATGGACATTAACAAATACATAGTGATATAGAATCTCAATGTATAATAATTGTCTGGCCTCAGTGTCCTGGCAATTTTATTAAAACCAAGCAGTAAGTGTTGTTGCTCTATGTTCATTTTTGTCTAAGGCATTTCTTTCATTCCCTGCAGTAAAGCAAAATAATTGACTTTTTGGCAAATGTACAGCTAATCGATACACAGCATGTGACCAATCATGCATCTCAAATTTCAGAAGACGCCACATTGCTTCTGGAGCACTGACATAGCGAGCATCTAAATAAGATGAAAGTTCATCATGTACAATTGGACAACAACAGCTGCTGCATCATGTCCTTGGTATATATATTTATGGTATATATATTTATACACATATTTGATGGGTTTGATTGAAGTGCAAGCTTCAACATTTATGTGTGCATTGTACTTCATCAGCAAATGTGGATTGTATGGAACTACATATCTAATATCGACTTTTTGGCCACGAATAATAGCAGTTTGTCCTTCTCTTCTTTTATACAAAGGGTATCCATCACAATTAGCATAAGTTTGCATTTGAAATTGTTTTGGTAACGCTTTTGTATATTTTTTATTTTCCCTACATGGTGAATTTGGATTGATATCTCCACATGGTCACGGATCATTCTATGTGTTACAATGTCATAAAGGTTTAAATATTTTTATGTATGTGGCAGTTCGGTAGTAATTACTGAATCCACTCTGTATAAAAGTATGTGTGCATGTGGCAGGCCTCTTTTTTGAAATTCAATGGTATAAACAAAAACACACATTTCCCAAATAGGTGTCCTTTACTTATATCCTGTATTAATGAATTTAGTTTTATTTTGAATACTCTAGCCACTAAATCTGGTCTATCAGAAGTATTTTGGCCAAGTTTCAAATTTTCCTTGATCTCTGGCCATTGTGGATTACATATGAATGAAATGAATAAATCTTGTTTTCCAAATGTAGTCACAATAGCCATGGTATCATTGTATCTGTCTCGGATACTGCGAGGAGATCCTTTAAAAGAGGATGGCAAAATAATTGCTCTTCCAGCAGAAATGTCTCTGTTTGCAGCCAATTCAGCAACATAATCCATCAATCCACAGTATTGTTCTACTCAAAGCTTGTTTTGTTGAAATTTGTCAAAATTTAGATTATTTGCTTCGACTTGTAGATATGAATCAATAATCCATTGTTGTGTGAGTTTTCCCCCACATAAAATAGGATTAAAATTATCATGAATAGCAGTTTGTGCCACTTTATATTCCAGCATAGAAATATTGTTTCTAACACAAACTTTACTATTGGGATAACTTTGCAATTGTAATTTTGGTTGCCATCCTGGCTCACCTTTTGGAAAGATAATGGGATTAGTGATGTCGCGAACATCACATTTTTGGTTCGCGAACCGCGGACGCGAATTCCATCAAATGTTCACGAACGGACGAACATCGGCGAACCGCCATAGACTTCAATGGGCAGGCAAATTTCAAAACCCACAGGGACTCTTTCTGGCCACGATAGTGATGGGAAAGTTGTTTCAAGGGGACTAACACCTGGACTGTGGCATGCTGGAGGGGGATCCATGGCAAAACTCCCACAGAAAATTACATAGTTGAAGCAGAGTCTGGTTTTAAGCCATAAAGGGCATAAATCACATAACATTCCTAAATTGTTTGGAATAACATGCTTTAAAACATCAGGTATGATGTTGTATCGATCAGGTAGTGTAAGGGTTACACTCGCTTCACAGTAACAGACCAATATCCCCGTTTAATGCAGCGCAAACAACCGCAAACATTCCCTTTGCACAACTCGTAACTCCCCATTTGCACAAGGTTGGATACCAAGCTAGCCATGTCCCGTTCCATGTCCTCACTGATGTCATTGAAGGTCTCTTCCTCCACCCAGCCACCAAGAGTCCCCGAAAGGTGACAACAAGCCCCCTGGGACTCCTGCTGTGTTTGGTCTTCCACCTCCTCAAAGCCACCTTCCTCCTCTGACTCCTCTTCTTCAGACTCCCAGAGTCTGGGGCTTCCACTGCCCAGCATGGAAGATTATACACAGGTCAGAGTCTGGGGGCTTCCACTGCCCAGCATGGAAGATTATACACAGGTCAGAGTCTGGGGGCTTCCACTGCCCAGCATGGAAGATTATACACCGGTCAGAGTCTGGGGGCTTCCACTGCCAAGCATGTAATATTATACACAGGTAAGAGTCTGGGGCTTCCACTGCACAGCATGGAATATTATGCACAGGTCAAAGTCTGGGGGCTTCCACTGCCCAGCATGGAATATTATACACAGGTCAGAGTCTGGGGGCTTCCACTGCACAGCATGGAATATTATACACAGGTCAGAGTCTGGGGGCTTCCACTGCCCAGCATGGAATATTATACACAGGTCAGAGTCTGGGGGCTTCCACTGCCCAGCATGGAATATTATACACAGGTCAGAGTCTGGGGGCTTCCACTGCACAGCATGGAATATCATACACAGGTCAGAGTCTGGGGGCTTCCACTGCCCAGCATGGAATATTATACACAGGTCAGAGTCTGGGGGCTTCCACTGCACAGCATGGAAGATTATACGCGTTGCCTCTGTCTGCGTTATTATAAGGTGTGTACTGTTAAGTAGTACTATTCCTATTGGTTTAATCCCTGTTACGTCCACTATCAGGGGATATGGCATGGATTTTTGGAACAGGGAGATGGAAATAGATGCTTGGTCGGACCTCCTACTTCGAATTTGGGGCACTGCACGTGCAATCTAAGGTGCCACCAGATAGGAGAGGTGTATTAAGTTGTACTACTCATTCCTATCAGTTTAATACCGGTTACGTTACCTATCAGGGGACGTGTATATGGCATGGATTTTTGGAACAGGGAGATGGAAAAAGATGCTTGGTCGAACCTCCTACTTCGAATTTGGGCACTGTACGTGTAATCTAAGGTGCCACCAGATAGGAGAGGTGTATTAAGTTGTATTACTCATTCCTATCAGATTAATACCTGTTACGTTACCTATCAGGGGACGTGTATATGACATGGATTTTTGGAACAGGGAGATGGAAAAAGATGCGTGGTTGGACCTCCTACTTCGAATTTGGGGCACTGCACGTGCAATCTAAGGTGCCACCAGATAGGAAAGGGTGTATTAAGTTGTACTACTCATTCCTATCAGTTTAATACCTGTTACGATACCTATCAGGGGATGTGTATATGGCATGGATTTTTGAAACAGGGAGATGAAAAAAGATGCTTGGTTGGACCTCCTACTTCGAATTTGGGGCACTGCACGTGCAATCTAAGGTGCCACCAGATAGGAGAGGTGTATTAAGTTGTACTACTCATTCCTATCAGTTTAATACCTGTTACGTTACCTATCAGGGGACGTGTATATGGCATGGATTTTTGGAACAGGGAGATGGAAAAAGATGCTTGGTCGGTCCTCCTACTTTGAATTTGGGGCACTGCACGTGCAATCTAAGGTGCCACCAGATAGGAGTGGTGTATTAAGTATTACTATTCATTCCTATCAGTTTAATACCTGTTCCGTCACCTATCTTTCTTCTCAATAGCACATTCTATATTTCATCAACCGGCCTGTGTGCATTTAGAGAACCACACTTTAAGGCCCTTAACCTGGGACAAGGTGGCTTGGCTATCAGAATTGCCTCAGAGCCTTAAAAACTCACCAAACCCCCTAATCAGACACTCACTATCATACTGGAAATGGGCCAAGAAACACACGGGTTTGTTTCCTGGATCCACCCAAATGACCCCAATTCTTGACCACCCTCAGGCCCCGAAACACATGAGCACAACATCACAACACTGGTGGAGGTCAAGGAAACTAGATAAACTGGGAGACAGGTTAGTAAAGGGCCAGATGCTCACCTATGAGGAACTGAGTGACAAGCATGAGCAACCGCTGTCAGAACATTACAATTACTGTAGGCTGAGGCATTTCACACACTCCCTGACCCAGAAACAGGGGACACCGGTCTTAAATTGGTTCTCCAAAATTTGTAAAGATAAACCTCTATCAAGGGGGATCAATGGGTCGCTTTACAAATATAAATCATTTGTTACTGGTTGAAGCGACACTGGAGGAAGGACCGGAGTGGGGGAGCCCTGGAGACCCTTCAGAAGCAACCGCTGGCAAAAAATCATCCCAGGAAAGGAGAGGTCGCTCACTGAAGCCTGCCCTAGGGTAACCCAAGGGTGATTGCCCAGGTTAGATATTGTAAATAATAAGCTAATACTGCTGGAGGAGTTGATAGCTAATAGGACTTTGGTGTTCCCTGCAGATATACTCTTTACTATTGTCTGTTTTACCATGTTTTAGGTATCTCTTAAATTGCAATCACAGTAAAAAATAAGAAAAATAATTAACCTAAAAAGTAAAAATAAGAAGGAATAGCCAGCTAACTTTCACAAAATGTCTCTATTGTAAATATGTATATTTGCACAACTGTTATGCATGACTGTTAAAAAAATGCTTTTGGTTGCCATCCTGGCTCACCTTTTGGAAAGATAATGGGATTAGTGATGTCGCGAACATCACATTTTCGGTTCGCGAACCGCGGACGCGAATTCCATCAAATGTTCACGAACGGACGAACATCGGCGAACCGCCATAGACTTCAATGGGCAGGCAAATTTCAAAACCCACAGGGACTCTTTCTGGCCACGATAGTGATGGGAAAGTTGTTTCAAGGGGACTAACACCTGGACTGTGGCATGCTGGAGGGGGATCCATGGCAAAACTCCCACAGAAAATTACATAGTTGAAGCAGAGTCTGGTTTTAAGCCATAAAGGTCATAAATCACATAACATTCCTAAATTGTTTGGAATAACATGCTTTAAAACATCAGGTATGATGTTGTATCGATCAGGTAGTGTAAGGGTTACACTCGCTTCACAGTAACAGACCAATATCCCCGTTTAATGCAGCGCAAACAACCGCAAACATTCCCTTTGCACAACTCGTAACTCCCCATTTGCACAAGGTTGGATACCAAGCTAGCCATGTCCCGTTCCATGTCCTCACTGATGTCATTGAAGGTCTCTTCCTCCACCCAGCCACCAAGAGTCCCCGAAAGGTGACAACAAGCCCCCTGGGACTCCTGCTGTGTTTGGTCTTCCACCTCCTCAAAGCCACCTTCCTCCTCTGACTCCTCTTCTTCAGACTCCCAGAGTCTGGGGCTTCCACTGCCCAGCATGGAAGATTATACACAGGTCAGAGTCTGGGGGCTTCCACTGCCCAGCATGGAAGATTATACACAGGTCAGAGTCTGGGGGCTTCCACTGCCCAGCATGGAAGATTATACACAGGTCAGAGTCTGGGGGCTTCCACTGCCAAGCATGTAATATTATACACAGGTAAGAGTCTGGGGCTTCCACTGCACAGCATGGAATATTATGCACAGGTCAAAGTCTGGGGGCTTCCACTGCCCAGCATGGAATATTATACACAGGTCAGAGTCTGGGGGCTTCCACTGCCCAGCATGGAATATTATACACAGGTCAGAGTCTGGGGGCTTCCACTGCCCAGCATGGAATATTATACACAGGTCAGAGTCTGGGGGCTTCCACTGCCCAGCATGGAATATTATACACAGGTCAGAGTCTGGGGGCTTCCACTGCCCAGCATGGAATATTATACACAGGTCAGAGTCTGGGGGCTTCCACTGCACAGCATGGAAGATTATACGCGTTGCCTCTGTCTGCGTTATTATAAGGTGTGTACTGTTAAGTAGTACTATTCCTATTGGTTTAATCCCTGTTACGTCCACTATCAGGGGATATGGCATGGATTTTTGGAACAGGGAGATGGAAATAGATGCTTGGTCGGACCTCCTACTTCGAATTTGGGGCACTGCACGTGCAATCTAAGGTGCCACCAGATAGGAGAGGTGTATTAAGTTGTACTACTCATTCCTATCAGTTTAATACCGGTTACGTTACCTATCAGGGGACGTGTATATGGCATGGATTTTTGGAACAGGGAGATGGAAAAAGATGCTTGGTCGAACCTCCTACTTCGAATTTGGGCACTGTACGTGTAATCTAAGGTGCCACCAGATAGGAGAGGTGTATTAAGTTGTATTACTCATTCCTATCAGATTAATACCTGTTACGTTACCTATCAGGGGACGTGTATATGACATGGATTTTTGGAACAGGGAGATGGAAAAAGATGCGTGGTTGGACCTCCTACTTCGAATTTGGGGCACTGCACGTGCAATCTAAGGTGCCACCAGATAGGAGAGGGTGTATTAAGTTGTACTACTCATTCCTATCAGTTTAATACCTGTTACGATACCTATCAGGGGATGTGTATATGGCATGGATTTTTGAAACAGGGAGATGAAAAAAGATGCTTGGTTGGACCTCCTACTTCGAATTTGGGGCACTGCACGTGCAATCTAAGGTGCCACCAGATAGGAGAGGTGTATTAAGTTGTACTACTCATTCCTATCAGTTTAATACCTGTTACGTTACCTATCAGGGGACATGTATATGGCATGGATTTTTGGAACAGGGAGATGGAAAAAGATTCTTGGTCGGTCCTCCTACTTTGAATTTGGGGCACTGCACGAGCAATCTAAGGTGCCACCAGATAGGAGTGGTGTATTAAGTATTACTATTCATTCCTATCAGTTTAATACCTGTTCCGTCACCTATCTTTCTTCTCAATAGCACATTCTATATTTCATCAACCGGCCTGTGTGCATTTAGAGAACCACACTTTAAGGCCCTTAACCTGGGACAAGGTGGCTTGGCTATCAGAATTGCCTCAGAGCCTTAAAAACTCGCCAAACCCCCTAATCAGACACTCACTATCATACTGGAAATGGGCCAAGAAACACACGGGTTTGTTTCCTGGATCCACCCAAATGACCCCAATTCTTGACCACCCTCAGGCCCCGAAACACATGAGCACAACATCACAACACTGGTGGAGGTCAAGGAAACTAGATAAACTGGGAGACTGGTTAGTAAAGGGCCAGATGCTCACCTATGAGGAACTGAGTGACAAGCATGAGCAACCGCTGTCAGAACATTACAATTACTGTAGGCTGAGGCATTTCACACACTCCCTGACCCAGAAACAGGGGACACCGGTCTTAAATTGGTTCTCCAAAATTTGTAAAGATAAACCTCTATCAAGGGGGATCAATGGGTCGCTTTACAAATATAAATCATTTGTTACTGGTTGAAGCGACACTGGAGGAAGGACCGGAGTGGGGGAGCCCTGGAGACCCTTCAGAAGCAACCGCTGGCAAAAAAATCATCCCAGGAAAGGAGAGGTCGCTCACTGAAGCCTGCCCTAGGGTAACCCAAGGGTGATTGCCCAGGTTAGATATTGTAAATAATAAGCTAATACTGCTGGAGGAGTTGATAGCTAATAGGACTTTGGTGTTCCCTGCAGATATACTCTTTACTATTGTCTGTTTTACCATGTTTTAGGTATCTCTTAAATTGCAATCACAGTAAAAAATAAAAAAAATAATTAACCTAAAAAGTAAAAATAAGAAGGAATAGCCAGCTAACTTTCACAAAATGTCTCTATTGTAAATATGTATATTTGCACAACTGTTATGCATGACTGTTAAAAAAATGCTTTTGGTTGCCATCCTGGCTCACCTTTTGGAAAGATAATGGGATTAGTGATGTCGCGAACATCACATTTTCGGTTCGCGAACCGCGGACGCGAATTCCATCAAATGTTCACGAACGGACGAACATCGGCGAACCGCCATAGACTTCAATGGGCAGGCAAATTTCAAAACCCACAGGGACTCTTTCTGGCCACGATAGTGATGGGAAAGTTGTTTCAAGGGGACTAACACCTGGACTGTGGCATGCTGGAGGGGGATCCATGGCAAAACTCCCACAGAAAATTACATAGTTGAAGCAGAGTCTGGTTTTAAGCCATAAAGGGCATAAATCACATAACATTCCTAAATTGTTTGGAATAACATGCTTTAAAACATCAGGTATGATGTTGTATCGATCAGGTAGTGTAAGGGTTACACTCGCTTCACAGTAACAGACCAATATCCCCGTTTAATGCAGCGCAAACAACCGCAAACATTCCCTTTGCACAACTCGTAACTCCCCATTTGCACAAGGTTGGATACCAAGCTAGCCATGTCCCGTTCCATGTCCTCACTGATGTCATTGAAGGTCTCTTCCTCCACCCAGCCACCAAGAGTCCCCGAAAGGTGACAACAAGCCCCCTGGGACTCCTGCTGTGTTTGGTCTTCCACCTCCTCAAAGCCACCTTCCTCCTCTGACTCCTCTTCTTCAGACTCCCAGAGTCTGGGGCTTCCACTGCCCAGCATGGAAGATTATACACAGGTCAGAGTCTGGGGGCTTCCACTGCCCAGCATGGAAGATTATACACAGGTCAGAGTCTGGGGGCTTCCACTGCCCAGCATGGAAGATTATACACAGGTCAGAGTCTGGGGGCTTCCACTGCCAAGCATGTAATATTATACACAGGTAAGAGTCTGGGGCTTCCACTGCACAGCATGGAATATTATGCACAGGTCAAAGTCTGGGGGCTTCCACTGCCCAGCATGGAATATAATACACAGGTCAGAGTCTGGGGGCTTCCACTGCACAGCATGGAATATTATACACAGGTCAGAGTCTGGGGGCTTCCACTGCCCAGCATGGAAGATTATACACAGGTCAGAGTCTGGGGGCTTCCACTGCCCAGCATGGAATATTATACACAGGTCAGAGTCTGGGGGCTTCCACTGCACAGCATGGAATATTATACACAGGTCAGAGTCTGGGGGCTTCCACTGCCCAGCATGGAATATTATACACAGGTCAGAGTCTGGGGGCTTCCACTGCACAGCATGGAAGATTATACGCGTTGCCTCTGTCTGCGTTATTATAAGGTGTGTACTGTTAAGTAGTACTATTCCTATTGGTTTAATCCCTGTTACGTCCACTATCAGGGGATATGGCATGGATTTTTGGAACAGGGAGATGGAAATAGATGCTTGGTCGGACCTCCTACTTCGAATTTGGGGCACTGCACGTGCAATCTAAGGTGCCACCAGATAGGAGAGGTGTATTAAGTTGTACTACTCATTCCTATCAGTTTAATACCGGTTACGTTACCTATCAGGGGACGTGTATATGGCATGGATTTTTGGAACAGGGAGATGGAAAAAGATGCTTGGTCGAACCTCCTACTTCGAATTTGGGCACTGTACGTGTAATCTAAGGTGCCACCAGATAGGAGAGGTGTATTAAGTTGTATTACTCATTCCTATCAGATTAATACCTGTTACGTTACCTATCAGGGGACGTGTATATGACATGGATTTTTGGAACAGGGAGATGGAAAAAGATGCGTGGTTGGACCTCCTACTTCGAATTTGGGGCACTGCACGTGCAATCTAAGGTGCCACCAGATAGGAAAGGGTGTATTAAGTTGTACTACTCATTCCTATCAGTTTAATACCTGTTACGATACCTATCAGGGGATGTGTATATGGCATGGATTTTTGGAACAGGGAGATGAAAAAAGATGCTTGGTTGGACCTCCTACTTCGAATTTGGGGCACTGCACGTGCAATCTAAGGTGCCACCAGATAGGAGAGGTGTATTAAGTTGTACTACTCATTCCTATCAGTTTAATACCTGTTACGTTACCTATCAGGGGACGTGTATATGGCATGGATTTTTGGAACAGGGAGATGGAAAAATATGCTTGGTCGGTCCTCCTACTTTGAATTTGGGGCACTGCACGTGCAATCTTAGGTGCCACCAGATAGGAGTGGTGTATTAAGTATTACTATTCATTCCTATCAGTTTAATACCTGTTCCGTCACCTATCTTTCTTCTCAATAGCACATTCTATATTTCATCAACCGGCCTGTGTGCATTTAGAGAACCACACTTTAAGGCCCTTAACCTGGGACAAGGTGGCTTGGCTATCAGAATTGCCTCAGAGCCTTAAAAACTCGCCAAACCCCCTAATCAGACACTCACTATCATACTGGAAATGGGCCAAGAAACACACGGGTTTGTTTCCTGGATCCACCCAAATGACCCCAATTCTTGACCACCCTCAGGCCCCGAAACACATGAGCACAACATCACAACACTGGTGGAGGTCAAGGAAACTAGATAAACTGGGAGACTGGTTAGTAAAGGGCCAGATGCTCACCTATGAGGAACTGAGTGACAAGCATGAGCAACCGCTGTCAGAACATTACAATTACTGTAGGCTGAGGCATTTCACACACTCCCTGACCCAGAAACAGGGGACACCGGTCTTAAATTGGTTCTCCAAAATTTGTAAAGATAAACCTCTATCAAGGGGGATCAATGGGTCGCTTTACAAATATAAATCATTTGTTACTGGTTGAAGCGACACTGGAGGAAGGACCGGAGTGGGGGAGCCCTGGAGACCCTTCAGAAGCAACCGCTGGCAAAAAATCATCCCAGGAAAGGAGAGGTCGCTCACTGAAGCCTGCCCTAGGGTAACCCAAGGGTGATTGCCCAGGTTAGATATTGTAAATAATAAGCTAATACTGCTGGAGGAGTTGATAGCTAATAGGACTTTGGTGTTCCCTGCAGATATACTCTTTACTATTGTCTGTTTTACCATGTTTTAGGTATCTCTTAAATTGCAATCACAGTAAAAAATAAGAAAAATAATTAACCTAAAAAGTAAAAATAAGAAGGAATAGCCAGCTAACTTTCACAAAATGTCTCTATTGTAAATATGTATATTTGCACAACTGTTATGCATGACTGTTAAAAAAATGCTTTATTTTTCATTACATGCTGTACGCCTTCTAAAATAAAATAATTTACATGCAAAAATTAGGTATTGTTGCAGCTCTTCCGCTGTTAGATTGCCTTTGTGCTGTGACATCACCCTTAAACGCTGTGTAAAGCATACTTTTAAATTTATTTTGGTAGTGCTGCATCCTTTCCGACTTGTGGTAATTCGGTAACATTTCAGGCACTTTCTGCTTATACCGGGGATCTAGTAGCGTGGACACCCATTATAGGTCGTTCTCCTTCATCCTTTTTATACGCGGGCCCCTCAACAGGCACGACAGCATGAAAGACCACATTTGCACAAGGTTGGATGCTGAGCTAGTCATGTCCCGTTCCTCGTCCTCAGTGATCTCACTGAAGGTATGTTCTTAACCCCAGCCACGTACAACACCACTGGTACCAGATAGGTGACAATGAGCACCCTGGGATGCCTGTTGTGGTTGGTCTTCCTCCTCCTCCTCAAAGACACATTCCTCCTATGACTCCTCTTCCTCACAATCCTCTTCCAGCGTTGCCACAGGTCCAGCAAGCGATGCTGATAAGGCTGTTTCTGGCGGTGATGGTGACCACAACTCTTCCTTTTCCTCTTCAAGCTCATCTACGGCCTGATCCAGCAGTCTTCGCAGGGCACGCTCCAGGAAGAAAACAAATGGTATGATTTCGCTGATGGTGCCCTGGGTGCGACTGACCAGGTTTGTCACCTCCTCAAAAGGACGCATAAGCCTACAGGCATTGCGCATGAGCGTCCAGTAACGTGGCAAAAAAATCCCCAGCTCCGCAGAGGCTGTCCTAGCACCCCGGTCATACAAATACTCGTTAACGGCCTTTTCTTGTTGGATCAGGCAGTCAAACATTAGGAGTGTTGAATTCCAACGTGTCGGGCTGTCTAAAATCAAGCGCCTCGCTGGCATGTTGTTTCGCCGCTGGATATCTGTAAAGTGCACCATGGCCATGTAGGAACGCCTGAAATGGGCACACACCTTCCTGGCCTGCTTCAGGACGTCCTGTAAGCCTGGGTGCTTATGCACAAAGCGTTGTACAATCAGATTTCACACATGTGCCATGCACCTGTGTCAACTTGCCCAAATTCAATGCCGCTAACAAATTTCTTCCGTTGTCACAAACCACTTTGCCGATCTCCAGTTGGTGCAGAGTCAGCCACTGATCCACCTGTGCGTTGAGGGCGGACAGGAGTACTGGTCCCGGGTGACTCTCTGCTTTCAGGGACGTCAACCCCAAGACGGCGTGACACTGCCTTATCCGGGATGTGGAATAGTACCTGTGGAGCTGGGGGGTTGCGTTGATGTGGAGCAAGACATAGCAGCAGCAGAAGAGGACTCAGCCGAGGAGGTTATGGAAAATGATGGAGTAGGAGGAGTAGAGGAGGTGGCAGCAGGCCAGCCTGCAAGTCGTGGCGGTGTCACGAACTCCTCTGCAGAGCCACGTATTCCATGCTTGGCAGCCGTCACCAGGTTTACCCAATGCGCAGTGTAGGTGATATACCTGCCCTGACCATGCTTTGCCGACCAGGTATACGTGGTCAGATGGACCCTTGCCCCAACACTGTGTGCCAGAGATGCCATTACTTCCTTTTGCACAATCGAGTAAAGGTTGGGGATTTCCTTTTGTGCAAAGAAATTTCGTCCGGGTACCTTCCACTGCAGTGACCCAATAGCTACAAATTTTTTGAACGCCTCAGACTCCACCAGCTTGTATGGTAAAAGCTGGCGAGCTAAGAGTTCAGACAAGCCAGCTGTCAGTTTCCGGGCAAGGGGGTGACTTTGTGACATTGGCTTCTTACGCTCAAACATGTCTTTGACAGACACCTGACTGTGGGCAGATGAGCAGGGACTGCTCAGGGTGAGACACGGAGTGGCGGATGGTTGAGCGGGGGCATGCAGGGCAGCAGTGGTTGACGTGGCTGAAGATGCTGCACCAGGAGGAGGATGGCGGCTTTGACTTTGTGTGCTGCTTGTACTCATGTGTTGATCCCATAGGCGTTTGTGATGTGACATCATGTGCCTTCACAAAGAAGTTGGACCTAGGTGGGTGTTGGACTTCCCACAACTCGTTTCTTTTCGCACAGGTTGCAAATGGCATCGCTGTTGTCACAGGCAGACATACGTAAAAATTGCCACACTGCTGAGCTCTGCAATGACAGCATTCTGGTGGTGGCAACAGCATGCGTTGACTGGCGTGCCTTCTGGCTGACCCCGGGTGCCGATGCATGCTGACTGACTGTGCCACTAGCTACTTTCGACGACCTCCCGCTGCTTCCAACTCATCTCCTCCTCCTCTCTTTCTCCCCATCTGAACTTTCCTCCTGTTTTTCTTCTCTAATAGCGGTTACCCAAGTGACATCCACGGACGCATCGTCATCATCAACCACTTCACTTGTATCTGACAACTCAACAAAGGAAGCAGCACCGGGTACAACATCATCATCATCATCATCAGACCATACGTCCATGTGTGTAATGCTGCCTGACTGGGACATATCCCTGTTATCTACATCCTCTGGCAATAATGTTTGTGCATCACTTATTTCTTCCAACGGATCTGTAAATAACTCTGCTGACTGATCAAGTGAAGCAGCTGTGGTGCTAGTGTTGGTGGTGGTAGCAGGCGGGCGAGTGGTAACTGGAGAGGTGCCCGAAGCTAAGCTGGAGGAGGATGGTGCGTCTAGGTTCCGAGCGGAAGCTGTAGAAGATTGGGTGTCCTGTGTTAGCCAGTCAACCATGTCCTCATAACTGTTCAAGTTCAGGGTACGTTGCCTCTGAAAACTGGGCATTATTCTAGGGCCAAAGGGAATCACAGCACCACGACCACAACGGCCCCTGCGGGGTGGCCTGCCTCTACCTGTCATTTTTTTTACAATTAGTGGTACTATGCATGCAAGCTAATGTGACACCAGATATGAGTGTCACTGTGCACTGGCAAAAGTTGGCAGAGTAGGCGCTGTAGGCCTCACACACACGCCTGTAGGCAGGCAACTGATATTCAATCGATTACAGAAAAAAAAGGTTTATTTTATGTCACTGTACACTACGGTTGCACCAGATTTGACGTATCACTGTGCACTGGCAAAAGTTGGCAGAGTAGATGCAATAGGCCTCACACACACGCCTGTAGGCAGGCAATTGATATTCAATCGATTACAGAAAAAAAAGGGTTGTTTTATGTCACTGTACACTACGGTTGCACCAGATATGAGTGTCACTGTGCACTGGCAAAAGTTAGCAGAGTAGATGCAATAGGCCTCACACACACGCCTGTAGGCAGGCAACTGATATTTAATCGATTACAGTCAAAAAAAGGGTTGTTTTATGTCACTGTACACTAGTTTGCACCAGATATGAGTGTCACTGTGCACTGGCAAAAGTTGGCAGAGTAGATGCAATAGGCTTCACACACACGCCTGTAGGCAGCAACTGATATTCAATAGATTACAATCAAAAAAAGGGTTGTTGTATGTCACTGTACACTACGGTTGCACCAGATATGAGTTTCACTGTGCACTGGCAAAAGTTGGCAGAGTAAATGCAATAGGCCTCACACACACGCCTGTAGGCAGGCAACTGATATTCAATTGATTACTGAAAAAAAGTTTTTTTTTATATCACTGTACACTATGGTTGCACCAGATATGACGTATTACTGTGCACTGGCAAAAGTGGGCAGAGTTTGTGCATCATTTATTTCTTCCAAAGGATGTGTAAATAAGTCTGCTGATGGATCAAGTGAAGCGGCTGTGGTGCTAGTGTTGGTGATGGCAGCAGGCGGGCGAGTGGTAACTGAAGAGGTGCCCGAAGCTAAGCTGGAGGAGGATGGTGTGTCTAGGTTCCGAGCGGAAGCTGTAGAAGATTGGGTGTCCTGTGTTAGCCAGTCAACCATGTCCTCAGAATTTTTCAAGTTCAGGGTACGTTGCCTCTGAAAACTGGGCATTATTCTAGGGCCAAAGGGAATCACAGCACCACGACCACAACAGCCCCTGCAGGGTGGCCTGCCTCTACCTGTCATTTTTTTTACAATTAGTGGTACTATGCGTGCAAGCTACTGTGACACCAGATATGAGTGTCACTGTGCACTGGCAAACGTTGGCAGAGTAGGCGCTGTAGGCCTCACACACACGCCTGTAGGCAGGCAACTGATATTCAATCGATTACAGAAAAAAAAAAGGTTGTTTTATGTCACTGTACACTACGGTTGCACCAGATATGAGTGTCACTGTGCACTGGCAAAAGTTGGCAGAGTAGATGCAATAGGCCTCACACACACGCCTGTAGGCAGGCAACTGATATTCAATCGATTACTGAAAATAAGGTTTGTTTTATGTCACTGTACACTACGGTTGCACCAGATATGACGTATCACTGTGCACTGGCAAAAGTTGGCAGAGTAGATGCAATAGGCCTCACACACACGCCTGTAGGCAGGCCACTGATATTCAATCGATTACAGTCAAAAAAAGGGTTGTTTTATGTCACTGTACACTACGGTTGCACCAGATATGACGTAACAATGTGCACTGGCAAAAGTTGTTAGAGTAGATGCAATAGGCCTCACAAACACGCCTGTAGGCAAGCAACTGATATTCAATCGATTACAGTCAAAAAAGTGTTGTTTTATGTCACTGTACACTACGGTTGCACCAGATATGAGTGTCACTGTGCACTGGCAAAAGTTGGCAGAGTAGATGCAATAGGCCTCACACACGCCTGTAGGCAGGCAACTGCTATTCAATCGATTACAGAAAAAAAATGGTTGTTTTATGTCACTGTACACTACGGTTGCACCAGATATGAGTGTCACTGTGCACTGGCAAGAGTTGGCAGAGTAGATGCAATAGGCCTCACACACACGATTGTAGGCAGGCAATTGATATTCAATCGATTACAGAAAAAAAAGTGTTGTTTTATGTCACTGTACACTAAGGTTACACCAGATATGAGTGTCACTGTGCACTGGCAAAAGTTAGCAGAGTAGATGCAATAGGCCTCACACACACGCCTGTAGGCTGGCAACTGATATTCAATTGATTACAGTCAAAAAAAGGGTTGTTTTATGTCACTGTACACTACGGTTGCACCAGATATGAAGTATCACTGTGCACTGGCAAAAGTTGGCAGAGTAGATGTAATAGGCCTCACACACACCTGTAGGAAGGCAACTGATATTCAATCGATTACAGTTAAAAAAGGGTTGTTTTATGTCACTGTACACTACGGTTGCACCAGATATGAGTGTCACTGTGCACTTGCAAAAGTTGGCAGAGTAGATGCAATAGGCCTCACACACACGCCTGTAGGCAGGCAACTGATATTCAATCGATTACAGTCAAAAAAGGGTTATTTTTTGTCACTGTACACTACGGTTGCACCAGATATGAGTGTCACTGTGCACTGGCAAATGTTGGCAGAGTAGATGCAATAGGCCTCACACACGTTTGTTGGCAGGCAACTGATATTCGATCGATTACAGTAAAAAAAAAGGGTTGTTTTTTGTCACTGTACACTACGGTTGCACCAGATATGAGTGTCACTGTGCACTGGCAAAAAGTTGGCAGAGTAGATGCAATAGGCCTCACACACACGCCTGTAGGCAGGCTACTGATATTCAATCGATTACAGTCAAAAAAGGGTTGTTTTATGTCACTGTACACTACGGTTGCACCAGATATGAGTGTCACTGTGCACTGGCAAAAGTTAGCAGAGTAGATGCAATAGGCCTTACACACACGCCTGTAGGCAGGCAACTGATATTCAATCGATTACAGTCAAAAAAGGGTTGTTTTATGTCACTGTACACTAGGTTGCACCAGATATAAGTGTCACTGTGCACTGGCAAAAGTTGGCAGAGTAGATGCAATAGGCTTCACACACACGCCTGTAGGCAGGCAACTGATATTCAATCGATTACAGTAAAAAAAAAGGGTTGTTTTATGTCACTGTACACTACGGTTTCACCAGATATGACGTATCACTGTGCACTGGCAAAAGTTGGCAGAGTAGATGCAATAGGCCTCACACACACGCCTGTAGGCAGGCAACTGATATTCAATCGATTACAGTCAAAAAAGGGTTGTTTTATGTCACTGTACACTATGGTTGCACCAGATATGAGTGTCACTGTGCACTGGCAAAAGTTGGCAGAGTAGATGCAATAGGCCTCACACACACACTAGCAGGCAGGCAACTGATATTCAATTGATTACTGAAAAAAAGTTTTTTTTTATATCACTGTACACTATGGTTGCACCAGATATGACGTATTACTGTGCACTGGCAAAAGTGGGCAGAGTTTGTGCATCATTTATTTCTTCCAAAGGATGTGTAAATAAGTCTGCTGATGGATCAAGTGAAGCGGCTGTGGTGCTAGTGTTGGTGATGGCAGCAGGCGGGCGAGTGGTAACTGAAGAGGTGCCCGAAGCTAAGCTGGAGGAGGAGGTGTGTGTCTAGGTTCCGAGCGGAAGCTGTAGAAGATTGGGTGTCCTGTGTTAGCCAGTCAACCATGTCCTCAGAATTTTTCAAGTTCAGGGTACGTTGCCTCTGAAAACTGGGCATTATTCTAGGGCCAAAGGGAATCACAGCACCACGACCACAACAGCCCCTGCAGGGTGGCCTGCCTCTACCTGTCATTTTTTTTACAATTAGTGGTACTATGCGTGCAAGCTACTGTGACACCAGATATGAGTGTCACTGTGCACTGGCAAACGTTGGCAGAGTAGGCGCTGTAGGCGTCACACACACGCCTGTAGGCAGGCAACTGATATTCAATCGATTACAGAAAAAAAAAGGTTGTTTTATGTCACTGTACACTACGTTGCACCAGATATGAGTGTCACTGTGCACTGGCAAAAGTTGGCAGAGTAGATGCATTGGCCTCACACACAGCCCAGTAGGCAGGAACTGATATTCAATCGATTACTGAAAATAAGGTTTGTTTTTATGTCACTGTACACTACGGTTGCACCAGATATGACGTATCACTGTGCACTGGCAAAAGTTGGCAGAGTAGATGCAATAGGCCTCACACACACGCCTGTAGGCAGGCCACTGATATTCAATCGATTACAGTCAAAAAAAGGGTTGTTTTATGTCACTGTACACTACGGTTGCACAGATATGACGTAACAATGTGCACTGGCAAAAGTTGTTAGAGTAGATGCAATAGGCCTCACAAACACGCCTGTAGGCAAGCAACTGATATTCAATCGATTACAGTCAAAAAAGTGTTGTTTTATGTCACTGTACACTACGGTTGCACCAGATATGAGTGTCACTGTGCACTGGCAAAAGTTGGCAGAGTAGATGCAATAGGCCTCACACACGCCTGTAGGCAGGCAACTGATATTCAATCGATTACAGAAAAAAAAATGGTTGTTTTATGTCACTGTACCACTACGGTTGCACCAGATATGAGTGTCACTGTGCACTGGCAAGAGTTGGCAGAGTAGATGCAATAGGCTCACACAACACGATTGTAGGCAGGCAATTGATATTCAATCGATTACAGAAAAAAAAGTGTTGTTTTATGTCACTGTACACTAAGGTTACACCAGATATGAGTGTCCTGTGCACTGGCAAAAGTTAGCAGAGTAGATGCAATAGGCCTCACACACACGCCTGTAGGCTGGCAACTGATATTCAATTGATTACAGTCAAAAAAAGGGTTGTTTTATGTCACTGTACACTACGGTTGCACAGATATGAAGTATCACTGTGCACTCGGCAAAAGTTGGTCAGAGTAGATGTAATAGGCCTCACACACACCTGTAGGAAGGGCAACTGATATTCAATCGATTACAGTTAAAAAAGGGTTGTTTTATGTCACTGTACACTACGGTTGCACTAGATATGAGTGTCACTGTGCACTTGCAAAAAGTTGGCAGAGTAGATGCAATAGGCCTCACACACACGCCTGTAGGCAGGCAACTGATATTCAATCGATTACAGTAAAAAAAGGGTTATTTTTTGTCACTGTACACTACGGTTGCACCAGATATGAGTGTCACTGTGCACTGGCAAATGTTGGCAGAGTAGATGCAATAGGCCTCACACACGTTTGTTGGCAGGCAACTGATATTCGATCGATTACAGTAAAAAAAAGGGTTGTTTTTTGTCACTGTACACTACGGTTGCACCAGATATGAGTGTCACTGTGCACTGGCAAAAAGTTGGCAGAGTAGATGCAATAGGCCTCACACACACGCCTGTAGGCAGGCTACTGATATTCAATCGATTACAGTCAAAAAAGGGTTGTTTTATGTCCACTGTACACTACGGTTGCACCAGATATGAGTGTCACTGTGCACTGGCAAAAGTTAGCAGAGTAGATGCAATAGGCCTTACACACACGCCTGTAGGCAGGCAACTGATATTCAATCGATTACAGTCAAAAAAGGGTTGTTTTATGTCACTGTACACTAGGTTGCACCAGATATAAGTGTCACTGTGCACTGGCAAAAGTTGGCAGAGTAGATGCAATAGGCTTCACACACACGCCTGTAGGCAGGCAACTGATATTCAATCGATTACAGTAAAAAAAAGGGTTGTTTTATGTCACTGTACACTACGGTTTCACCAGATATGACGTATCACTGTGCATGGCAAAAGTTGGCAGAGTAGATGCAATAGGCCTCACACACACGCCTGTAGGCAGGCAACTGATATTCAATCGATTACAGTCAAAAAAGGGTTGTTTTATGTCACTGTACACTATGGTTGCACCAGATATGAGTGTCACTGTGCACTGGCAAAAGTTGGCAGAGTAGATGCAATAGGCCTCACACACACACTAGCAGGCAGGCATATTGTCATGATTCCCCTGAACCCCTTTGGGGTCAGTAAAAGTTTAGTTGTTTAATATGCTTTTATGTTAATTTGATTATTCTATATGTTTTATGTCATGTAAATTAATATGTAAAATGTTATGCTATGTTATGTTATGTTTATGACTATATGATTAATTGTGTCCAGTGTGTAAGGAGTTAAATGGTTTAGAATGTTGTGTAGTCGGTGGTAACTGTCAGAGAGGGGAGAGAGCATTTGGCAGTTGAGTTTTTTCTGACAGAGAGAGAGATGTATTGGTGTGTCTGAGGGCAGTTGAGATAATGCTGGGTTGAATGTCTTAAAGTATATATATATAAATATATGTTCCTAAGCCAAGGGAAGAAGACATATATTGAAGACAGATATGCTCCTATCTAAAAATGGAGGTAAGAAGATAACCGCAATGACTGTATGAATGAAGTTGCTGTTATGATGCCTTATAGATGAGCCCTTGTCCACAGAAATAAAAACAGTTTCTGATTTCTTATAATGCTGAGCCTGCATTCATATTCTTAAAGACTACATCTAATTTAAGAGACATCAGCTGTCTTAGTGAAGAGATCAAAAGAATCTGGTAGATCTGCTGGGTAGGTTTGGCAATAACAGCCTTATCAAGCCCGACTGAGAAGCAGTAGTTTGTGACACATATGCAATTAGATTACACATAAAAAAATAATAAAATACAATAAATGATGTTCTAGCCCTAAAAAGGGCTTTTTGGGTTGCTGTCCTTGCAGCAGACATCAAATGAGTCCTTCAGGTGTGTAGTGAAAGCTAAATACACAGCCTGGCCATCTATTTCCCTATTAAATCAGCAGCAGGTAGAATATATGTCCTCTCTCAACGAATGTAGTTTCAGAATGATTCTAAAATGGAGGCTGTTCTTCAGATGGAAAGCCCTGGAAGGGAGTGTATGCTGCTGATTGGCTGGAATGTGTCTGCTGACTGTAAGGTGCAGGGTCAAAGTTTCCTCAATGATAAAGAATAGGGGGCGGACCGAAAAGCGCATGTGGTCGCCGTTCGTTGCCAATGCGAACATGCGAAAATCGCTGCGAATAGTTCTCCGGCGAACTGTTCGGGACATCACTATTTATTTCTTATCAAAAAGTTATTAAGGTTTTATTTTGTCATTGAAATTTATATATCCAGATATAGATTTTAATACAAAATTTGATATCTATTTTATCTTTTTGACCAAAACAGATAAATTAATTATTTGTATAGAAATCTATTTTTTGATAATGGTCTCACGTGTTTATTTTTTTTTTAGATAAGCTTGGTTACCATAGAAATAATATATACAAAACTGATTAATTTATTTAAAACTTCGTTAAGAAATAGTTTTGAAAAAGCCAAACACCTAAGAGGACAATTACATGGTATTTTCTATGGAATTGCCAAATAAACTGATAGAAACCTTAAAAAGGGATGATCAGAAAAATAAAATACACATATACATTCATTGAAAGGAATCATTCTTAAAACTTTTAAAGTAATCATGATAGAAATCTTATCATTTTGTAGGATAATCTAAATATCTAGGGCCTCATTCTATTATCCGCCGTAGGAGATGCAGGGCCGCAAGGACCGGCCACAAGCTATTTGCCTATTCTATTCCCTTCCGGCCGGGGTTTCCAGCAGGCTTGCGGCCGGCGCCTTGCTATCCCTTGCGGCCGCATGCGCCGGAGGAAAGCCTTTGATCTTAAACGTCCGCAAGAGTTTTGGCCATAAGAAAATCCTGGTTGCTATTCAATTGCTCCGGGAACCCTATCTGCAAGGCTAAAACCGAGCCGCAGCTTACTTGCAGCAAAAATGTCCCGCAGGCACACAATTAAGCACATTATAAAGCCATAATAAAGCCATCCTGCACTCTGAGGAGACTATAAAGTGATTGTAGATGTTAGCATTAATAGCACAACATTCCCCTACACTAAAATCCGTAAATAAAGTTTATTTTAATTTATGTCACATATCCATGTAAAAAGTCCAGAGGGCATGGAGTACCTCAGACCCGCCCACGCTGCGGCCGGAAAATAAACAGTTATTGTAATCTCGGATTTGGGCTGATGTGCAAGCTTGAGAGGGGGTTGCTATTAATCCTCATGTCCCCCATTATGATCCCTAGCATTTACAGAGCTTTACAGTGCCGTCTTGAATTTATTTTTGCATTTAAAGATTTCTGAGCTTACGGCCGATTGCAAGATATACGGCCGGCCGTAAGGGGATAGCCTTGCGGCGCCGTATAATTGAATTGCAAGGTAACGGGAGCCTTGCAAGGAATCGCAGCTTTGCGGCCGATTTACGGCCGATAATAGAATGAGGCCCCTACAGTCTTATTAAATTGCAATTCGGCCAATTTAATTGGGCTCTATATAAGCACAGAACATATTTTTTTACAGAAGTTTTTGCAGAATCACAATTGAATAAGGCTGCTAATATCTACATCCTTGTAGGTAAATAAACCAATAATTAAACTGAAAACATAATATTCAATTGTTATGATAAAATATAATTTTAAAACTTAATTGAAAACAAATCACAGTACTTGATCTTTGAATTTATCAATATAAATATACATCTATAACAAAACCAAAACCTTTGAACCTGATGGTGATTAGGAAAATTGGAACACAAAATAATAATTAGAACATTTTTTTTTACAAAACCACATGCTTTTAACAGTAGGCTTCTGTGGAGAGTTAATCTGATTTCTACAAATAAATATTTTTTCAGATATGTGATTAAAATAAAAACATCATTTAATTCCATTATTTATGCTAAGGAATTGAGTTTATGTCCTTTCCCTTCACAGGAAAAGGGGGGAGTAACAATAAAATAATAAATGCTATACTTATATTGAGATTTAATTCTAATTATAGCAGCTTTATTGCTCACGTCATAAAAAAAATCTGAAAATATTGGGTAATTCTTAGTACTTAAGGTGGAAACACCACAATTACGGGGATCGATGCCTATTACTATAGGTATGCAATTATAACAATAAAACTAAATGAGATGTAGTGTTAATACATGATGTTTATAAATAAAGAGTTTTAATAAAAACCTTATGTCTAAAAAATGTTTAGGCGTTTATAAACATTTTTGTGAGTTACCATTATATTTAAACCAATACTTAAAATGTTGTTTTCTAATTGCCATAGAAAATAAAAGCAACCCACTGATGTGATGCAAATCCTATGAAAGAGCCAATCCTTCTTCAGGAATGCTAGACGGGTTCAAAGAGAAAACCAGATGCAGATCCTAGGATTGTTACTTTTCTCAAACAAAGATGACTTCAAATAAAGATTACTAAAATCACAGACATGTTCATAATTGATCTCCAGGCCATTGCCTTTTAAGATCACCTTGAGTACCAACGTTGTGCACCGTTGTACTCAATCACATTCATGACAAGAATTATGGAAATTCTCACTGAAGTAGATTTTTAAAGCTTCTTTGTTCTGTAAAGACACATAGATAAGCAAATTCCTGAACTAATTGATAAAGGTTAAAGGTTTATGTTTGTATACTCCTTTAAATTATATGTAAGAAGATAGTTCTCATAAATATATACAGCTTTATTAAATTGCGATTCGGCCAATTGAAAAGGGCTCTATATAAGCACAGAGCACATTTTTTTACAGAAGTTTTTAGTTAGTGAACTTCTATCCAAAAGCAAGGTCTTCCCTTATTAAAAACATATATAAAAAAATATGCTCTGTGCTTATATAGAGCCCTTTTCAATTGGCCGAATTGCAATTTAATAAGGCTGATAGACTTTGTCTCCTTCCAAGACCATTAATTTCTCCTTGGTGTATACATAACTGACACTTCTTATCAACTAGCCTGCTAACCATGTTTTGTTTATGACTTTATTTACGACCGATGAAGGTTAAAGTTTATTAACTAATTTAATTAGAAAGTTTGAAGGTTCCAGAGCACCCTCTTTTGGTCCAATGAATTAATGTCTCTATAAAAAAAGAATATATACCATTAAGATTTAAATATTTTGTGACATCATGAAGATTCCTCATAGGTTGCCAAATATATACTGTAGCCTGATCAGAATTTCTGATAAGAAAATGAAGTTGTGGGTATAATTGAGGGTAGAGAGATAATCTGTGGAGAGCTGAAAGAGCTGAAAAGACAGAGGACCAAGAACAACTAGGGAGATACATACAGACAGCCACACACCTCTCAACAAACACAAATTCCTGGACAGACACACCCCTAGGAGAAACTTTGAAACTCTTAGAAAGAATATACTATATACTTACTATTTGTGATTTTTTTTCCAAAACACATAGAAAACTAAACATGTATTCTACAAAGGAATTTCCACAGCTCACTAGCAAAAGAAATTATACACTTACATACCAAGAACTCTGAAGTGATCCAGAATTCTAGTCATTTGAAGAAACCAAACAAAATAAATCAAGTATGATATTAGTATAACATTTCTTCATATGTTATTTCTTTGAAATCAAGTACAAAAAACACGTATGATATTAGTATAACATTTCTTCATATGTTATTTCTTTTTCATTACAATCATTGAAATATTTTATTAATATAATATAGAATATATTGCTATATCAATATTATCTGATATATAAATAGTAGGAAATTGCCCGTCAAAAATGACGGCAATAAAATTTGAAGGCTGGCAATTCTGTTTGCCACACCATGCGATTTTCTGCCCCATCTGAGCACCTTCGGGGCTCATCGCGATCCCCGTGCTAAGCACCTTTGGTGCTCATTTCATGGCTCGCAATGAGTGCCTTTGAGGCTCATTGTGAGCCTCTCCTTTTATCCTGGCGTTGTTTGTGTAAGTGTTACTGTCTTTGCCATGGTGTATTTTCTAAGTCCCGGGTGCCTGGCGTTGTAAGTCAATGTCCCACGTGTCTGGCATTGTTGGTGTAAGTGTTACTGTATTTGCCGTCATGTATTTTCTAAGTTCTGCGTGCATGGCCTTGCTGAGCCTCGTTTTCAACTTGTTTCAGTATTTTTCAGTTTTTACCAATATTAAATATGCCTCAAATTAACTTGCAACCTCACTCATAGGGTCCCTGCCTCTCCCCCTCTGCTGTGTGTGAGTATGTAAGTGAATTTGAGGTATATTTGTGTGTTTTTGCCACCTTTTCCAGTTTGGTGGTTCGTTAAAGTCGTATCTTTGCGAGTGCGTGCCTCAACGGCTCGCTTCATGCGGCTCACAGTTGCGGTCCTACGGGCCACAAATGTCTCGCCTCACTTCACGAGGCTCGTAAAGTGTGACGACAAATCGCAGTTTGACAACTATTATATGTGATACACTATAACTTGTGAATTATAAGTTGACGTATAATTTGCAAGTTGATTTTATAAATACTACAAAATATCAGCTTTTATAGTGTATTAATATATCCGATAATCAATTGTAATGAAAAAAATTTTTTCTTTTGAATTAGAGATAATGCTGTAATTTGACTATGAAATCATATGATAGTAAAAGGATGATAGCTTAATATATAGATATGTGTAAACATACCAAAATAATCAAAACCATCTCTGATGTCATAATTTACCATATTTAATTTTACTAAGCATATTGTACATGTCTTATATATGATTATGTGGATAATGTAATAATAACTAACAGTTTATAATTGATGTACTTTGATATATATCTGTTACAATTGTTTATACCTTCGTGTGTTTTAAAATATTCTATTATAATAACCCTTGAATCAGATAGTCACATGGTTAGTGTCCATCAAAGTGCAGTTGCCATTTCAAAGTCTATGAATCTAGGGGTCATGACAGTAGCTATTTGTTTTCTATATAAGTATATTTGGATGAGACCATAACTGCCCTTTGAAAATTTTAGATCCAAGAAACTGATGGACTCATGACTGTATTCCATAGTCAGTTTAATATTTATATTATCCTTTATTTCATTTTTAATGAATTCATGTAAATATTGCCTTCATCGATTTCATAAAAGCAATGCATTGCTGATATATCATAACCATATTTTGATGTACTTGGTATAAATTATACATATCTACACAAAACAAACATAAAAAGTTGTATTTCAGCACCTTTTATGCCAATCTTTTTTTACTTTTTTCATAGCTCCCAAGATATCTTTATTCCTCAAGCTATAAACGAATGGGTTAAATACTGGAACAAAAGTTACAAAAAGGAGAGAAAGGTACTTGTCTTGTTCTGGAGAAGATCTCATGTACAAGCAAAGAGCAGAGCCATAGTATAAAATAACAGCTGTGAGATGAGAGGTACAACTGGAAAATGCTTTAAACCTTCCATCTGATGTTCGAATCTTAAAAACTGTTGAAATAATACATGCATATGATGCTAATGTGAAAAAAAGAGGAATAGCTCCAATACATGTGCCATCCACAAAGATGAAATTTCTCAAATATGAAGTATCACTGCATGAAATGGTGAGTAAGGCTTTCAGATCACAAAAGTAATTATTAATTTCATTTAAGTTGCAGAATGATAATTCAATTACAAACCGAGTCAGTATCCATGCATTTACAGCTGCCATAAACCAGGCAGTGAAGGCTAATAAACCACAAGAGTTTTTGTTCATGATCATAGAATAGTGCAGAGGCATGCAAATTGCCACATAGCGATCAAAAGCCATAGAAGTTAGCAGGAAGCACTCAGTGTCAGCAAAGAAAAGAAAAAAATATAACTGAGTTATACACTCAGCAAAAGAAGTTGTGTGGTTCCCTGTGTATGAAATGAACAATAACTAGGGGAGAGTGGATGAAATATATAAGATGTCTAGAACAGATAGATTACAGAGGAAAAAGTACATAGAAGTGTGAAGTTGGGAAGAAAGACTTATAAGTGTGATAATAATAATGTTTCCAGTAACAGCCACTGTGTAAATTAATAAAAAACAAAAATGTAAAATCTACATTTTGTAGAGCTGGAAAATGCTAGAATGTGGAATACATTCTCTGTTTTATTTTTCAAAAATATGTTCATTTTACCTGTAGACAAAATTGGGTTTAACTGTTCAGTTTATATGAGCAAATTAAATTGAAAAGAGATTTTACAGCATATTTTCAGACTTTGCATGCAGGGGTTTCTAAAACTTGCATAGACAGAGACAAGGAGAAAAACTACCTCTATTTACATATAAAATGTATACAAATGTAATATTTTGTTTTAGTTTAGCCTATAATGCTGGTATTGTGTAGGTGCTCAAAACACAGACGGTTACAAAAATGTAGCATCATTCTTCAAAAGTGTCAAACGATGCATACATCAACTTGTATTTTACCTATGTGTTATTTTTGGTATTTATTTGCTGTTATTTCAATACTTGATAAGAGGGTTCTAGAATATTTCAAAATGTGTTCACCGTAATTAAATAATTCAAAGCACATCAAGTGTAGCAATATGCTTTTATCTCACTGAGTAAATTCCATTTTCACTGCAATTGTCCAAGAGCAATGGCATATTATGTGGTTCCTAATTGATTCCACACCAATTTATGAATAGTAGTTTGATATTCAATAGCGTAATACAATATAATAATTTTTATTATGAAATGCAATAAAGCAAGGCAAAAAGAAAAGAAGTGATTATAAGTCCAGCCTTGTAAATCACTTAGTCTAAGTAGTAAAAGATGTAAGAGTAAGATGTGCAATAATCCTAGCTTAGGTTGTCACAACCTGTTCTTCTTGGACCAAGTTCTGTATCCCCACACAGAACACATCTTAACCATGTTCAAGGACAAGTTGCAGAAATTAATTTGTCAATAAAAAATAACAAACAACTTCCCTCTAAATGAAACTCACCACGCATATGTGCCCCAAACAGAGCATAAACTTTATTTTCCAGGACACTGTTGTATACAGTTTTTCAGCCACTTCCAGTCAGGATCCGCAGGAGTTGATAAGATACTGTGAGCTCTGAAGCCAGAATGTCTCGGCAAGTGGTAGGGGGTCCAAAATGAGTAGGAGAACCTTGAATCCAGAGTAGATAGACTTAGGGATATCAAATAGGGGATTCCTTGCTAATTGGGAAACTCTATTAGAGGCTGGTAGACTGGCTAGTCAGCCCAGGACACCCTGTAGGCTGGAAAAGGATTTTCTTAGGACTCTGTGTGCATTAATACTGTAAGGATGTACATATGAGAATCAAAACATATACATTGATACAAGACTGATTACATTAGAACATAGGCATTCAGTAAGTAAGTGTGTATGTACAAGCAGCAAATTAACTATAGTATTTAGTATTATTTTTAGTAAATATACTCATAAACATTTTATTTATCAACACTGGAATATTTTAGTAAAATAATCAAATATGGTATGAAAGAGTCTACTATGTTTGAGTAACAGAACAAACAAGTTTTCCCTGCTAGACAAGAATTTTTCAAAGTAAAAAGTATAATTTATTGCATGTTTCGAACTATGTTTCTCTTCACTAATTATTTAAAAAAAATGGATGCCTATACATTTTTGTATTTTGTGCATCAAATTGTACTTTTTGAAAACACATACACCGAACAAAGAATAAGGTTAAGAATAACTGGTGCGGATGAAGGATTAACATTCTGCATTAACCATTGGGCTCAGGTCATGCCCAGGAAGTGATTAGCATGCACACTAGAGCAGACTAAGAGACCTGTTCTGTTCAAGGGTTAAGTCCTCCAGTTATGAGTGAGGACGAAATTCTCACTACAACAGCAATGAAGATACTCTTAAAGGAGTTTCAAGTCTCTCTGAGAGCGGAATATACTTACGATATAGCCAGCAGCACTAAAGCAATTAAAAACCTTCTAACTCAAGTCTCTGTAATATGTAATATGACGATAATTATACTAGAATCTTACAGGGCAACATTACTTTAAACAAACAACTGGTTGAAATGAAGTCAGAGGTTAAGATGTTAAGGACAAAAGTTACTAACTTGAAAAATGTGCATCGGAAGAATAACATAAGTGTAGGAGGTACCAAAATTGGTTGTACAACAAGACTTATAAGGTTTTTTTTCTCTTTTCTTTGCACAACTCCTAGAGGAGGAGCAAAGTGCAATTAAGGTAGAAAAAGTTTGCAGAGTCCCACTCGCCAGGTCAGTAAGTAGAGCTCTCCCAAGAGATACAATAATTACACTGTTGCACGTGCCCCAAAAAGTAGCAGTAATGAGAGCAGCAAGGGAAGAGAAGATGGGGTTAGATTCTAAATTTGAGATACTGGAATTATATAACGATCTGTCGAGTGACACCGATAGAACACAAACAATTTAAAAAAATCATGAACATTTTGATGGAGGAAAAGACACCATATACATGGGATTTTTGGGCTAAACTCATCTTCACTAGTAATAACCAGTCTTATGTTGTCCAGAATGGTGTAGAAGGTGAAAACCTCTTAAAAAAATGGGAATTGTTATCTAGTGAGGAGTCAGACCCAAAGGTCAAGTAAACTTGTAAACCCTTAAGGAAAGGGGGGAATTGTAATGGTGATTAAGAACTAAAGGAAGAGGAAATGAGAGAGAGTGGCGCGGATACCTCATAATCAGCTAATTGAGATTGGGAAATTTGAGTTACTGATTCATTCTTTTAGTGGTTGGACAATTTGCTAAAAGCACTTATTATTAGATTTTTTATAAGTTATAAATCTTTTGTAACCTTGGGTTTCTAGATGTATTACTTAAAATCATTGCACTATTATCATATAATGGCACTCATGAGCCTCATCCAAAATTAAGATTATTAATTACACTTGAAAAAAATAATACAATAGATATACATAGATTCCCTAGTTTGTTTCATGCCACTAGTAAAGTACTTACAAGGAATTATAAATATACTTGGTTTTCTTTCACACCCACTTTGTACACATAAGTTTTGGACTAAATTTGTGCCTTAATATATAGAGCCATGCTGAATCTGCATTATGATAAAATCTAATATATCCCCTCACTCAGTAGATAGGAATTAACTCAATCCTGGAACAACCCCCCTAATATGGAGCTACATAATTTAATCATCTGATGTCACATCTCGCATCTTGATAAACCTGATATCCATGTCCAATGACAAACATACTCCGGCAAACATAATGTCTCTGGAAGCACAGGAGGCATTTAATAGAATAGGTTGGGCATATTTGGAGGCTACACTACAAAAATTTAGATTTGGGGACTTCTGTAAGAAAGCAGTTGCAGCTCTTTACTCTAACCCAACAGCTTATGTTTAAGGTATAGGTCAAATACAACATACATTTACAATAAGTAATGGAATGCGGCAGGGATGCCCGCTGCCCCATTTAAATTTCAACTTAATGATTGAGCCATTAATTCAATCTATAAAAGCTTCAGATAATGTCAAAGGCATCTCTATCAAAAATTAAACAATATATATTGATGGCATTTGCAGATGGTGTCCTCCTGACCTTGACTAATCCAGTAAATTCTCTTTTTTACCTATTTGACATTCTGAACAGATATAGTCAGGTTTCTTATTATAAAGTAAATATGCCAAAATCAGAAGTCTTGACATTAAATATAACTAAAGCTGAGCGCACTGCACTTGAAAACAAGTATCAGTTAGATTGGAGAACATATAAAGTTACACATCTTATTTTTACTCATAATTTGAAACATCTTATAAAACTTAACTAGAAAAAGCTGTTACGATAAAATTAAGGAAGTTATGAGTAAATTGAAATTGAATTTCCAATCGCTATCAGGAAGAATAGCAGCAGTTAAAATATCCATTTTACCCAGAATAAATTATCTAATCCTGGTAGAGATTCCTGATTATTTAATTAGACATCTTCAAACAGCTACAGTACAGATAAGTATATTTTAATGATAAGAAAGCAAAAATAAATAGGGGAATAATATCTAGAAATTTTCGTAAAGGTGGGTTATCATTACCGGATATAAAGAAATACTATGTAGCTCCTATGCTTGCCCATTTGGCAAAATGGTCAATGGAGAAAGATATGGCAAGATGGTATCAAATAGAAAAAGCTTCTTTGGCAAGAGGATCTTTGTTAGGTCTCTTGTGGTTAAGTCCTCTATCCATAAGTAAAAATGTATCATCGTCATGTGTGGTCTCTAAAGGTTTACATTTTTGGAATAAGTTAAATAAAAAAATATCTCTAGTCCATCATGAGGACGCTTCAATTTCTAGATGAAAGCAACAACATTGAAAGTCCAGTAAACTGGGAACAGTGGGGCATTATCAAAATAAAATATTTATATAAGAACAACAGGTTATATTCTTTTGCAGAGTTGGGTCAGAAATATGACTTTCCTGCAACTAAGTGGCTAGAATACAGTAGATACAAATACTTAGATCAAATATGGACATGGGCAAGTACTTTAAGATAAAGGAATCAGAGAAATAAATTAATTCTGCATGGTCTGAAGAGCAATGGACCCAGGCCTTTCGAGAATCTGATAGATACCTTAAAATGCTTTGCATAGAGAAATATACTTTAAAACCATTCAAAGATGGTACTACGTTCCAAGTGTAATAGCCAAATTTAAGATTGATAATAAATCTAATAAATGCTGGAGAGACTGCAATACAGCTGGAACTTTCAGCTGGTGCAAGTGCGACAAATTACATGAATTCTGGAAAGAGGATTTTGCCTACCTTTCAACGACTTTACATAAACATATACAACCTGCTATTGAAATGGCATTATTCCACATCTTTCCTGAAAAGATGAACCAGAAAGAGAAAGCTTATTTAATCCAATTTCTTAGCTAAAAAGCTAATTTCTTGTAATTGGTAACAGGCTCACATTCCTTCCGGGCAGTCTGTAGTAGAAGAGGTCAATACAATCAGATCTCTTGAAAAGGAATGAAATCAATATCATCATTTACCTGTAGATACAGTTAAATGGGCAATTTGGGACAGACTGAATGACCATTAATACGTATATTGAGGTTGCTAACCAAGACCTTTTCCCTCTCACTTCAACGCAATTTTCTTTTTTTTTTTTTCAGTATCTATGTCTTACGCTGTTTAAACACTGTACTGAAACCAACGAAATTAGGTAAAAACGTACCACAAGACGGTACGATGTTTGACCAATGTATATATGTAGTGTTTTGTACCAAAATAAAATAAATATTTAACTTAAAAAAAATAAATAAAAAAAGAATAACTGGTGCGCATTCACCTCAAAATAGCAATACTCTTTTTTAACCTCAGCACGGTTAAAGGGATATGTACATTTTCTGGATTATGAATGAAAATCAGTAGTGTATGCAAACATTTTTTGCATGAAAAATATAGCAAAATAAACATTTAAACATTTAATAATTTCAGTCGGAAACCAGGGTTAACACCCTCTAAACCTAGGCTAAATTAGCATCAAATTTAAAATTATTGGTTTTGGCCAAATCAATTTTTGAATTAACTCAGCAGCCTGGGATATGTAGTGTGTCACTGATATGTGCTATGTATTGCTGCTCACATACAGACAGGAAGCTGAAGGGACATTTGGCTGAGCAAGTAACAGCAGGTAAATAGTGGGTTAATAAATCTCCCCTGATGCTGCCTCTTGATTGGGGGGATCAGATGCCTATGTAGACACCCCCTGGAAGTGTCAACATAATCATTAGAGGGATTTCTCAATATTAATAAAAATAAAATGTTTTCTAAGATGTGCTGCATACATATTGGCTGCCTTTTGCTTGCGGATTGCAGAAATGTATTAATCCATGAAGCTTTCATATCCCTTTAAATGGCCAGTGAGACATTAAAAAACTTGGTACAGCTTCAGGAAATGATTTCATACAAATACATACAAATCTTTAAAAACTTAGGTTTTGTGGACTACACTTATACAACAGAAACAAAAAAAATTAGATTCTTAAAGAATAAACATACAGTGTGGGGAGTATTTGATCCACTGCTGATTTTGAACGTTTATCCACTGACAAAGAAATGATCAGTCTATAATTTTAATAGTAAGTTCATTTTAACAGAGAGAAAGAATAACAAAAAAAAGAACAAGAAAAACGCATTTCAAAAAAGTTATAAATTGATTTGCAGGTCAGTGAGGGAAATTAGTATTTGATCCTCTATCAATCAGAAAGATTTCTGGCCCCCTTGTGTCTTTTATACAGTTAACTAGCTGAGATTAGGAGCACTCTCTTAAAGGGAGTGCTCTTAATCCCAGCTTGTTACCTGTATAAAAGACACCTGCCCACAAAGCAATCAATCAAAAAGCAATCAATCAATCAGATTCCAAACACTCCACCATGGCCAAGACCAAAGAGCTGTCCAAGGATGTCAGGGACAAGATTGTAGACCTACACAAGGCTGGAATGGGCTACAAGATCATCGCCAAGAAGCTTGGTGAGAAGGTGACAACAGTTGGTGCGATTATTCGCAAATAGAAGAAACACAAAATTACTGCCAGTCTCTCTCGGTCTGATGCTCCATGCAAAATCTCACCTTAAGGAGTTTCAATGGTCATGAGAATATTGAGAAATCAGCTCAAAACTACACGTGAGGATCTTGTTAATGATCTCAAGGCAGCTGGGACCATAGTCACCAGGAAAACAACTGGTAACACACTACGTCGTGAAGGACTGAAATGCTGCAGTGCCCGCAAGATCCCATACTCAAGAAAGCACATGTAAAGGCTGTCTGTTTGCCAATGAACATCTGAATGATTCAAAGGAGAACTGGGTGAAAGTTTAGTGGTCAGATGAGACCAAAATCGAGCTCATTGGCATCAACTCAACTCGCCATGTTTGGAGGAGGAGGAATGCTGCCTATAACCCCAAGAACACCATCCCCACCATCAAACATGGAGGTGGAAACATTATGCTTTGGGGTTGTTTTTCTGCTAAGGGGACAGGACAACTGCACTGCATAAAAGGGACAATGAATGGGGCCATGTACCATCACATCTTGGGTGATAACCTCCTTCCCTGAGCCAGGGCATTGAAAATAGGTCGCAGATGGGTAGTCCAGCATGACCACGACCCAAAACACACAGTCAAGGCAGCAAAGGGGTGTCTCAAGAAGAAGCACATTAAGGTCCCGGAGTGGCCTTGCCAGTTTCCAGACCTTAATCCCATAGACAATCTGGGGAGGGAGCTGAAGGTTTGAGTTGCCAAACATCAGCCTCAAACCTTAATGACTTGAAGAGGATCTACAAAGAGGAGTGGGACAAAATCCCTCCTGAGATGTGTGCAAACCTGGTGGCCAATCACAAGAAACGTCTGATCTCTGTGATTGCCAACAACGGTTTTGCCAACAAGTACTAAGTCAAAGGGATCAAATACTTATTTCCATCATTGACCTGCAAATTAATTTATAACTTTTTTGACATGCGTTTTTCTTGTTTCTGTCTCTCTTTTAAAATACAACTACCATTACAATTATAGACTGATCATTAGAAATTTGAGTAATATAATTAAACCCTATTTTCAGTGTGTGTTCTTTCAGTATGCTAAGAATCTCAGCACTGTATTTTCAAGTAGATCATGTTCATTATCAGTCTAAATATGGGTATCACACATAGGGTGTGCTTCTCTGCATGTATTTTTACTATGTGAACAGATAAACTGATGCCCACAATATGCCTGAACCCTGAAGTTTCATGTTTTTCCTCAACTTAAAATCTCTTCTGATTACGTCCAGATTAATCAGCCAGGAGGGGGTGGGCACAACTTTTTTTTTTGCGCTTCCCGGTCCCTCTCTAGAATTAATGTAAATTTAAATAATCCGTTCCAGACCACAGATTTTTCACATATTAGTTTGAATAGATGGTCTTGATTTTTTATATAAAACCTTAATACTAAACAGACACAAATAAAAAAAAACAATAATTACATCTGATAACAATTTAACTTCCCTTTTAATTGTACTGAGAAGACTTGAGGGCCTGGTGGGATGGTGGCAATGTAAAGTAGGAGACAGGTCTTTGCTTGGAACCTTGGTTTTTATAGGCACAGGCTACAGTTTGGCTCTTGTAAGCAAAGGATGCACATTGGCTCTTACAGGCACAGGATGCACACTGGCTCTTACAGGAGCAGGCTGCAGATTGGCACTTACAGGCACATGCTGCACATTGGCTCTTACAGGCACAGGCTGCAGATTAGCACTTACAGACACAGGTTGCAGATTGGCACTTACAGGCACAGACAGCTTTCTCTTGGGCTCTTAAAGACCCAGGATGCACATTGGCTATTGCAGGCACATCATGCAGATTGGCACGTATAGGCACAGGCTGCAGATTGGCACTTACAGGCACAAGTTTCAAATTGGCACTTACAGGCATAGACAGGTTGCACTTGGGCTCTTACAGACCCAGGATGCACATTGGCTCTTACAGACAAAAGATGCACATTGGCTGTTACAGGCACATGATGCAGATTGGCACTTAAAGGGCTCAATTCAATTGCAAGCCCACAACTCTTTCCCTCCAAAGTGATTTACATAAAATTGAGGAATGGACATCTAAATGGCAGATGATATTTAATACGAATAAATGTAAAGTTATGCATCTGGGAAGGAAAAATAGCCATGCAATTTATAATCTTAATGGAGCAAATCTAGGTGTATCAGATATTGAAAGGGATTTGGGAGTGCTTGTGGACAACCACCTAGGTAACAGTGCTCAAAGCCAAGCAGCAGCTGCAAAGGCAAATAAAATATTAGCATGTATTAAGAAGGGTATAGAAGCCAGGGAAGCAAATATATTTCTGCCACTATACCAATCTCTAGTACGCCCTCATTTGGAATATGGAGTACAATTTAGGGCACCACTTCATAAAAAGGACATTTTAGAGCTGGAAAAGGTACAGAGGAGGGCAACAAAACTAATAAGGGGAATGGAATGGCTAAGTTATGAATAAAGACTAACCAAATTAAACTTATTTTCTCTAGAAAAAAGGCATCTAAGAGGAGATATGATTACCTTATATAAATACATCCAGGGTCAGTATAAAGATTTGTCAAGGGAGCTTTTTGTGCCAAGAGGTTTTCAACTGACAAGATGACATCCCTGGAGGTTAAAAGTAAAAAGATTCCACCTTAAAGAAAGAAAAGGGTTCTTCACAGTAAGGGTGGTTAATCTGTGGAATTCTCTACCAGAGGAGATGGTGACAGCGGATTTGATAGATAACTTTAAAAGGGGACTGGATTTATTTCTAATTAAAAAGGGAATTCAGGGTTATCATGGATAATTGGAGGGGCAGTATTGATAGTTAATCCGCATATTGCAGATCAGAGGAGATCTTAAAAGGTTGAACTTGATGGACTGAAAGTCTTTTTTCCCACCGTAAATACTATGGGCCTCATTCTATTATCGGCCGTAGGAGATGCGGGGCCGCAAGGACCGGCCGCAAGCTATTCGGCTATTCTATTCCCCTCAGGCCGGGGATTCAAGAGTTTCGGCCGCAAGAAAAGCCCGGTTGCTATTCTATTGCTCCGGGAACCCTCTCTGCAAGGCTAAAAGCGAGCCGCAGCTTACTTGCAGGAAAAAGGTCCCGCTAGCACCAATTAAGCACATTATAAAGCCAAAATAAAGCCATCCTGCACTCTGAGGAGACTATAAAGTGATTGTAGGTGTTAGCAAAAATAGCACAACATTCCCCTACACTCAAATCCGTAAAAAAAATATTTATTAATTTATGTCAAAAATCCATGTAAAAAGTCCAGAGGGCTTGGAGCACCTCAGACCCGCCCACGCTGTGACCGGAAAATAAAGAGTTAATGTAAACTCGGATTTGGGCTGATGTGCAAGCTTGAGAGGGGGTTGCTATTAATCCTCATGTCCCCCAATATGATCCCTAGCATTTACAGAGCTGTACAGTGCCGTCTTGAATTTATTTTTGCGTTTTAAGTTTTCTGAGCTTACGGCCGGTTGCAAGATATACGGCCGGCCGTAAGGGGAGATCCTTGCGGGGCCGTATATTTGAATTGCAAGATTACGGAACCCCCGCAAGGAATCGCAGCCTTGCGGTCGTCTTACGGCCGATAATAGAATGAGGCCCTATGTAACTATGTAACTAAGTAACTATGTAACTCAATCGTAGTAGGCCATATGTCTGCGGGTGTGTGGCAGGCTCCCGTTTGTCTCAGATTACAATGCTATACAATTGCTCAAGCCAGCAAGATACTATCCCAAAACCGAAACCGTAAACCATGCACTGGTTCATAGCAGTTCAGGGAGGGACAATAATCAATTAAACAAGCCTGTAAACTCCCATTTCGAATCAGCCAATAGAAAATGAGACATTATTACGGCATCAAAACATGGAGCTTACATGTCAATCAATTAGGTTTGAGGGTCCAATGTACAATCAGACTCGCAAACCGGCAAAGAATGATGAAAATTAATACCAATACTGTTCTAGTCCATATAGGTGTCCTGATATTTATTAAGTCACTAGCGAATTGCCCGTCAAAAAATGACGGCAATGTTATTGTAAGTGAGCTAATGTTGTTTTGTGTGTAATAGTAAACATGTAATCAATTAATAAATGAATATACTTTACCTATTTTGAAGCATTGTGTTGAAGAGCTGTGAACCTTGTTTGATGTTGGTGCAGCATTAGTGTTGTGGAGCTGCTCTATAAGCGTGGTGAATGTGTGCAGTGTAATACTGTGAGTGCGCAAGGCTAAACCGTTAGCGTAGTGGTGTACTTCCGCGTTTGCGTAAAATGGCGATTTCTATATGTTGTCCGTCTTAGCGGATTTTCCGTTGGTGCCCGGTAGTGGTGTTGGATTTCCGAGTGTGTTGTGGTGTTTTACGTGTGTAGAGTGCTGTAGCCTCGTTTTCGTTTTGTCCGTTTTTTTTTCTCGCTTAGCGATTTTCTTTGTTTGTAAAGTGTTTTATTTGTATTTAAATGAAGGTGTAACTTGTTTTTTGGAGGTGCTAGATGGTTCCTCTTGCTGTAGGTAAGCTTTTTATGTGTGTGTTGTGTGTATTTATTGTGTTGTAAACGTTTGTATGTCGGCTTGTTGAGTCCGATGTTTGCGAGGTCGTAATGTGTCCAGCCCGCAGCGTTAGCAACAACTCGTACGCTCACAACTATATATGTGACTAGCGAATTGCCCGTCAAAAAATGACGGCAATCAAATTGTAAGTGAGCTAATGCTGTTTGGTGTATAATAATAAAATAACTGATAGATTAATAAATTAATATACTTTACGTATTTTGAAGTAATATATGCAGGAAGCATTGTGTTGAAGAGCTGGCAATCTGTTTTGATGTTGCTGCAGCATTAGTGGTATGGAGCTGCTGTGTAAGCGTGCTGAATGTGTGCAGTGTAATAGTGTGCGTGCGCAAGACCAAACCGTTAGCGAAGTTTTGTACTTCCGCATTGTTCTAAAATGGTGGGTAATGTGTGGTATACGTCTGTAGCGGAATATCCGTAGGTGTTTTGTGGTGTTTTGCGAGTTTCTTGTGGTGTTTTGCGAGTTTCTTGTGGTGTTTTACGTGTTTAGAGTGCTGTAGCCTTGTTTTCGTTTTGTTCGGCAGCCATTTTTTCTCTCGCTTAGAGAATTTTTTAGTGTCTAAACTCTTTTATTTTGAGTTAAATGAAGGTGTAAGTTGTTTTTTTGAGGTCCTGGTTGCTCCCTCTTGCTGTAGGTAAGCTTTTTATGTAAGTGCTGTGTGTATTTATTGTGTTTTTCATTTTTTCATGTCCGCGTGTTGCGGACGATTTTTGCGAGTCCGTAATGTGTGTTAACGTGTCTCGTATGTTGTTTGCGTTGCGATGTAAAGTTTGCGAGGGCTGCAGTTGCTTTGCGAGGGCCGCAGTTGCTGGCAAGGAGCGCCTTCGCCGCTCCATGCCAGCAACTGCGGCCCTCGCTTTGCCCGCAAGCATGAGCAACGACTCGAGCGGGCTCGCATGCTCACAACTATATATGTGATACACACACACACATTATATATATACACACACACAATATACACACACATTATATATACACACACACACACAATATACACACACATTATATATACACACACACACAATATACACACACAATATACACACACATTATGTACACATACACATTATATATACACACACACATTATATATACACACACACACAATATACACACACAATATACACACACATTATGTACACACACATTATATATACGCACACACACAATATACACACACATTATATATATACACACACACAATATACACACACAATATACACACACATTATGTACACACACACATTATATACACACACACACACAATATACACACACACACAATACACACACACACACACACAATATACACACACATTATATATACACACACATTATATATACACACACACACAATATACACACACAATATACACACACATTATGTACACACACATTATATATACACACACACACACAATATACACACACACACAATATACACACACATTATATATATACACGCACATAATATATATACACACACAATATACACACATCTCACATATATAGTTGTGAGCATACGGGCCGTTACACGCACATAATATATATACACACACAATATACACACACACACATTATTTATATATATATATATATATATATATATATATATATATAAAAGTAATATTGAATATTGTTTTTATATATCACTGGATAAGAATGGTGTAAATGATCAGTGTATAAGTAAAACAATTAGTTTATCAATGGTAATTCTAAGTGTAACTCTGCTAATCCACCTTAAATGGAAAGGTGGGCATGGTTATTCCAGAGGGGCGTGGCTTGGAGCCGGCTGCTGGTGCATGATTCATAGGCACTCTGACAGTACAGGCCTCTCTCCAGCCCCATATACCTGCAGCATGGGACCCCCAGAGGGCATGGAGCAATTTCAGAGGCAAGGGCAGCGCAGCTTCAGACTCAGGGAGCTGCTGTTCTCCTGCTCGGCTTACACATATGTCACACTGGGGAATCACTGCAAGTACACGGACGGTGGGATAATCAGCCAGTGTGTGCCTCAGTTGCTGGCATGGGGCGCTCCATCCCAGCAACTGAGGCCCTTGCCCTCGCTATGCGAGGGCCGCAGGCTCACCGTGTCCTGGGGGCCGTGGATGTCGGGCTCGGCCCTGTCCCTGGGGGCGGGGTTCCCAGCCTCCTCCGTGGGTGTCGGAGGCCTGTCCGGGTGGCTGGTGGACTCCTGTGTGGTGGGTTGTGGGCCTGGCGCGGGTCCCCGGGTCTAGATCACATCTCCCAGCAACTGAGGGCCGCGGGCTCACTATGCGAGCCAGCAAGCGTGAGCAACGGCCCGTATGCTCACAACTATATATGTGATTGATACCTGAGAACGATTTAACCCCAAATGAAACATAAAAAGAAATGTCATTTCCTGTCGATTTGCGAGATTGAGACTGTTGTTCAATTCATTATAATGTATTTCTTCGCTTTCCCCGTTATTTACAGTGTCGTATTGATTTTTTATTTGCATTTACAGTGCTATGAATACGTGTTTAACCCCCTTGTGGGTCCTCTCTAGCACAGGCTTTTCTCCTTTTTTGCCATTTACGGGTGTGAAATCATTTGCGGGCTTGGGGAAATTGATCAAGTGAATATCGATTTGCGATTTTAGCCATCGTAACTATTGCAAAAGTGAAAGATTGAAGGCTTCTAGAGGCTGTAAGTTAGATGTTTAACAATCGCAATATTTTCAAGGCCATAACCCGTAACCCATTTGGAGCCTCACGTATGGGCTAACGGATCTAGCGAGAGCTAAATTGAATTGGGCTCTAAGTATGCAAATTGGCTCTTAAAGGCACAGGACGCAGATTTGCTCTAACATATATATATATATATATATATATATATATATATATATATAATTATATTGTTAAACTTTTTTCAAATTGGTATTTTTATTAATTTTTATTAGCATTAATATTTTTACTACTATTGGTATTTAACTTTCTATAACTATTAATTTGCTATATATATTTATCTATATATAAAATGGCATACACATATGTAACTAAAATGGCCCTTTTCCATTATGTAAACGCCTCCCACTGAAAACCATTACTAGATATGGCATATTTTGCAAACCTGTTACATATGCCATCAATTTCAACATAAAATAAATATAAATACATTCTCTATCGATTAAACAATTTGATAAATATTAAAATGTTAATGCTGAATGCTAGTGACGTATTAACCTGAATTGAGGTGCATTCGCCCTTAGATACTGTAAATCTGGACCACCCCTAGAACATTAGCCAAACACAAATGTATGGAAACCAAGATGCATTACAAAAAGTCTGTATTATTCATTTAATAAGTCAATCACCTCCAGGGGCATACCAAGAGGAAAAAACAACATTATTTTGGATCTATTTGATACCAATACTCCACTTCCCATGTAATTTAAAGGACCACTTCAAAATGTAAACAAACAGTATGTTTGAAAACTCTAAGGGCCTCATTCGATTGCAAGGCCGCAACTAACTGTATACAGGCCATGTGTCTGCGGGCTTGAAGTCTGCTACAATTACAGAGCGATTAAATTGAACAAGCCTGCAAGTTACGGGACGAAAAGCTGAAACCATAAACCATTCACTTGTATGTTGCATTTCAGAGCGTGAACATGATCAATTAAGCAAGGCCGTAACTACCCATTTAGAAACAGCCAATAGAAAATGAGACCGTCATCATTAGGTCAGTAAAACATGGAGGGTACATTTCAATCAATTAGTGTTTAGGGGTCCGATATGCAATCAGACCCACAATCCTGGGGCGGGGGAGGTGGCGGGGGGGTGTGTGTATGAAGTGACCTAGCTCTATTTATATCTATGTGTGTGTATTTGTATTATGTGTAATGTGTAAATATGTGTAATCAAAGTTTAAGTGCAAAATTGTAATTAGATGAATATAAAATAACAAAACCGCAACATACTGCTCTCAAAACTCGCCTACTCTTTCTCTCACTGCTCATACCACCAACTCCGAGACCTGCGTTGCTACTTCTTCAGAATCTACAACCCAGTCAATGCATGGGCGGGTGGAACGCAACTTTATAATCTCTGTCTGTCAATCATCTTTGGCTAGACCACTTTCTATTGGCTGAGAGGCCTGCGTCGCACTCCGTAATACCGTAACTGCGGACATCTTTTATTCCAGCCCATTAACAGCTTGCAGGCGTGGGAGGGGTTTACGGTCTTGAGGCTTCGGCCCATAGCTTGCAGTCTTGTTCAATTGAATAGCAGAATTGTAGCAGAGTTCAAGCCCACAGGAGGCCCGCAGACATACGGCCTATATACCGCGAGATTTGGCATTGCAGTTGAATGAGACTATTAGCTCTATTAAATTTCCTTCACATGTAAAACCATAGCCGTGACATAGCCTGCAAGACTTGAGGCTGTTAAATTGGCCCCGAAAATCAACCCGCCAACGACTCGCGAGGTAAGGGCGAGAAAAGTCAACGGGATGTGGAAATTTGAACAGCACGCCCGCAAATCTTTTGATCTTTCAACCCTGTAACTGTTACGTTCCAATCACTCTATTAAATTGCAACGAATTCACTGGCGTTCAAGCCCGTAACCTGCAAATGGAGCCAAAAAGCCAATGGGTACTAGGGAGGACACGCTAGGGGGTTAAAGTCCAAGCCGTAGCACTGTAAATGCAAATACACACACTACTGTACATATAATAAAAGGGAAAGTGATGTTAGGTATTAAAATTAATAGCACAACATTCTCAAGCTCGCATATCTGCAATATAAAATTATTTAATTTCAGTTTAATTTCTGTGTTATATCCTTCCTGGCAATCAATGTGTTAATACATATCATGGAACTCGCATGGACTACAATATCATATTTACAGATTTATCAATATTGCATTATATCTGGAATGTGGGTCCGATCGAAACTCGTAATTGAAGATCAGCTTTGAAATCTAACTCCATGTTTCAGTGACATAATTATGAGGATCTCTGTTGCCATTGGCTCCCTCTAAACCTGTAACTATGGTTTGACTAATTGATCATGTTCACTGCTGGCACATGCAACGTGCGAAAAATAGTTTACAGGTTTGCGTCTCAACCCCATAGCTTGCAGTATGGTCTGATTTAATAGCTCTGAAACGCAGCCGAATTTCAAACCTGCAGCCTTTGTGGGCTTGCCGATGCCGCTATGGGCTTCGAATGTAATATTGCTGAAAGTTGGCAGGTATCTGATTGGAGGTGACTTAAGGGAAGAGAAATTCAAGTTGGGCATACTGAAATTGTGCAATGTTAACTTTTCATTTAATGTTTGATTTACCTATTATTCATTTATCCCCAAATACAGGTTGTTGTTTTAATTAACAAATACAAGCATAAGAGATGTAACTTGTTATTACAAGGAGATTTCATAGCCTAAGTTTCCTCTATTTTCCAAGGGAAAATCTGTACATGTAGTATTTAAGAAGATCCCAGTTTACAATATCAAAATGAAATATTGTAATTGTAATGCTTTTATTTTTTGTTATTTGCAGAATTAACAAATAACTATAAACCAAATGTTAATCAACGAAAATATAAACACATAAAATACAATATTACATTTCAGCTAAATACATTTAATCCCTAATATTATATAATTAACTAAATTTTACTTCATTAATCTTGTCTACCTTCCCATTTCTCCAATCTTAACTTTGCTTCTTCTTTTACCGCCATTAATTTCTTTGTTTGGGAAGACAGTAAAATTGGAATTATGGAGAAAATGAAATAGATATATCATTAAGTAAGAACTGAAAGCTGTAGCACAAAAAATAAGTATGTATGTATATGTAAATGTATATTTAGCAAGTAATATTATGAACAGAGTATCATTGATTAATCTTATTGATAACAGTCTGCAAATGTATATGAAAACCAAAATGTATTTAACAAGCAAAGGCGATCTGATGAGAATATTCCTGATTATTTCCATTGCTTACATTGTGCCAATTGATGTGATCCTTGTTGTAAAATTACAGACTTGTTTTGCATTAAAAATATTAAGTAAAATCTGTCTAAACTTCATTGAAACTAAAATAAAATGTATATCTCATTGGCTGATAGAGGGCAAGCCCCCAATAGCAGATATATCTCTGAATAGTAATTGGAAAAAGAAAACACATTGTGGCACATTATTAGATACCCTCTTTCTGATGCAACAAAGTAAGAAATATTACCATGTCCCTCTAAATAACATTAGATTTGTATAAGCACTTGAATTGTAATGGAAACATGGTGCATAGATCTAGGATAGGGTAACAGAGAATTTAATTTTATGACAGCTAATATGCACGATTTAAAGAAATTTCCAAACAGTAAAAACTTGCTACTATGTATTTGTACTATTTGTACTAATACTATTTGTACTATTTTGTCTTAGTACATACTTTCTTTGGTGTACAATAATCTGGGAATGCCAAATATTCAACAAATAGGACCAATCAATCTGTTCTATTTTTTTTCTACCTCTTGTTTTAGCACTAGCAGTTTAGCATAGTCAAAAAACTCATTGATTTTTTTTTATAACATAAAGCAGTGGCTCACAAACCAATTATCAGGGAAGAATTTAAGCATGCACCTGCCAATAATGGAGCTGATTTTATTCAGTCCTTTTGAGTGTGCCACTTGTGCATAGGTGTACTGTTCCAAAATAATAATAATAATAATAATTGAATCTCGAATGCTAACAATTTTTTAAAAACTTGAAAAAAACTTTTACATTGTATAAAATACCATATGTATTAATGTATTGTGAAAATAAATGTATATTTATCAACATATCATAGCTAAAATGACACCATTTCACTGTGTATCTGTTAAGTAATAAAGTGATAATAGGAAGATTTAGAGAACAGGTCATGTGGAGAAAGCTGCTATGTACATTACGGGGGCTACAATGTCCTTTGTGCAGTGTCCTATGGGGCAAATTGCTATGGTAGCACTTCACAATTCTTTACAACCCTAGATTGCTTAATTAATGTATCCAGTAGACAATATAATAAGATCCAGTATATGAAAATTAACATTTGCAACATAAATCATTTGTAATTTAAATGTCTGTAGAAGTCTTTAAACACCAATATTAATTTATACAAACCATACAAATTTGGCTTACCTTAAATATATGACATTTTTAATTCACAAAATCCCTTTTCAAGGATATGTGTTAAGAGTAGCCAGTATTTAAGGCTTTTTGTTACCTTTGTGGATTTATCTCTGGAGTAAAGATTGCTTCTGAATCCAGAGGGATGGACATTTTCATAACATTGCATCTTATTGAGTTGCATAAAAAAAAGGAAACCTAATTATAAAAATTTGGTTATATCACTGATATAAAGTGTCTTTCAGTGTTTTATAATACACAATATAATACACACACATATTGTGTTTTCCTTATTCTTCAATGTTTAAACCTCAAAAATAAATCTATAGTGCTTTTTATAATGACACTAGCAACTTGCCCGTCAAAAATGACAGGGCAATAAAAAAGTGTTGAAATGCTGTTTCTCACACAATGCGAGTGTACTGGGTGCCTCAACTATATAGACCCTTATAGGACACTAATTAACTCATGTAATAACACTATAAGTGCCATGAGGGTCATCCCATCCAGAACCCTCATAACACAAAGTGTAAGCACTACACTATTAACTAACTATACCCAATTAACCCAACCCTGGGCTTATTTAATGCTAACAGTATGTATTTAACCCTAACAGTACCTATGTAACCCTAACTGGGCCTATTGAACCATAACTGGGTCTATTTAACCTCATGTAGGCTTATTTAACCCTGTCTCTTATGTGGGTCCATACAGACCCTCATAAGCCTCTATTTAACCCCATCAGTCCCATAGGGGTATATAAAGACCCTCATGGGGCAGTTAGAACCCTAAAATTAACAATATAAGTGCCATGAGGGTCCTCAAGGACCCTCCTGACACTAAGTATAAACACTACACTGCTCTTTATCCCCCCAATAAACCATTAACTCTAAAGTAACCCCCCTCTACACTAACTTATTAACACCTACACTACCTACCTACCTCGTAATAAACCCCTCACCCCACTAATTACAGAAAATAAGACAACCTAACTCACAAAAAATTAAAACCTAAGTCCCAGAAAATAAAAAAGCCTAAGTCACAGAAAATCAAAAATCTACATTACAGAAAATCAAAAAACCTACATTACGACCCACCCCCACTACAGAAACTATATATATTACATTACAATGCAATATAAATAAATTAAAATAAAATACCGCTGTCTAAAATAGATACATACCCCACTATCTAAAATACAATACACCCTATATGAAATACACACATACCCCCTATCTAAAATACATACCCCCTATCTGAAATATACACATACCCCCTATCTAAAGTAAATACTCCCTATCTGAAATACATACATACCCCCTATCTAAAATACATTAAATCCTATCTACATACACAAACCCTAAATCTAACCTAAAATAAAATAATTAAGACCACTTACCTTCTAAATATTCAAAATATTCTACTCACCATTCCAGCGTGTCCCCATCCTTTTTATTTTCTTCTCCGGCGCGGCTGTTAAAAATAAACATTAGATTAGTACTAAATACATACATACAAAATAAAATAAACATAATGTACATTCAACTTACCTCAGCGCCATGTCCCGATGCTCCTCCTCTTCTGCCCCGGCTGGGCCCTTCAAGAATCTGTGCTGTAAAAAAAATTAAAAATAAAAACTAACGGAGCTCCGCACTTGCTGTCCTGCTAGATGCTATGGCCCCTAGAACCTTTTCCGCAACAAAATTGGCAATTCGGCTTCTGATTGACTGAAAATGCTGTCATTCAAATTTCAGCCAATCAGAAGGCGCCAAGGTGTGAGCCAATCAGAATGGGATACACCCCATATCCCATTCGGATTGTCTAAAGCACCTGTCAATATTTTTTAAACCAATCAGAAGGCACTATTCCCTTCAGCCAATCACAATGGGATACACCCCTGTGGGGTGATTGGCTGAAGGCATATGCACATTCTGATTGACTGCAGTCTGATTGACAGTGACAACAGCAAATCAGAAGGCAGAGATGTCTTCAGCCAATCACCCCATGGGGGTGTATCCCATTGTGATTGGCTGAGGGGACTAGCACCTTCTGATTGGCTGATGTCCCTGTTAATTAGACTGCAGCCAATCAAAAGGCGCAGATGCCTCTAGCCAATCACTGCATGGGGGTGTATCCCATTGTAATTGCCTGTATACAATAGATGCTTTTTATTGGCTGCAGTCTGATTGACAGTGATAACAGCCAATCAGAATTGGATTTAGGGGTGTATACCATTTCGATTGGCTCACACCATGGTGCCTTCTGATTGGCTGAAATTTGATCGGCAGCATTTGCAACCAATCAGAAGGCGCCATTGTCAATTATCTTGCGGAAAAGGCTCTAGGGGCCTCATTAGCGTTGAGGAGCTCCTCGAGTGCAGAGCTTTCTAAGTTTTTTTTTGTTTTTTTTAGAGCGAGGATTGTTGAAGGACCAGGCCAGGGCAGAAGAGGAGAAGCACAGGGACATCATGCCTAGGTAAGTTGAATGTATATTATGTTTATTTCATCTTATTTTGTGTGTGTGTATTTAGTACTAATCTAATGTTTATTTTTAACAGGGCCAGGCCAGAGAAGAAAATAAGAAGGATGGGGACATGCTGCAAATGTGAGTAGAATATTTAGAATATTTAGAATGTTTAATTATTCTATGTAGTGTGTTGTACTATTTTTTTTTCCCCTAGGGTGGAGATCTGAAGGGACATCTGCAAATGTAAGTGGTCTTAATTATTTCATTTTAGGTTAGATTTGGGTTTGTGTATGTAGATAGGATTTAATGTATTTTAGATAGGGGGTATGTGTGTATTTTAGATAGGATTTAATGTATTTTAGATCAAGGGGATGTATGTATTTTAGATAGGATTTAATGTTTATTAGATAGGGGGTATGTGTGTATTTTAGATAGGATTTCATGTATTTTAGATTGTGGAGTAATGTGTGTATTTTAGATAAGATTTTATGTATTTTAGATAGGGGTATGTATGTATTTTGGATAGGGGGTACGTGTGTATTTTAGATAGGGAATTATGTGTGTATTTCAGATAGGGTGTATGTCTTTTAGATAGGGGGGTATGTGTGTATTTTAGATAGGATTTAATGTATTTTAGATCAAGGGGATGTATGTATTTTAGATAGGATTTAATGTTTATTAGATAGGGGGTATGTGTGTATTTTAGATAGGATTTCATGTATTTTAGATTGTGGAGTAATGTGTGTATTTTAGATAAGATTTAATATATTTTAGATAGGGGTATGTATGTATTTTAGATAGGGGGTACGTGTGTATTTTAGATAGGGGGTTATGTGTGTATTTCAGATAGGGTGTATGTCTTTTAGATAGGGGGGTATGTGTGTATTTCAGATAGGGTATATTTTATTTTAGATAGAGGTATGTATGTATTTTAGATAGGAGTATTGTATTTTATTTGTACTGTATGGTATTGTAATGTAATGTATATATTTTGTATGTATTTCCTTTTCAGGTGTGTAATTTTTTTTTTCTGTACTAGGGGTGGGTTGTAATATAGTTTTTTTTATTTTCTGTAATGTAGGTTTTTTATTTTCCTTAATGTAGATTTTTTATTTTGTGTGAAAGGCTTTTTTTATTTTTTGTGACTTAGGTTTTCTTATTTTCTGTAAACATTGGGGTGGAGGGGTTATTAGGGGGTAGGTTGGTAGTGTAGGTAGGTAGTGTAGGTGTTAATAGGTTAGTGTAGAGGGAGGTTAAGTTAGATTTAATGTTTTATTGGGGGTTTAGTGCAGTGTAGTGTTTGCACTTAGTGTCAGGAGGGACCTTGAGGACCTTCATGGCACTTATGTGGTTAATGTTAGGGTTCTAACTGCCCCATAAGGGTCTTTATACACCCTTATGGGACTGATGGGGTTAAATAGAGGCTTATGAGGGTCTGTACAGACCGACATAAGAGACAGGGTTAAATAGGCTTACATGGGGTTAAATAGGTACAGCTAGGGTTAAATAGGCTCAGGGTTAGGTTAATGGCGTATATTTAGGGTTAATAGTGTAGTGCTTACACTTTGTGTCATGAGTGTCCTGGATGAACCTTATGGCACTTACAGTGTTATTACATGGGATAATTAGTATACTAAATGGGTCTATATAGACCCCTATTGGACTAATAGAGCTAATTATTGGCTTATGGGGGTCTGTATTGATCCCCATGAGTGACAAGGTTAAAGAAGGGATTATGGTGGTCTGTATTGACCCCCATGAGTGACAGGTTTAATTAAGGGCTGAAGGGGGTCTCTATTGACCCCCATGAGTGACAGGGTTAATGAAGGGATTATGGGGGTCTGTATTTACCCCCATGGATGACAGTGTTAATTAAGGATTTATGGGGGTCTGTATAGAGCCCCATGAGTGATAGGGTTAATTTTTTTTATTGCGGGTCCTTTAAGGACCTTTATAGTCTTTTAAGGACCCGCAAGGTGGGAAATAAAAATTTTGATTGCAGAGGGGGTCACCGACCTTGTGCGATCGGGGATCCCCACTGCAAGGGCTAATGTGGGGTCCTTCGGGTGTGCCGCGGGACCTTTAAGGACGCGCAGCAGGACTTGACACCATTTAAATGCAGTGGGAGACACGATCCTGACCCCCACTGCAAGGGTTAATGTTGGGAAAATGCCAGGGGACCCCCAGCATGGGGTTAATATATGGGGACACCCAGCATAGGTTTAATATGGGCACACATCGGGGGTCCAATTGGACCACCGTAGCAAGGTGTTAATGTGGTGTTCCGAGCTTATCTCGCATCTCTTAATGTGGGGTGGGGCTTTGGAAAAGTTATACGTGGCTGGCAGTGTTCTGCGCAGTCCGGGGTCGTTGAGCCTTATTTTCATTTTTTTTCTCGTTTAGCTCATTTTCGATGCCGAAACTGGGGAATTTCAAGTTAAATTTGTGTGTAACGTGACTTCCAGACATCCTGGCTGTTTTTTATTATTGTTTTTATCAGTGTGTTTTTTGTGTTCTTCAGTTTGCACAGTTCGGGGGGTTAGTGCATTGTTTTGCGACCTCTGGTATTTTTTTTCTAAGTCCTGCGGCTCGTAATGTTGGCTCGCAGGCAATGAGGTAGAGGAGGAGGGGAAGAGAGACACAGGGGAGGGAGAGGAGGAGGGGAAGAGAGACACAGGGTGAAGAGAGGAGGAGGGGAAGAGAGACACAGGGAATGGAGAGGAAGAGAGCCACAGTTTAAGGAAAGTAGGAGGGGAAGAGAGACACAGGCTAAGGAGAGGAGGAGGGGAAGACACAGGGGAGCCAGAGGACTAAGTGCCGCGAGTTAACGCTTTTGTGGGGGGTTTTGTTACAGAGGAGTGAGGCGCCGTAGAGCCTCCATTTCCACAAATGTAGACACTCGCTTCGCGAGGGTCCGCATTTGCGGCCTGCAATGAGCCTTCGGCTCATTGCAGCCGATGTGGGAGGCTCCATCTACGTAAATGCGGTTCCTCACTTTGCAAGGGGCCGCTTTAAGAGGGACGCAGTTCTTGCGAGCTTGCAAATCGTGACAACGTCTCATGTTGCTAAGATAACTTTATGGACAGGCACAACCAGAAACTTAACAATATAGACCAGGGTTGAGCCCCTCAGGTCAGAAGATGCCTACCACATTATTGAGGAATAGCAGAGGGCAAATAAAAGTAGCACTAGATCTAATGAAGTGGTTGAGCCAGGAATGTTACAACTTTGATCCAAGAAAAATGGTCAAGAATGAGATGACAAGGTTAAACATTGATATTCTGGGAATTAGTGAACTTAAATGGACTTGAATGGGACATTTCAATTCAGACAACCACCAAAAGTTCTACTTTGGTCAAGTATCCCACAGAAAAAATGAGTAGCCCTCATAGTCAATCAAAGGGTGGCCAAAGCAATGCTCAGTTATAACCCAATACATAACAGAATGATTTTAATATGAATTCAAGGCAAGCCATTTATCATCTCAGTGATCAAACTCTTTGCACCAACCATGGATGCTGAAGAGTCTGAAGTCTTCCAGTTCTATGTAGATATTCAACACGCCATAGATATAACACCAAGAAAATATTTTACTATCATCATAGGAGAATGGAATGTTAAAGTAGGGAACAATAAGATACCTGGAATAACTGGCAAATTTGGCCTTGGAGTACAAACAGAATTTTAGTATTATTATCTTTTATTTGTATCGCGCCAACATATTCCGTAGCGCTGTACAGGGGATAAGAACAAGGGAAATACACGTTTAACAAAATTCAAAAGTTGAAGAGCCCTGTTTTGAGCTTAGAATCTTAGCAGAAAGTGCTTTATCCCAAAGCACCCTACAAGACTGGAAACTCGCTACTTACAATCTAAAGGGAATTAAAGGGCAGAGAACTGGGGAAGAGTAACAAATAAAGAATAGCAAGAGCCAGGAAGCAAGTGAAAGATAGAAAGAGTTTTATTTTAGAGGGAGAGGGGAGGGATCTGAGGTGAAAGACTAGTATGTTGGCTGACCCCTAGTGTTGAGATGATATATCTGCAAGTAGGAAGTAAGGTGTTTTCTATGGCTCTATAAATTTAATCTGAGTTGGGGTGGGTGGGTGATTGGGAGGGAGGGCAATTCTGAGTGAATCTGTATTTAATAAAATTCTGTCAAGATAATTATTTCTTCATAGCAAACACCCTGTTCCAACAATCTCCAAGACAACTCTACACATGAGCCTCACCAGATGGAAAATATAGAAATTAGATTTACTATATACTTTGCAGCCAGAGATGGAGGAGTTCTATACAGTCAGCAAAAACAAGACCTAGAGCTGACTGCGGCTCAGACCATGAGCTTCTTATTGCAAAGTTCAGAATTAAACTGAAGAAAATAGGGAAAATCAGCAGACCAAGCAGCTACAAAATAAATAATATTCCTTGTGAATATGCAGTGGAAGTAAAGAATAGATTTAAGGAACTGGACATGTAGCTAGAATGACTGAAGAACTTTGTACCAAACAGCAATAGAGAATATCCCTAAAAGAAAGAAAACTAAGAAGGCATACTGGCTATCTGATGAGGCTTTAAGAGTCGCCCAAGAAAAAAAAAAAGTGAAAGCTGGTGGATAGATGAACAAATGTGTCCAACTGAATGCAGTATTCCATAGGATAGCAAGAAGCGACAGGGAGACATTCTACAATGAGTGATATAAAGCTTTCAAGGAAGATTGCAGAATGGGAAAGTCAAGATATCTCTTCAAGAGAATTGGGGATCACAAATGCACCTTTCATGCCAAAGTAGGCATGATAAAAGACAAACATGGTAGGGACTTATCATAAGAAAAACAGATAAAGAAGAGGTATTATTATTATTATTATTATTATTAATAATCTTTATTTGTATCGCGCCAACATATTCCGTAGCACTGTACAGGGGATAGGGACAAGGAAGAATACAATGTTAACAAACTGTAGAAAAACGGAGGTCCCTGTTTTGAGCTTAGAATGCTTGCAGGAAGTGCTTTTTCCAAAGCACCCTACAAGATTGAAAACTCGCTACTTACAATCTAAAGGGGTTGGAAGAGGCAGAAACATGGGGAGGAACAGAAAGGGGGTAGCAAGGGTGAGGAAGAGAGTTAAAGTTTTTTAGGTAGGAAGGTATGTGACATTGTGAGGTGAATGGCTCGGGTGTGTAATATGTTATCTGTCCCTAGTGGTCAGATAATGTAACTGCTAGTGGAAATGTCAGGTCAGGCCCTGGGTTAGGAAATGTGTCTCCAGAAGCCAGAAGGAGAGAGAAGGAAGGAAGATGCAAATGGGACTCACAGAATACACTGAAGATCTATACAGAAAGGACCTTAACATCAGTGATTACCTCAATAGTTTGTCCAATGAGCTGGAGCCAGACATCTTGGAGAGTGAAGTGAGATGGACCCTAGGATGCCTTGCTGATAACATGGCTGCAAGAGTTGATGAAATCCCAATTGAACTATTCAAAAGTCTACAATATGATGCTGTGAAAGTGTTGCTTGCCTTATGCCAATACATTTGGAAAACTCAACAATGGCCAGTAGACTGCATACTGTCAGTCTACATTCCAATCCCCCCAAAGAAGCAGTGCCAAAGAGTGCTCCAATTATTGAACAATTGCACTAATTTCACGTACCAGTAAGGTAATGCTACAAGCTTGACTATAACAGTATATGGACCAGGAACTTCCAGATGTGCAAGCCAGGTTCTGCAGGGGACGAGGCACAAGAGATCAATTGCCAATGTCCGCTGGATAATAGAGAAAGCAAGAGACGGGGAAGAAGATGAGGCAGTGACAGATTTTATCTTCCCAGGATCCAAGATCTCTTCAGATGGTGACTGTTACCATGAATTAAAAGACGTTTGCTTCTAGGGAGAAAAGCTATGGCAAACTTGGACAAGCTAATAAAAAGGAAAGATATTAAACTATCCACAAAGGTTCTCATAATTAGAACTATGGTATTCCCAGTAGTAACATACGGATGGGAGAGCTGGATCATAAAGAAGATTGAAGCCTTTGAATTGTGGTGTTGGCGAAAAGTACTTAGAGTCCCCTTGGACTGCAAGAGGATCCAATAAATCAGTACTTCAGGAAATCAAGACAAATTGTTTACTAGAAGGTATGACCATAAGTCTGAAGCTAAAATATTTTGGCCATATTATCAGACAGCAGGAGTCCCTAGAGAAGACTCTCATGCTGGGAAAGATTGAAGGCACAAGAAGAAGGGGACGACAGAGGTGGAGATGGATAGATAAGGTTACTGAAGCAACGAACATGAATCTGATGGAGCTTAGAGGGGCAGTGACTAAGAGAGGCACCTTGCTTGCTGTGGTCCATAGAGTCACAGAGAGTTGGACAAGACTGAACAACTAAACAACTACAAAAAAAATAGGAGTATCACAGTGCTTTACAATGCCTAAGTAGTCACTGAAGCAAAATGTACTTGTTGAGAGAGCCATTTTGGGGATGGAAGCCCTTTAAAACAATAAATGTAGCTTTATCTTTTCTGTAAGAGTTTTTTTTAGTAAGCAACAGAGTGTTTTTTTTTCTGTTTTTAAATCAAAGCCCGTAACCTGCAAATAGAGGCAAAAACATTAAAACCTCCAAATAGGACACGCAAAGGTTTTACAGACAATATAAACACACCAGTGGACTTTAAAATATGGGGAAAGCATGGAAAGGCATTACAATTACTTGCACAATAATCCCCAATAACAAATAGGCATTTAAAAAAATAGTTTATTTTATCACATGTTGGAATGGTCATGCATATGTCAATATGAAAAGCCATGCTGCAACATGCAGAAAGCAAATAAAGACACATTACCAGATTCAATTGCAACACAAAAACATGAAACTGATGCCATATTAACGCTTCCTCACAGAGGCTCTAATGTGGAGCCTGGAATATATATATGTTTGCATATACATCTCGCTCATCACATCTACTTTGGGAAAACAATCTAGTGGCCAAATTACACCGCCACATCACATAGACTACGTGCCAGGAGTGTCATGATTCTCCTTGGGTTTAGTAATTGTTATTGTTATTTAATATGTTTTTATGTTAAGTTGCTTCCCTATGTGTGTTAATTTCTGTATGTTAAGTTGCTTCCCTGTGTGTGATTGACTTGTATTGTGTGATTCTGTATGTGCAGGTTTGGTTCATGAAGTGTTAAATCATTTAGAATGTTGTGTTGTCAGGCTGTGACTGTCACAGAGAGAGTTAGTTGAGATTTTCAGAGGGGGGAAAAGAAACACAGGGGAGGGAGACTCGCACAGCCATAGTGAGGGAGAGAAAATGCCATCTAGCTGGAGATCGCGAGGCCCGCAAAGTGTCGGTAATTACGAGTCTCGACGTCCTGAGACTACAAAATTACATCTAAGACACAAAATAGAGTATGCGCAGTGCATTTTGTGCCTAATCCAAAGGTTTTGTCTTGCAACTGTGGTTATATATACTGGACAATTTCCAGATCTTTCTCACTTTTTCCTCAGGTAATGAACAGTTTGACTGGACATTTATTTGCTGGCGTAATTTCTGAAGAGAGATTGATATAGCTCATTAGGATTTGAAATTCTGCATATTACACTTTAAAAGTTAAAGTATTAGTAATTATTAATTAGTTCATTATTCATTAAAAAAAACTATTTATTAAAAATATAAAAATTTAGTTAAAAGAACAAAAAATATTGATCTGAACAACACATTCATGTATAGAAATATGCAGAAGAAAGTGAATGATTGTGGGCTAAAAAAAATTGAAGATAAATTGATAACGGAGAAAGTGGAAGGTAAATAAAAAAATGTCATAGATAAATTTAAAAAAAAAGGTTGAATAGTATTGAATTTTTTTAAAATAATTATTATCTTTTCCATTTACAATTTTCAGCTCAACAGACACTGCGTCACAGAAAAAAATCTGCCGTGGGCATTTGTGCAGACAAACTGTCAGCTTTGCATGAATTTCCTGAAAGCTTCTAACATATAACAGCAATAGTATAATTAATTATGCAGAAATTAAATCATTGATTGAAAAAATAATAATTGACAAGATTTTAAATAATTGTCTCAAGTTAATTGATAAGTATATAGATTAATAATTGGAAAAAATGAACACATGTTGTGTATTGTGCTGCAATGAAAGTAAATAAATAGATAAAATAAGCATTATATGAAATATGCTGCTGATATTACTAACTTAAAAGTCTTAACTATTAATTAAAAATGTAACGTTAAAAAAAAGGAGATTAATATATTCAAATGCTATTTAGACATAAGAAATATAATTAATTACATTGAAACACAGGATAGATATTATCACACATACATTTTTCAGATTGACTGCAAAAAAACTGCATCGCTATTGACAGTCCATCATAGGTTGCAAAGAAGAGTGGAGGAAGAAAAAAAGCATTACAATTCAAAAATCTACTAAAAAACAAGGTAATCTATTAGAAACATGGAGAATTTGAAAAAAAATATAGTCCATATGTAAAACTAAATATTATACTTTACAATTACAGATTACAATTGAGGATATCAACAAAAGCACAGAAGAAGACAAAAAACGCTTAACAAGGGAACGCGTGCAAAGATGGAGAGAACGACAGTCATTGGAGACGGTGCAAAGGATCAGAAGAAGATCAGCAGAAAATTGCAAAGAAAAGAACAATGAGTGGGAACGTTAAATCTATTCAGAGAGCTACCAATAAAAAACAAAATGATAAAGATGAATGTGAACAATATAGTAAAGATAGTAATGATGATATATGTTTGCAGAAAAGTTCTTTATTTACAGGTATATCAGTAGAACCTCACAGTTGTGGTTTGTTAAATATTGTTTGTCAGTTTTGTGGGGCTTAACATTTTCAAAAGGAAAGACCAAGAGATTGTGAGTTTATTGGTTCTTGTCAGAAAGTAAAGGTAAGACTGCTAGAAAGACACCAATTTCCACAATATTTACAAAGTATAATGACTGATCCTACATTTACAAATTACATGAATTTCAAACAAAACATAAGGTCTTATAACAGTGCAATTTCATTTGCTTCAATGGGTGCAACATTAGCTGCTAATGTGCCAGGGCATGGCCCTTACCGTTTTAAAGTACTAGGCCAAATTTACCACCGTACTTCGCATCTACACCCAGAAGCAGGAGAAAAAATAAAATTTGCTCAACTATAAGTCCTAGATGCAATGGAAGCAGTTGAACACAGTATAAAGCTTTCAGAAAATAAAAAATGCTTAGCCACAGTTTTTAAAGAGCTTGATAACAACATGGCTAACAACCCACATACTCAAGCATATAAAAAAACAGCAGAAGTAGAAAGAGAACAACAGAGTCATGCTGAACAAAATCAATTGCCTATGCCAAGAGTCAATATGGTTCTTAAAAGAGATCGGCATTGGGATCAACGTTATAATTTACCAATATCTAATGAGGTTGCCATGGTGTTTCAAAATGATGATGGGGATCCCCCATTTGAGCGGGATATTAGAATATATTGCAGAAATCAAGAGCAACCTTTCATTAACATAAATATCTTAAGTAGTAATTTGGATCCAGTGACATATCCTATTTTTTATCCAAATGGTGAGGCAGGATGGCAACCAAAATTAATACTTGAAAGTTATCCAAATAGTAAAGTTTGTGTCAGAAATAATATTTCAATGCTGGAATATAAAGTGACACAAACTATGCTATTCAAGATTAATTTAATCCACTTTTATATGGCGGAAAACTCACACAACAATGGATCATTATCAAATTTCAACAACATAAGCTTTGTGTTGAGCAGTATTGTGGACTGATGGATTATGTAGCTGAATTGACAACAAACAGAGAACTTCCACCTGGCCAAGCCATAATTTTGCCATCTTCTTTTCAAGGATCTCCTCACAATATGCGAGAAAGATACAATGATGCAATGGCTATTGTTACTAAATTTAGGAAACCAGATGTATTTATTACATTTACATGTATGGCCAGAGTGCAAAATCTGAAAGCTGGACAAAGTGCTTATGATAGACCAGATTTAGTGGCTCAAGTTTTCAAAATAAAACTAACAGCTTCAATACATGGCATAACCATTGTACATGTATTTGGAAAATGTGTGGCTTATGTTTATACTATTGAATTTCAAAGAGGACATCCACATGCACATATACATTTAAATAAATAAAAGATAAATTGAATATGACTGAGAGAGTGGATTCAGTGATAATTGCTGAACTACCAGATCCAGAAAAACATTCCAAACGTTATGGAATTTTTACACATTGCAGGATTCATGGTCCATGTGGAGATATTAATCCCCAATCACCATGTATGAAAAATAATAAATGCACCAAAGAATTTCCAAAAGAATTTGGAGTGCAAACTTATGCAAATTGTGATGGCTACCCTTTGTATAGAAGAAGAGAAGAACAAACTGCAATTATTTGTGGTAAATTTGTAGATAATCGATATATGGTTCCATATAATCTACATTTGCTGATGAAGTACAATGACACATAAATGTGGAAGGTTGAACTTCTATCAAATCAATAATATATGTGTATAAATATATTTACAAAGGATGTGATGCAGCAACTGTAGAATCAAATTTTACATGATGAACTTGCATGTTATGTAGATTCTTGGGCCCTCATTCAATTGCAACTTGGCCAATTGAATAGGGGTCTAAATAAGCACATAACATATTTTTTTAAAATAAGTTTTTAGTTAGTAAATATCTATCCAAAAGCAAGATTTTCACTAACTAAAACTTCTTTAAAAAAAATATGCTATGTGCTTATTTAGAGCCCCTATTCAATTGGCCAAATCGCAATTGAATGAGGCCCTTGGTATGTAAGTGCTCCAGAAGTAATGTGGCATCTTTTGAAATTTGAAATGCATGATTTCACACATGCTGTCTATCGATTAGCTGTACGTTTGCCACAAAGACAATTAGTTTACTTTAATGCTGGGGATGAAAAAAAATTCTCTGGCCCAAAATGAAAATAGAGAAACAACATTTACTGCTTGGTATACATTAAATTACATCAAGATTCCATATAATTATGTTTTCATATATGGGGCATGGCGAAAAAGGAAAAGGAGTAAAAAATTATCCCAAGAATGTACACTGTCCAAGAGACATTGAACGTTTTAGTTCATGATTACTCCTTTTAAATGTTCCTGGTGCACAAAGTTATGAACATTTACTCACAGTGAATGACATAGTTGATGATACCTTTACAATTAACTGTGTGACACAGAAACTTATTTGTAGATGCTACTGGATAGGAGAGATGTCTAGAAGAAGCAGCACTATGTCAAATGCCAAGGCTGATGAGGGAACAGTTCTCATTCATTTGCATATTTTGTAATGTACATGATGCATTATCTTTGTACAACAAATTTAACTCAAATATGTGTGACGGCTTCATGAAAGAATACAGTGAGTCCATTGCAGAATCAAAAAGGCTTAATGGAAATTCATTATGTATTTATTTGTCATGGATTAAGTTGTGCACTTTTAATCTACCAGATCCAGGAATTATAGATGACATAAACTATAAAGAGTATGACTGTGATTTAGAAAAACAAAAAGTAGAAGAAAAAAGTTTATATATATTGCAATTGGAAGCATTTAACGCAATACAACAAGCACTAGATGATGAAATGCTCAAGGAGCGTTATTTCTATCTAGATGGACCCGGTGGATCGGGCAAAACTTATCTATATAATTTATTGATGAGTTTAATTCGAACTCAAGGTGAAATAGTAGTTCCCTTTGCAACTAGTGGAATTGCTGCCCTTTTGTTGGAAGGTCGGAGAACTGGGCATAGTGGATTTAAACTTCCAGTTCCCATTTTGGAAACATCAGTCTCGAATATTAGAATGACATCATTCCAAGCAAAACATCTAAAAAATGTAAACTCATTATAATTGATGAGGCAACAATGATGTCTTGCCATGCTCTCAAATGTATTGATCGGTTATTACGTGAAGTCATGGCAAATGATTTGCCTTTTGGAGGCAAGGTGATGTTAGGTGGTGATTTTAGGCAAACATTACCTGTTGTCCATGGAAATCGAACAGACATTGTGGAAACATGTATAAAGTCAAGTTCTCAATGGAAACTATTTACACACCTTAAATTAGAGAAAAATATGAGATCAGAAGGCCACAATGAATTAAATGATTGGTTAATTAAAATTGTCGAAGGCAAAACAAAGGTCATAAGTAATTTACTGGAGGATACTGTGGAAATTCCATCTGAAATGATTTGTAAACTTTCAATAATATCAGCTATATTCCAAAATGGAATAATTAGCAATGATTACTCAGAGCTTGCACACAAAGTAATATTAACATAAAAAAATAACGATGCATTGCTTCTGAATAATGACATTTTGGAATTAATAGATGGAACCAAAAAAAACGTATTACAGTGCAGATTCTATTCTTGCTGATGACAAACAGAGTGAAACACATTTTTCAACAGAATTTATAAATTCATTAACACCATCTGGAATGCCACAACATATTTTGCAGCTCAAAACAAGGGCAATCATGATGTTACTGTGAAATATGAACCCGAAAATGAACTTTGTAATGGTACCAGATTAATTGTTCAGGATTTAATAGAACATTTCATACGTGTTGAAATTCTGAATGGTACCCATAAAGGCGAAAAAGTTTTCATTCCAAGAAAAGATTTGGCTCCAAGTGAAAGTAGCTTGCCTTTTGTCCTTCAAAGAAGACAATTTCAGATCATAATGGCATTTGCCATGACCATCAATAAATCACAAGGTCAAACTTTTAAGCCTGTTGGCCTGTTTTTAGAGGAATCAGTATTTGCCCATGGACAACACTATATGGCATTTTCTAGATGCAAAACTCCATTAGAAATTAAAGTCTATGTAAAAAAAAATGAAAGTCAAGGTGAACTATAAGGGGATGGGATAGGATTTTCGAAAAATGTTGTATATGATGATGTGTTGTAGTTAGAGAAAAATATAGGATAAAATGTTATGTATATTTAGATAATATGTGCAATGTAGAAAAAAAGTTGAATGTGTATATAGTTAACATGTGTTAGTATTATATTTGTGATTAACTGACATTTCTTCATGTGTAAATTAAAAGTTATTGGTTTAGCATATATACAATGTTTAGTCTTATGGTATAAAAAACAAAATTAAAAAAAAAATAATATGACGTAAAAAGATTGTTTGGACAATGTATGATCTTCATGTATAGTAAAAATAATTAAATGGTTGCAGTTTGATTATGAAGATATTGTTCAGTATTTGTTTAAAGATAAAAAGATAGAAATTGGATATAATAAAATATATTATATTTTTTGAGGTTTACTGAATTATTCATATTGTAACATAAGATGTAAACATATTAGTTGTAAAGTAAAATAATAAGTGTAAAATAATAAATGTTTGCTGTTTCATATGAAGTTATTGTTCATTATTGGTTTGGAAATATAAGAGACAAATTGGATTTAATATTTTTATTTTTATTTTAAATGGCTTGATGAATGATTCCATATTTGGGGAAAAAATATGGAAAGAGACAGGAGCGGTAAAGAGAGACACGTATGGTACACAGAGAGATAATACATAAATAGACAGAAGACACAATTTATAAAACTTATCATGCCGTTATTTTTGATGAGCAAGACGCTAGTAACAATATATGTTTCAGGCCCTCACATATGATTTGCAGGCTAGGCAAAATCTGACTTCCTAGTATAAGTAACTTCAAGTCATATAAAAGATTATTAATAAAAATAAACAAAAACCTGCACATTATTTGATTAGTTAAATGAACTTAAAACTATTTACCTGCATTAAACAGTAGTTAACCCCAAAACAACACACTGGAAGATTCAGCAAAATCAGTGGAAACAAAAATATACAGAAAATAAAGGGGAAGTTTCAATGTGATGCTAGAAAATGTGTGTGACATCGTTGTGATATCATGCATGTGCAGTTAATTAACCAACCATTGTGGCTTTAAGGAAGCAGAGTAAGGGTATTTTTCCCATAACCAAGAGGACAAGCCCCAAAATATGCAATGTTAATGATTTCGGCAAGAATAGAGTACTTCATGAGACCAAAGTGAAAAAGTATAAACAGTGGTATTTAAAGTTAAATATTTGGAGGTCTGTCAATATTTAGCCCTGGTCACATAAAAGAAAAGAACCTTCAGGTCTGTGTGCTTTTGACCCTAATGTAAGAAGAGAGAGATAACTCACCGTACTAATGGCTCCATTCAGTAAAGGGCCCCTGAGTTCTTAAAGAAAGATTGAGCCCTGAGAACAGGAGGCCAGGAACAAGAAAAGATTAGACCTTTAGGAGGGTCTTTTATATGAAATTATTATTCCTGTCCTAATCAGGAGGAGGAACTAATACTCATTAGTTACTGCTGCCATGAGCTAATCCAAACAAATTCTATTTTGCCATTAAGTAGTAATATTTATGTTGTTTACACTCTTGAATAGAATAAATGATGTGTGGTTTTCTCACATTTAGATATTTTGTACAATCCCAAAACATACAGAATGCCGCTGGGAGGGAAATGTTAAACAATAATAACTAGAGTAATGAAAAAAATGCAGCATAGTCGGTAGGGAGAAATCTGATGTAACCTAATAAAATGTTGTCTCTGTGGATAGTATTTGTAATACATGCTTGACAATTACTCATAGATCTGTAACATATACAATGCTTCCAGATTTCTACTCTCACATAAAAGAAAGCCACAAATACATATGCACAGAATGCTCTACAGTATCTCTTTGGAAAGGTAAGCATGGACATGTGTAGCACTTTAGTGAAGGTAGGGTTTAAGTGGTTATAATAACTTGAAAGCTTACAATCCAGTCCAACTCAGTAGGCTATTAAAAGTTATTATCTCCACTAAAATTGTTTACTAAAAACATAATCCTCCCGATGCAATTTTTAGTTAACAAAAATATAATTATTTTAGGAATATTGGGAGATACTTAAATATGGGCATGTCATCAAAAACATGTTCTTATATCCAAAGTCAAAATGTATTTAAACTGCAAAGTAGTGTCGATTTTGTAATATTATAACAGTGGATATTGAAATAAAGTTGAAAATGCATCTGCTTTTCTAAAATTACCTTATGTCTTCTGAATCCATTAAAAACAAAAATGGAGTGTTAAACATTTTAATTGGGGACTAGGGGTATGATATGATATGAGTAAGTAAACCACTGTTTTAAGGGGGCATGAAATATCAAAGTATTTATTTACATTTATGTACTTTTTTTTATTAAGAAGCAGTTAAGAACACTGATTTTCTGCTTAATATCATACAAATAGTACTTGTATGGATTGAATTCTTGCTTTTTATGCAGAAACATACTCTGTAGTGCTGGATGTGCAGCATAGTGTACTAGCCGACCAGGAACCATATCTCAGCAGCATGTTGCAGCATGTTTTCTGAAATGTGGTCATTGATAGACTAGTAAATAACACTGTAAATTTAGCATTGTCATATCACCAAATATGGACCACTAGGAAGTAATATGAGAGCTGCATGTATTGAAGAATGCCATGGCTAAATAGCGAAGACGTATGATAAGTGTTGTACAGTTTTTAAATAATATGTGGTGGAGTGAAATTCATTGTTGCAATTTTTAATGTGTATTTATACACACTAGTTTTAAAGTCAGAATTTGATATGGGAGTTCTGCTATTCTCTAGACAGTTCAGTTTTCAGTATTAAAAGATTACATTTTAAATATTCTACATTTTCTGAGGTTTGATCAAACTTACACAATTAAAACTGAATCATATCATTTATTATAAATATACTAGAATATTGCCTGTCAAAAAATGACGGCAATTAAATTGTAAGTCAGCTAATGCTGTTTGGTGTATGGTAATCAAATAAATAATACATTAATAAAGTAATATACTTTACCTATTTTGAAGAAATATATGCAGGAAGCATTGTGTTGAAGAGCTGGCAATCTGTTTTCATTTTGCTGCAGCATACAATGTGTGTTTTCACTGCTGTGGAGCTGCTGTGTAAGTGTCAGCAATGTGTGCAGTGTGTAGTGTAAATAGTGTGCGTGCGCAAGGAAAATCCGTTAGGGTAGCTGTGTACTTCCGCATTGTTTAAGTTACTGTTGTAAAATGGCGCCTAATGTGTGGTACTTGGCTGTGGCTGATTTTGCGTCCTTGTTCTTGGACCTCGTACGGCTTTTTCGGAAAAGCCGTACGTGTTTCGTGGTGTTTTGCGTGTTTAGGGTTCTGTAGCCTCGTTTCCTTTTTTTTTCGGCGGCCATTTTTTCTCTTGCTTAGGGGATTTTCGGGTGTCTTAACTCTTGAATTTCTAATTAAATTCAGGTGTAACTTCACTTTTAGAGGTGCTGGGTGTCCCCCTTGTTGTGGGTAAGCTTTTTATGTGTTTGTTGTGTGTATTTTGTGTGTTTTCAATGTTTTCATGTGCGCGGGTTCCGGGCGCTAATGTCGTATTTTTGCGAGAACGTAATTTTTTTTTAAAAAGTCCCTCTGTAAATTTGGCAGTCATGGTGGCAGCCTCCACCTCCGCAAATGTGGCCCCTGGATTTGAGGGCCTAAAGTCCGCCATTGCTGGCAAGGAGCGCCTTTGGCGCTCCTTGCCAGCAACTGCGACCCTCGCTTTGCTAGGGACACAGCGTTAGCAACAACTTTGGACAACCCGCACTGATGACAACTATATATGTGATGGATACATATATGAAGTATGATATATAGTTTTCTATATTGGCAGGATAAATATGTGCTATAATACAGAAAGTTATGAAATCTATGAAAAAAAAAATGAAAATAATCCAATAACAAATATTTAAACCAAAGAGGTCAATAAGAAAAGAAAAAAACTTTGAGTTTTATTAGTTTTAGTTTGAAGTAAATGAAACTGAAATATACCAAAGATGTTTTTCACCATTTTAACCTTTTTTTAAACATCATTTTTTTATTATATTTTAAATTTTACATTTTAATTAAAAAATGAGCAACCTGATGCCTTGTATAAAAAAAAGAAACAAAAATAAAACTATTAATGTCATATTTTTTATTTTCTTATAGAATAACAGTAGCTTGATGGACAATAAAACAGCGATTAGAGAGTTCCATATTGTAGCATTTTATATTCCTGAAGAAAAGCAACTTGTTCTGTTTTTTATATTTTCTTTGGTTTATTTCATTGGAATACTAGGAAATTCAGTTATAATTGCAGTAATTTACAAGGATTCTCACTTACACACCCCCATGTACATCTTTCTCTCTAACCTCTCATTTGTAGATATCTGTTACACCACTGCCACTCTTCCTAAACTGATGGATATTTTATTATCTGGAAATAACTTGATAACCTTCGGACAAATCTTCACTCATATGTATTTTTTTCTCCTAATGGGTATTACAGAAGTTATCTTGTTGACCTCTATGGCATATGATCGTTATGCTGCTATTTGCCACCCCTTACATTACCACCGTATTATGAGTAGGAACAAATGTGTTCTGGTTTTGGCAAGCACATGGATATGTGGAAGTTGTGATTCATTATTTTTAACAGTGTGTGTTTCAAGGTTATCATTTTGTCATTCTAATAACATTCAACAGTTCTTCTGTGATATCAAAGCAGTGGCACAAACTGCCTGTGCTGGAAAGGAGTTTTACATTATAGTCATTGTAAATATAACTATATTTGGGCTTTTCCCATTCTTGCTTAGTTTAACATCCTACATCAAAATAATCACTAGAATTCTGCACATTCCATCCACAAATGGAAGAAAAAAGGCCTTCTCAACTTGCACATCCCATCTAACTGTTCTTATCCTATTCTATGGGGCTGTCTTGTGGACGTACATGAGGCCACCTTCAGATAACTCTGGGGAACTGGATCAATTGTTCTCCATAACTTATCTTGAGCTAAATCCGATGTTGAATCCACTAATATACAGTCTAAGAAACAAGGATGTATTGCTTGTGTTAATGAGAAGTGTACCGTTGAAAAAAAATGAGGATAATTATGAATACTACAGATAACCCACCTATAACTGCAAAGAATATATATAATAACAAAGGTAATTAAGATTTGAAAATCGGCTTTTGATAGAAAAATGTATAGATCATTTTTGATCCAATAATTTTTAAGCTTCATAGTTTAAATAAAAAATTCAGAGGAACAATTTAATCAAAGTATATACTCAGTAATAAAAAATAAAATAAAATAAGGCCATGGAATTAGACAGGCATTGTTCCCCTGCATACATTAATGCTTTTGGATTTTCTGTCATAACCGTTATGTAGTATGTATAGTATATATTGTTAGGAAATATAGATATAAATAGTTTAATTTAAATAAACAAGCTCTTTGGCTAATGTATTAGTTATTGATTACAATTTGTTTAATTGAAAGATTATCAGACTGCTCTGCTGGAGTCACATACAATAAAATTGTTGATGACAATTATTTCGGTAAATTGAAAAAGCAACCATATTGATTACATTCATGGGATCTACTACCGTATATACTCGGGTATAAGCCGAGGGTGGGAAATGTGCTGCCCCCTGTGTCCCTCCTGTGCCCTCTGTGTCCCCCTCTTGTGTCCCCCTCTCTCTCCCATGTCTCTTCTCCCCTCTCCCTTCCTTGTGTCTCTTCCCCCCTCTCCCTTCCGTGTGTCTCATCCCCCCCTCCTCATTCTCAACCTCCCTCCTCAACCCCACTCCTCATCCTCAGCCTCCCTCCACATCGTCCATCCTCATCCTCAACCCCCTCCTCAACCTCAACCCCCCTCCTCATCCTCAACCCCCTCCTCATCCTCAACCCCCTCATCATCCTCAACCCCCTCCTCAACCTCCCTACTCATCCTCAACCTCCCTCCTCATCCTCATCCCCCCTCCTCAACCCCCTCCTCAACCTCCCTCCTCAACCTCAACCCCCCCATCCACCTCCCTCCTCATCCTCAACCTACCCCTCATTCAAAACCCCCCTCCTCATTCTAACCCCACCTCATTCTAAACCCCCCCTCATTCTACCCCTCACTTACCTGCATCTGAAACTCCTGCTCCGGCCTCCACTCCCTTCGGCGTGCATGTGATGTCACAGCATTAGCATATACCGAGTGCCGGCACCTGGTATATGCTAATGACGTGGTGCGCATGTAACATCACGTCATTAGCATATACCGGTTGTCGGCACGCGCGCCACGTCACATGCGCGCCGGAAGGAGTGGAGGCCGGAGCAGAAGCTTCAGATGCAGGTAAGAGAGGGGTAGAATGGGGGGGGGGGGGGCTGGTGGTTAGAATGAGGGGGGGTTAGAATGGGGTTAGAATGGGGGGAGCTTTAGAATGAGGGGGATTTAGAATAAGGAGGGGAGGTTGAGGATGCGGAGGGGGAGGGAAAGAGACACGGGGGTAGAGAGACACAGGGGGGTTAGAGAGACACAAGGAGGGTAGAGAGACACGGGGGGGGGGGGGGAGAGAGTGACTCGAGTATAAGCCGAGGGGGCCCTTTTTAGCCTTACAAAAAGGGCTGAAAAACTCAGCTTATACTCGAGTATATACAGTGTCTTATTTTCTAAAGTCATTATTACTTCCAAAACCTTATGCAGAGTTGAGTTGTGATAACCATCTACCCACTCACATAAAAAATGCCAGTGTACGTGTTATAATCAAGAGTTTACACAACCAGACATGTTTTGAAAGAGACGGATGAAAGAGTAGGCTACAGCACATTCACCTTCATAACAGGTGTTTATTAAAGCATAATAATAAGAGAAATGGTAACTGTGGTTAATGCTCCTATATAGCTTCTATAATATCAAGATAAAAAATGCTTACATTACCAAGTTTACATTCCAAAACATTAGGTATGATAATGTTATTTCTAATTTTAGTACTTATTGCACATAATGTACACCACACAACAAACTAAATCTTAATGGTTCTCATTTGGTAGACTCATTGATAGCAATTTATAATAATTAAACTGAGTCAATAATAATAATAAATAGTATAAATAGTATAATCAAAGCAGATTAAGATCCTGTCATGTATATTATGGTTATTTAAGCTTTTTACAAAGGAAAATACATGGATGTAACGTTAATAGAGAAACTAAAGATGATTTGGAAATCATAAAGGTTGTTTCTTGATTCTAAGAAGAAACAGAGCAGTAAAAATTATTATAGGAAATAAATGAAAATGTAATGTAATTAATTATATTACAAAATGCTTAAAAAACTTTAGGAATTCCATATCCCAGGACCTGTTTTTTCATAAAGCACCTCAAATCTAGGCCTTATCTGGAAGAAATCTGTGTATCTCTGATGTCTGAGTTGTGAGAGACAATGAGTGAGTCTATAAACAACTTTCCAAAATGTGATTCTCTTTAAAGTTAGGGACAATCTTAATATAATTTTGTTTTGTAAGTGCACATAAAGAGAAATGTTTCTGGTCTCTAAAGTAACAGGAGGATATGTTACTAGACTCAATTTTTACCAAGATTGATTTTTTTCTTTATAGTTTAAACAATCAGAACTATTTTCTTTAGTTTATATAACAAAGCCTAATATATCAATATGTTTATTTTTTTAAATGTAAAATTAGCTGAACTAGTTATTTAAAAAAATTCACACACAGACACATGGACACACACATATCACTTGTAATGTAAATAAAATCACTCTACTGTACATTTATTATAAGGAAAAAATTGGGCTGCAAATCAGCCCAAAAAATCCAAAAACTTTATTTCATGATTATTTTTAGTGTTATATCGATCCCTGCATTCAATGTGTTACGACATATACTGTAACTCACATGTAATAGAATATCATATTTACTGCTTTATTAATATTGCATTATATCAGGCCTGTGGGTCCGGTCACAAACAGTATTTGAAGCACGTAGGACTTCTAAATCTACAATCCCCTTTTTCAGTGACGTAATGCTAACAATCTCTTTTCCCATTGGCTCCATATGAACCCGTAACTACGAGATTGCTTAATTGTTTACGTTTGAGCACGCAAGTCCGACGGCCACAAACTGGTTTACGAAATAGCGTCTCTTGCTCGTAGCTTGCAGCCCGTTCTAATTTAATTGCAACGTAACTCGGACAATATTGTAGCACGCAGCCCTTAAATGCTACACATTGGACTTACTGGGCTGGAATTTAATATGGCCCTATATTAGTAAGAAAGTTCTCGCCTTAGTAAATACCAAAGTCCAATGCCTTTTTTGGAATATGTTATCATATAATATAATTATATTTTATTTGTAGAGCACAAGATGTCTGCATAGCATTAGGCTACATGGATTTCATTTGACATGTATTTGAAGACAGAAAAATATAAAAGCATATAAGAACATCTGGTGAGAACTTACTTACCAGGAGGTAGAAGACATGATGTGAGGGGACTTTCTGATAGTTGGACGTTATAAGGAGAAAGAAGTAAGAGGCTTTTTTTTTTTTTTATTTAAATTTCTATGGCGTTTTTATTCAAAGTGCTTTACAAAATTAAAAAAGCAGCACATAACTAAATTTTCAAAAGAGTACAACATTTCAAAACAGTTTGATTAGTCAAAAATCAAAGTTAAAGAACAGTACAAAATTAAAAACACTGTATAATTAATTATAAGTGGCCAAAAAAAATCTTAGTTTTAAAAAGGCAAATTTAATGGTATAAGGAGCAATACACCATATTGACTGGCACAAAGAGCTGGCAGGCAGGCAAAATATTGAAAATAAATGGACAACATTTAAAACCATACTAAATATACATACATATAAGCATATACTATGTGGAAATTAAAAGTAAAAGTAGTAAATCACATACCACGTGGCTTAACAATGATTTAAATATCAGCGTAAGGAGTAAAATGCAGGTATTTAAATTATATAAGAAAGAGGGAACAGGGGTAATTTTATGTGGGTACAATGAATTTAACAAGGCTTGCAAAGGAGCTATTAGATTGGCTAAACTAGAAAATGAAGAGTTAATTGCAAACAAGAGTACGACTTTCCATAACATTTTTAAATATAGTAATGGGAAGAAGGCTAGGAAATACACAATATAAATTGTACAATCATGTGAAACATACAAGCTGATAAATAATAACCAGGAATAAGCAGATGAGCTAAATACGTTATTTTCTTCTGTATACACAAGGGTGGTTCTAGTGGTTGGAACACTGCAAACATTTGGGGCTACACTTCCTTAACCAAATAATTGGTTAACGCTGGAAGAAATCCAAATGAGGCTGGAAAAAATAAATGTTAATAAAGAACCAGGACCTGGTGTAATACGTTCAAAAGAACTGAGGGAACTGATTTCTGTAATAGACAAACCATTATATCTACTTTTTTGTCTTGGTACTAGACAACTGGAAAAAATCAGATGTGATACCTATTTTAGAAAGGAGCAAGGGCAAATCCAGGGAGTTATGGACCTTTAGGCCTCACTGCTGTTGTGGGAAAGCTTTTAAAAGGGTTATTATGCACAAATATGTATATTTAAGCAAGAGAACAAGGATTTATGAGGGAGAAGTCAACACGAATTTATGAGGGATAGGTCATGTCAAACAAATCTAATTTGTTTCTTTGAGTAGTTTAATAGGAACTTGGATCAAGGCAACTCAGTGGATGTAATATGTTTGGATTTGCAAAAGTGTTTAATATAGTTCTACATGGATGTCTGTTGTGTAAACTAAGGGATACAGGAATTGCAGTAAATATGTGTTCATGGATTGAGAGGGTTACATAGTTACATAGGGCCTCATTAAATTCCAGCCTCGTAAATAAGAGGCTTCTACTTAAGCCCTACGTACTGCAAAGTTTCTCTAACTTACAATGCTATTAAATTAGCCCTGCTGCGAGCAACGTATGAGCTACGCAGCAGGGCCGTACGTATCTACACTGCGTAAATGTACATGAGGAGTGACAGCCTGCGAGATGATATCGCAGGCTCCCACTCCTCATCAAGTGCTGCGGGGGTCCTAAAAGGGACCTCTGCGGCAGTCCCCCACATAAGAACTGCCGTGGGGGGTACTCCAAAACCCCCCCAGGCACCTAAAATTACCCCCCCCCCTCAATGCGGGGGTCCCGAAGTGTCCTCACATGAACACCTTGCTGCAGGGGTCCATAGGAACCCCCGCAGCCCCCACACATTAACCCCTTGCAGCGGGGGTCCCCGATCGGCACCGATCAGGCCCCCCGCTGCATTTAAAACTTTTAAATTCCCCGCCGCGGCTAATTAAAGGGCCCGCGGCACACTATTACCCAATCCCGGCCGCGGCACCTAAAATTAACCCCCCTCTATGCTGGGGGTCCCCATCGGGACCCCCAAAGTGTCCCCACATAAACCCCCTGCAGCGGGGGGCCCCGATCGGCACCGATCGTGACCCTGCTGCAATTCAATTTTAAATTTCCCGCCTCGCGGGTCCTCAAAGGACCGTAAAGGTCCTGAAAGGACTCGCACTAAAAATATTAACCCCAGGCAACTATAATTACCCCATTAACTCATGGTGGTCAATCCCGACCACCATAAGGCCTAAATTAACCCATTAACTCATGATGGTCAATACAGACCACCATAAGGCCTAAATTAGCCCCTTAACTCATGGTGGTCAATACAGACCACCATAAGGCCTAAATTAACCCATTAACTCATGATGGTCAATCCAGACCACCATAAGGCCTAAATTAACCCATTAACTCATGGTGGTCAATACAGACCACCATAAGGCTCTATTTAACCCCATCAGTCCCATAAGGGTATATTATTACCATTATGGGCCTGTTACAACCCAACATTAACCACATAAGTGCCATGATGGTCCTCAAGGACCATCATGACACTAACTACAAACACTACACTATAACCCCCAATAAACCATTTAATCTAAACTAACCCCCCTCTACACTAATCTATTAACACTTACACTACCTACCTACACTACCTACCCCCTAACAAACCTCCCCAACACTCTAATTACAGAAAACAAAAAAACCTACAGTACAGAAAACAAAAAAACCTACAGTACAGAAAAAAATAAAATAAATTACAGCCCCACCCCCCACTACAGAAAATAAAAAAATTACACACCTGAAAAGGAAAGACAGATAAACACAATACAATACATACATATAATACATTACATACATTACATACATATAATACATTACATACATTACATACAATACATGACATTACATATAATATATTAAATATAATATATTACATATAATATATTAAATATAATATATTACATATAATATATTACATATAGTCCAAATCAAATACCCCCTATCTATCTAACATACAATCTATTTAATTTAAAATAAATACTAACTACATACACAGACCCTTATTCTAAAATATAATAAAATAATTACAGTCCTAACTACACAGACCCTAATCCTAAGCTAAAATCAATAAATTAAGACCACTTACCTTTAAGATGTTGCTTCAGATCACTAACCTATGGGTCAAACAAAACAAAAAATTAGTACAAAACATTAACATCCAATAAATAAACATTCTATACATTCTAAATAATATACTCACCTTTACAGCATGTCCCGTCACTGTTTAGCTCTTCCGGCGCGGCCCTGTTAAAAAGAAAAACACAATACATGAATACATTAATACAATATATAAACAATAAATAAAATACACATATAAACATCTAAATATACATTTAACTTACCTCCCCGCGATGTCCCCGGCCTTCTCTCCTTCAGCCCCGGCTGGGCCGCGGAACCATCCGCGCTCTAAAAAAAAAACAACTAACGGAGGTCTGCACTGGCAGACCTCCCCGACGCTAATGAACCTCCCGGAGTCGTTTCCGGGAGGAAATTGGCATTGTCGGCTTGTGATTGGGGGGTTAATGTTGGGTTGTAACAGGCCCATAATGGTAATAATATACCCTTATGGGACTGATGGGGTTAAATAGACACTTATGCTGGTCTGTATTGACCACCATGAGTTAATGGGTTAATTTAGGCCTCATGGTGGTCTGGATTTACCATCATGAGTTAATGGGTTAATTTAGGCCTTATGGTTTGTCTGTATTGACCACCACGAGTTAATGGGTTAATATAGGCCTTATGGTGGTCTGGATTGACCATCATGAGTTAATGGGTTAATTTAGGCCTTATGGTGGTCTGTATTGACCACCATGAGTTAATGGGTTAATTTAGGCCTTATGGTGGTCTGGATTGACCACCATGAGTTAATTGGGTAATTATAGTTGCCTGGGGTTAATATTTTTAGTGCGAGTCCTTTCAGGACCTTTACGGTCCTTTGAGGACCCGCGAGGCGGGACATTTAAAATTAAATTGCAGCAGGGTCACGATCGGTGCCGATCGGGGACCCCCGCTGCAGGGGGTTTATATGGGGACACTTCGGGGGTCCCCGATGGGGACCCCCAGCATAGAGGGGGGTTAATTTTAAGTGCCGCGGCCGGGATTGGGTAATAGTTGTGCCGCGGGCCCCTTTTAAGGAGCCGCGGCGGGGAATTTAAAAGTATTAAATGCAGCAGGGGGCCTGATCTATGCAGATCGGGGACCCCTGCTGCAAGGGGTTAATGTGGGGGTGCTGCAGGGGTCCTGATAGAGACCCCTGCAGCATGGGGATGTGTATAGGGTGCAGGGGGGAGCCTCACACTGCTGTCTCGGGCTGTTCCGAGGCAGCACGTAGAGGCTTTCGGATCCCTTGCGTGGACTTTTTGTCCACGTAGGGATTCTTATGATATGCGAGACTCATGCATAGATTTAAGGCTACGTAGCTCTCTCGGAGCCTATTCTCTGCCATTTTCTTGCAGTCATATCGCAAAGCAGGCTGCGAGAGATTCGGGAATCGCAAACAGCAGGAAAACTGCCTTTGCGAGATACGATTTCATCCGCAGCTCGAATTTAATAGGGCCCATAGTATTTAAGGTTGAAAAAAGACTTTCAGTTCGTCAAGTTCAACCTTTTAAGATCTCCTCTGATCTGCAATATGCGGATTAACTATTAATTAATTAGTTGTATTAAAAAAAATAAAAAATAATCAATTCCCTCCTGATCCCAGACACCGGCGACCATACTTCACCCTGGATCAATACTGCCTTTGTAATTATCCATGATAACCCTGAATTCCCTTTTTAATTAGAAATAAATCCAGTCCACTTTTAAAGTTATTTATCCAATCCGCTGTCACCACCTCCTCTGGTAGAGAATTCCACAGATTAACCACCCTTACTGTGAAGAACACTTTTCTTTCTTTAAGGTGGAATATTTGTACTTCTAACCTCAAGGGATGTCCCCTTTTACTGACCCTAAATGTTTATATATAAGGTAATCATATTCCCTCTTAAACGCCTTTTTTCTAGAGAAAATAAGTTTAATTTGGTTAGTCTTTCTCCATTCCCCTTATTAGTTTTGTTACACTCCTTTTGTTACACACATTTTAGAGCTGGAAAAGGTACAGAGAAGGGCAACACAACTTATAAGGGGAAGGGAGGGGCTAAGTTATGAAGAAAGACTAATTAAATTAAACATATTTTCTCTAGAAAATAGGCATTTAAGAGGGGATATGATTACCTTATATATAAACATTTAGGGTCAGTACAAGGCTTTGTCAAGTTAACTTTTTGTGCCAAGAGGTTTTTAACTAAGGTCATCCTTTGAGGTTAGAAGTAAAGAAATAACTTTATATATTTTTGACATTCAGGGTTATCCTGGATAACTGGGGAACGAGTATTGATCCAGGGAGGAATCAAATTGCCAGTGTCTGGGATCAGGAATTAATTTAATTTTTTCCCCTTTCTGGGACAATTGGCAATGTTTAAATGTTATTGTTTTCTGTTTGACTTTCTCTGGATCAGCTAACATTTAATTAACAATTAATCTGCATATTTCAAAGGTCAGAGGAGATCTAAAAACGTTAAACTTGATGGACTAAAAATCTTTTTTTAACCTCAATCACTTTGTAACTGTCATGATCTGCTACTTCAATTGGACTTGGTAAGACCTGGTTCAAACCTATCCAGCAGAATCAATTGGTTCTTTTACACCTTTGATAGCAGAAGATGGACCAAACACAGGTACCACGCCCAGAAGATTGCTTCCATAGACCAGGATATCAGGAACACCATATTATCCCTTAGAATTAGGATTAATTCACAGACTGACACTTACACATTGCATTTTATTAATTTTCCACTTTCCACATACCACTCAAAATTAACTTTGCATCGCAGCTGACCAACAGTGAATCACAGGTGGGCAACTGTTTCCTCTCCAGGGGGCGACCCAGTGGAGTGGAGTTGTGGCACAGCAAAGTGACAGGGCGCTGCTGTCTGCCATTCAGATGCGTTCTCCGCATTCTCAGACGGCGTCCCCGGGAGTGCATCGTGCAGGAGACTACGCTTCAGAGGGAGTAGGAGAGGCTGAATCCAGGTAGTGCATAGCTGCGTTCAGTGGTCCATGAAGTCCCTGCCCGGGTAATCCTACGGAAGACCACTCACCATCGAAGAAGGAAGAAGCGCTTTGTATACATATTCACCTCTCTCTCATTCCTACACACATGCAAAGCTAAGTACACACCTTTTATTCCTTTATTGCATTTGTGTCTACTTCTTGGAAGTAATAGGTGTGTAATCTACACTAAGATAAACAAAAGCCCATCAGGGAGACATAGTGAGTGTGGAAAGTGGTAGCCCGGATATAGATTGGACACTTTTTTTTTTACCAGGAGATAAGGAGCATCATTAGTAAGTTTATTTTATTAAGTGGCATACACAGGCTGGTGTAGTAAAAAGTAAATCTGCCACAAAATACTGTCTATTACGCAACATATATTGGAGATTTTGTTGGAGTTAGCAGGAATTACTAAGGGACTTTCTGTGAGCAACAGAAGCCCTATTACAGGGTATACGGAAAATAAATCACACCAGCTAGCAACATCTTGTTTTAATACTTACCGTATAAAGCTTATTAATACAAGGGGTACTCAAGGAGGGTACTGAATGCCCAACAAGAAATTAACTATGACAAATAAATCTAAGACAAAAGATATGAAAAATCTGTCCATAAATTCAGACTATTTTTCACCTAAAAATAAGGTAAAGTTACCTGAAACAGTTAAAGAGATTACATCACCGCCTGCTCAATCACCAAGCACAACTACAAACAGAGAATCTCAAACATCTTTTCAATGTGAAACTTTATCATCATCCCAGGAAGAAGAAATAATTACACTGTCTAAAATGAAAGAACTCTTACAGGACTTTCAAAGATCAATTACATCTGACCTATCAAAACAGATCTCAGAAAACACAAAGCCTATTAATGAGACAAATATAAAGTTTGAACAAGTAGAAACGAAATGCAACAAACTAATATTGGTTAATAACTCTCTTCTAAAATATGTCTCCTCTCTAGAGACTAAGATTGAGGAACTCTCTGGAAAAATCAGAAACATAGAAGATCGCTCTTGAAGGTGTAACCTCCGTATAAGAGGCATTTCAGAAAGTATAGCAGACAAAGATCTGTTTTGTCAGCGCATTCTTTAGCAAATTGGTTCCAGATTTGAAGTCAGAAGACGGCAGATTAGATGCAATACACTGGTTACCACTTCCTAAGAGTATTGGCAAAAATATTGTTAAATTCCACTTCCAATCCTATAAGGATGCTGTTGTAAAAGCAAGTTACAATAGCCTCAGTCTGGATCCTCCTTATGACAAGTTAAAAATCTTTTTAGATCTTTCCCAAAATACTCTGTCCAATAGAAAAGAATATGCAGTTATCACTCAGATACTAAGGAAAGAAGTAATTAGATACAAGTGGAAAATGCCAAGCGGCCTAATAATTCTCAGAGATGCAACTTGGCACAGTGTTAATTCAGTGCAAGAAGGTCAGCCAATTCTACAGAAGTGGAACTTAGCTGCGGACAATCTGGAAATCTTTATAGGAAAAGTGGACTTATATATAAAAAAACAGAATTGGGATATTGTTAAATAATGTGTGTTAAATAATGCCTCATCTACCTGATTACTCCAACTAGGTGTTTAAAGGGAAGTAACATGGCCATAACCTGCTAGTACGGGAATTAATAAAGAAGGGTTAGTTAAATTAGGCATATCTTAAAAAAATAAACTAAAATTCACCATACAGTTATAGTATTAAAAAATCATTAAGTAAGTTAAATGCACACAACGAGAATACGTTTTCGACTTTAGGGCTCATAATGTGTTAGTATACTACGCATAATTATTATTATATTTTTGCACAAGTAGATCTTAGTAATATAAAGCCACTAGCTAATTAAAGAGGTTCTTAGTTTGAGGTACATAGAATGTAATAGAAGTCAGTTTTTCACATGTAATAACTATGTACAGTTATAACATGTTATTAGTTATAGGCATAGAATTGTCACATGAAGAGAACCAGAACTCAATCAGGTCACATTAGTAGTACAAATGAACAGTTAAGACACCTAGAGGCTGGTTTTTACTTCCCTGAACTTATAAGTCTTTACATAGATAGGGCTTCATCAGATAAGTTATGGGTAAAAAGAAAAAATACCAGCAGTGGGTAGTTAAACTCACTTACCTTATAAAAATCTGTTATAATTTGATTTAAAGGGAGCGTAAAAATAACTTGAACTTCAGGTAAGAGAATTTATATCCTAGTAAGTAAACTCAGTATCTATTTAAATTTCGTGCCTGACTTCAGCCAGAATGATATTAGCATTCATCTACCATTTCAATAGATAGTCAAATTGCCCTGTTTTTTCTTCAGGAACGGAGGAAATGAGCATTCCTTCCTGCTATTTGTGTATGTGTTTGCTTTGTATGAATGAGAAGGCAAAATCCAAACAGAAACAGTTGAGAGTTTAGTCGAGAAGAAGAGAACATTTTCCCTGGACATGCCCAATCAGGATATATCGCATGTGGCTCTATTATAGTACTCTGTTGGGTCAATATATATCAGTCAATGGGAAATTTCTTTACACAAGCGGATGGTGTTAAAGATATTGTCTCACAATACAAATGGGTTTAATTCCCCTTCAAAGAGAAACATTGCTTTTACTGATTATAACAAGTTTAGAGGGGATATTCTCTGCATTCAGGAGACCCACCTTAGAAAAGAAGCAATACGCTTCACTAATAATAATAAAATATTAAAATAATTAAATAGAATAAAGAAAGGTTATGTGTGTGTCTGAGGCAACTTAAATATGGTGATGGACCACCTACTAGATAAAAAGGGTAAGAATAAGAGTTTTACACCCTCACGAGAAGGATTTTACCTACTCCAGGTAGGATTATTTCTTTGTGTCGCTACAGACATTGAGAAAGACCAAGGCGGTCGAAATTCATCTGACCCCATAGTCCGATCACTCCTTGACTAGCTTAACTACTAATGAGCAAATAGAAATTAAGAATAAATCAAGTTGGAGACTGGATCCATCCCTACTGAAATACGTAGAATCAGTAAAACCTATCAGTCAAAATAGAGGAATTTTTTAAAAACAATAGGGGCTCAGTAGACTCTGCCACCACTTTATGGTGTGCCCACAAATTCGTAATCTGAGATCTAATGATTTCACGAAAATCCGCATTATACAAACAAAAGGGGAAGCCCCTACGGGAACTATATGTGGACTTATAAAAGTTTCACTGCCTAAGTAAATTCACACCCTGTAAGGAATATGGAACACAAATAAATGATATCAACTTAAAGATTTTTAAAAAAAAATTACAATCACATGAGGATACCTTTCTATGGAAATACCGTCAATCCCAAAGTTTACTAGGTAATAAAACAGGAAAGTATCTAGCTAGAAAACTGAAAAAAAACACATATCCAAAATAAAATTACTTGCTTAATAGGTTTGGATAATAAAAAACACATACATCCGGATAAAATATGAGATATGTTCAGGCAATTTTACAAATCTTTGTATAATCTGAACACAGATCCAAACTCAGTGAAAATAGAGAAAAAGAACATAGATAGCTTTTTGAAGGTGTTAGATATCCCATCAATTTCTAAAGAAGATCTGACATTTATAAACAGGGATTTTACACAAATTGAAATAGAGGAAGCAATTAGATCAATGAAATCGAATAAAGCCCCTGGCCCGGACAGCTTTGATCATACGTATTATATTATATTCTATAACGAACTAAGCGAAAATCTATGTTATTCGTTGAACGAAATTAAGTCTAAGTGAAAGGCAACCTCAGAGTTCGTAGTAGCGAAGATCATTAACATTTTCCAACAGGAAAAGGATCCCAAGGACTGCAGGAGCTATCGTCCAATCACCTTAATAAATGCTGACGCTAAATTATATTCCAAACTATTAGCAAATAGATTAAATATGATAATACCCAATTTACTTCACATGGACCAATCTGGGGTTGTCAAGGGGAGACAGGCAAATGATAACACAAGACGTCTTATAGATTTACTAGCTTAGGCCAAATCATTTATCGAACCGTCGGCTATATCCATAAGAAAGGAGGGAAATATTAAGAGGGTGATGATAGGCAAAAGAGAATACAAGACTATGTTATATGCAGATGACATAATATTGACCCTAACAGACCCTATAGTTTCTTGCGAAAAATTGCAACAGATACTTTCTGCCTTTAGCCAGATCTCATACTTTAAAAGTAACTACTCCAAGAAGGACACTCTGTGTAGGGTGTTGGACATGGACACAAAAAAATGTATTACAAGATCGTTATAGATACAAATGGGACTCAAAAAGCATATCCCATTTCATTCTCATTCCATTTAACAACCTAATAAAGGACAATCTGAGAGATATTTTAAAACAGATTAGACTGATCCTACTTGACTAGAGAAGTCTGGATTTGGACTGGTCGGCAAGAATTGCTGCTGTTAACATGGTAATAGTCCCAAAAATTGTTTACATAATTAGATGTATTCCAGAATGTGTGCCTAAAACTATTTTAAAGATAATGCAACACATCCTGGATGATTTCATCTACCTAAAAAATAGAGCTAGAATAAGGAAATCTATTTCTTGTAAAAAATTTGAGGAGGGAGGTTTAGGATCCCCTTCCATGACTCCATTCTAATTTCTCATATTATGGGTTGGAATTTCACTAATGGAAGGAGTATATGGTGGGAAATCGAAGATTACTTTTTGGGAGACTATATACTACAAAATCTATTATGGACTCCCAAGTTGGACTTAAAGATAGTAAAAAATCTCCCAAGAGGTTTGGCTTCTCTGGTCAAGTTTTGGTACAAACATAGGGTCGATCTGAACCTGTCTCATCCTTGGCAGCCCCAATTAGTATCCTATCAACATATCAGAATGAGGACACCAATTTGGTGTTACTCAGATTGTACAAGTTGGGGATTAATAAAGTGGCAGATCTTTATAACGGAGGTTATCTACTAGATCTAGAAAAGATGCAAACAGAATTCAGGAGAAGTAATATATCATGGTTCACATTTGGAACGTTGGTCGATATGTTAAAAATCTGTGGCTATAAAACAGTTAACTTAGAGAAATGTTATGAAATGGAGGAGCTGTTTATTAAAGGCTCCAATTCTCACACTCTTTCAAAAATTAGGAAAATCTTCTCAATTTCTATCCCCTTTTTTAAAACAAAGAGCATAGAAAAATGGGAAAAAGAGGTTATATTTAAACTGGATACTCATTCATGGAAGAACATTTTTGGTTTAATTAAAAGCTCCTCCATTAAAGCTTCTTATAAGGAGCTATTTTTCAAGATGACACAAAGATGGTATCTTGTCCCGACAAACCTAAATGTGATTGACCTAACCTATTCCCCTCAGTGTTGGAAGGGATGTGGTAGTCCAGGAACCGCCTTCCACCTATGGAGGGAATGTGTAAGGGTCAACTCCCTGTGGAGAACTTGCTGTCATTGTTGGTGGGCAAGGAAATTCCTTGTTCGCCTCAATTAGTTTTTTTTCACCATGAGTTAAATATTATTATCCTTAGGGATACACATTTAATCATCCAATATTTTGCTTGTGGTGAAATCTCTTCTAGTAAAATATTGGAACCAAATAGCTATACCTACCTGGGGAGAAGTAATTAACATCATACGTCTTAACAGGGACATGGTGAAAGATAGTTATATGCCAACTTCAATTAACAAGAAAATGGTCTCTGGCTGGTCTCTATGGGATCAATACTGCGATCGAAACTCTATGATATGATAATAGTTTTGTCTTTGCCTTGGGATTTGCTTTTCTCTTCGACCTTATTTAAATTCTCAACCTAAAACACTTGAATAAGTTAAAATAGGCTTATTTAGTTTGGTATTCTTTGCAGTACTTGGATTTTGATGGTATGTAACGTATGTTTTGATGATCTTGTTTGTATGTAATGTATGTTATGTTTTTATATGTATTTGTTTAAAATAAAGGGGGGGGAGGCAGCTTTGCTAAAAAAAATATTTTCTCAATATTTTTTTTTATTAGTCAGATAGTCAGGTATATAAACATCACAGATATTTATGACAACACATGAATAGAGATACAATACACAGTGTGATATCATATGATCTAACATTTATAGTTATCTGTCTTCCTCTCCATCTTTTCTTTTTTTCTATCTGAGGGTTAAACTGTGATTATTTGTAATATCGACCCTCTCCATCTTTTCTTTTTTTCCATCTGAGGGTTACACAGGGATTATTTGTAATATTGACATTATCTAAGTATATCTTACTGTCTTTTTCTTATTTGTTAAATTTCCATTAAAGTAAACTGAATTTGTATCACTACGTTATATTTCTTCATACTGATTGCATAACCCGTTTGGTTCCCCTGAATTAAACTAAACATCTTCAAACAAAACAAATACTGTATTAACAATTTTGTTCACACATATATATATATATATATATATATATATATATATATATATATCATTCAAAATAGTAATGACACTTCCAACCTTGTCAGAGCTGTTTTTCCTCTAGAAATAGAGGGTCTCCTTTCCAGGTTCCAGGCCCCCATCATGACCGCCGAGACCCACCCCCCTTCATGCCAAGATATGTTAATTGTGTGAACGCAAGGGTTGTCCCTCTCTACTCTATAGCCACAGGCCCCAAATCTCCATGTATTGAGGAATAGAGTCTTCCAGTGTGTAAATATTTTTTTTTTGTTTATTGCTATATCGTTAATTTTGTTTTTAACCTTTGACAAGTCAAGTTTATCAGACTTCCAGTTCTTTGCTATATGGCTCTTTGTAGCTAATTAGAAAAACTGTAGGAACTTGTTTTGTGGGGGTGTAAGAGTTTTCACTAGAATCCCTAGCAACTATATGGCTAGTTGTGAAACAGCTCTCCACTGCTTTTGGACCTTGGAACAAAGCCACCAGATATGGATAAAGGACCCTGTAGCCTGGCAGCCCCTAAAGCAATATGGGCTTTCTGTTGTTTTCCACGTGGAAAGCTTTTCTGGTGTTATGTATGATGCAATACCTTTACTGCAGTTTCTGGTAGATTTTGATTAAGGGACCCTCTATAAAAATTCCTTTGCAGGCAGTTTCCCATTTCTCTATGTCCCAGATTTTATTCAAATCCTTCTCCCATTCCCTATCACAGTTGTCTTTGTTGTTGCTGAGAGGAGATTTGTAGTTGTCATACTGTATATACCCCCTATTATTCCTTTAGAAAGAGGACGTTTCTGACTGATTAGGGACAGCCAATTTTGCTAGGTGGGCCCTGGTGCTTTTTTAAAGAATTTACAAAGTGTCTGAATTTACAGAAGTTGTAGTGTTCGCTTAGTGGGAGGTTGTGTTTTTCTTTAATTATATCAACAGGGATAGATCGGCCCTCTTCTATCCAGGCACCCAGTCTATCAAGCCCCCTCAACTTCCACCAAATTATGGATTCCCTACTCAGGTCTTGAGGGCCCGCGGATGGAAGATTATTGATGTCAAATGTGATGGATTGGAGAATAACGGGGAGTGTTTTATGGCCCACTTCCATCAGTGTATTGTATGCAGAATCACTGGGTGTTTTAATCGAATGACCTGCTCCAGGGCACTATTTAGCCAAACCAGAGTATCTCACGAATATGGATGAATGGACTGATTTTCAATAAACGTCCATGAGGGTTGTTGCAGGGGTGAGTGTATGATAGGGATGAAAGAAAGCTGTGCAGCCCTATAGTATGTTATCAGGTATGGACATGACAATCACCCTTAGTTTTGTGCTTAAACATAGTAGTTTTACTAAATCTTGGGGATTTGTCTTGACAAATGAACCTAAAAACCTTACTCTGTGGAGATAGTCGGATGGTGGGTAGACCAACAATAAGCGATTTGCAGTAGTCTAGTCGAGAGATGATGAGAGAGTGTATAAGGATTTTAGTTGTGTCTTGTGTAAGATAGTGACAAATTCTGGAGATGTTTTTTAGATGGAGAAGACAAGATTTAGTTAGTGATTGTATGTGATGGATGAAAGACAGAGCAGGGTCCAGTAGAACTCCAAGACAACATGCTTGGGAGGAGGGGGTGATGATGTCGTGGTTGACAGTGAGAGAGATGTGAGGAATTGACACTGTGGGAGAGGGAGAGAAGAATAGGAGTTCAGTTTTAGACATGTTGAGTTTGAGATGGTGGGTGGACATCCAAGAGGATATACTAGAGAGGCATTTGGAGACATGTGTTAGAAGAGAGGGGGATAGATCTGATGCGGAGAGGCAGATTTGGGTGTAATCTGCATAGAGATGAGATAATGAAGCCCACAAGACTTTATGAGGGTACCAAGTGAGGAAGTGTAGATGGAGAAGAGGGGGGGGGGGGGGCTAGGACTGATCCTTTGGGTAGGCCAACATATATATGATATATGGATATGGATTAGAAGAGAGGAGAAGAGGTGACGGAGAAGGAGACACTGAATGATTGATTTTGTAGGTATGACGAGAACCACGAGAGAGCAGTGTCTCGAATAACAAAGGAGAAGAGGATATGGAGAAGAAGTGGATTGTCGGCAGTGTCAAATGCAGCAGAGAGATCTAGAAGAAGAATTAAAAGGGGTCTTTTGACTTGGTGGTAAGCAGGGCATTGGTGACTTTAGTGAGAGCTGTCTCAGTGGAGTGTTGGGGCCGAAAGCCGGATTGGAAGGTGTTAAGAAGGGAGGTGGAGGGAAAAAAGCTGGTAAGGTGGTTATAGACGAGCCGCTCCAGCAGTTTGAAAGCCAGGGGAAGCAGAGAGATAGGGCAGTAGTTAGATGCAACGTCAGAGTCAAATGAGGGTTTTTTGAGGGTGGGTATAACTATGGCATGTTTTAGAGAAGATGGAAACATGCCAGTAGTAAGGGAGAGGTTGAAAATATGTGCTGGGAGAGCTGGGATTAGTGTGGTAGAGAGGGGAGAGATGAGCTGAGATGAAATAGGATCCTGAGGACAGGTAGTGAGGCGAGTAGATGATAGCAGTTTGGAGACTTCATCCTCTGTAGCCAGATCAAAGCAGTTCAAAAAACATAATATAATACAAAGGATAAAAACACACATAGATACACTTATAGCTAGGACACACTATACAATGAACATAGAACATAAAAGTACATGGAACATACTTTTTTATTCCAAAACATATGTACATAAACATTATCAAATGTATTCTTATATTTATTTGTTACAGTGAGGGAGGGAAGATAGAGGAGGAAAAAGGAGGGTAGGAGAGGAGGAAAGGAAGAGAGAGTGGAGAGAGAGGGGGCCCCGAAGAGTAGAGGGATTGAGGGAGCTGGAGGGAGGGAGGAAGTTGGAGGTAGAGAGGAAATAATAGGGAGGGAGGGAGGGAGGAAGAAATCAGGCGGAGGTATCTCCCCTCCACTCCCCACTTCCCCATGAAAGGAGACATGGGGAAGGGGGTAGTGGAGGGGAGAGAAGATATAGGGAGGGTTGGAGTGGAGCGGCGAGGGCTAGAATTGGTAGATCTGGAAGGAGGGCAGGAGGTGAGGTACAGGGAGGGCGAGCCTTAGTTTTATGTACTCATACCTCTGCCTGATTTCAGGGGGTAGTGGGGGGGGAGAAATTCAGGCCTCAGGATCAGATCAGGGAGGTATGGATCACAGTTGGGAGGACAAAATGCTGGAGCCAAACACATGGTCCCTAACTAGTGGCCAGAGGAGATGTTGGTACTCCTCAATAACATCTGTGCCCGTGCCCACATCATTACAGGGGGAGGGAAGTTAAGGTCAGCCCCAGGGGCAAGGTTATACGCATAGGGATGTGAGGTCTGTAAGGTATTGTTATTACGATAGCCAGGCAAAGGTCAGGAGGATGAAGGAGAAGGAGGCCAGAGCAGCCCCAGCTCCAATTGATAGCCCCAGAGTGACTGTCTGCTACAAGCAGTGGGAGATGATGCTGAAGGAGATGATGCAAGCAGGACCATCCCCGGAGCTCCAGGCCTACTGGCTACACCAGATACAGCCTCCTTGCCAGGTGAATATCACATACATCAACATGTCCACCACATGTCTACCACACACATAGATAACTCTAATCACATGTGAATGTGGCACATCAATAAGAGTGGCATGTAAGCTCCCTGGAGTATTTTACTAGGGATAGATGGTTTGTCTATCCCTCCTCAAATCCGGGAACCTCACATATCACTCGCATTGGTGGGTAGAATCAGATGTGACAAACAGATACAGCAGATACCAGCTAGATATAAGTTTATTCAACATCCAATTAAAAACACAGTTGTGGGTGTAGCCACTGCACTATTTGTAGATACAAACTTTGTAGGAATGGTTATGCACTAGACCATCAGGGATCACCTCTCAGCAATATGTTAACAACTAATGCTGAGAGAAGATCATTGATTGGTTAGTATGAAGCAATACATAGCAACTTCTGCAGAGTATGTATATGCATGTGGTTACAGAGGCCACACATCAGTTGCAATCAAGATATTGTTATGAGCCAATAACAAACTAGCTCATAATATAAAGAAATGGTCACATACGGCAAAGGATAGCTTCAAACATGAACTAATAAGTGAACAATCCAGGTGCAAGATAACTGCATGTCAGATAGATGGGAACACATATCAATTAAAAGATCATACAATGTTGTTAACCATATACCATTCTTCTCTCATTACTGCTCACAAAAGGTCTGTGTCCACCACAGAGACAGAGGCTGCGGCTCAATCGGAACCTGAGGCTGCAGGCAGTGCCCCTGCCCAACATGCTCCAGGAGAGAAGTGGGACACTAGGAGCCGATGCCCTTGCCTGGGGGTGAAGAGGAGGACTCCCAAATTATGTGGTCAGCTGGGACTGGCAGGACCTTCAGCCACACCTACGGTGCTCATCGCGAGCATCAGTGGGGCAGGGGGAGCCATGGCAGGGGGAGTTGTAAGACTGCGAGTTGCAAAGCGTGACGACAACTCGCAGTTTGACATTTATAATATGTGATTACCTTGACCCCTTTAGGTTTATTCATTTTTTCCAGCCTCTTGTTCTTTTGGATACGCCCCCACACCACACTCATGATGTTAATGTACAGTCAGATATGTTTATGACTGTGCTCTGTGTATTCAATAATTTTTATATACCATTATATATGTTTCTGTGTGATTCTCATGTTAATTGGTTTGTGATATCAACATACATTAGAATTTAATATGTTGTTTAAGGATATTGGTAATTATCCTGTATAGGCATCCCTTCATGAATTTTATGATTCCAGAATATACCAGTGATACAAGTGTGGTTTACAAGTGATCACATGTCTTAATCAATCCAATATGTGTTCACACACGTATTTCAGTGTTCTCTATCTATTTTGAAAAGAAACAGGGTGAACAGGATCATTAATAATTATTGTGAGTTAATACTTTGATACATTGTGAAACTGAAGGGCCTCACCATCCCACTGAAGGGTTGTTAACCATCTGAGTTGTGTAATTAATTATAATTGATTAATACTATAACTAATTTTCACATTGTTCATTATTGGTATATATGTTGCCACTTATAAAGCAGCAATAGTGAGGAACTTTCCAGGACAGGTGTAGCCAAAAATATTTAGGTGAAACATAATGATGTATTTACATGATTTTAATTTTTCACATTTGTGTCTCTGTGACTGAAATATATTATTTGTAATGGAGTTCTCTGATTTTTGAATCTATTTATTTATAAGTGCTGTCTCATTAGGAGATGTATCCATCTGTGAGCAGATATTTTCTGTTTCATTATTATAGTTAATTTATAACGCGCCAACATATTCCGTAGTGCTGTACATAAATTAAGTTCAGACAAAATTCAATGGTATTAAGTCACAGGCAACAATTAAATAATTTTAGATTGCACATATGGGCCAATAGCAATGTAATTCCTTCAATTGTGATGATTTAGCACGCACTTCTTTTGATTTCTATAGTTCTCCTGTCTCTTTAAGAGGTGCTGCAGCAGTCCGCCATGGTTTTAACTGTGAATGCTATTTTGTACCTGTAATCATTTGTTCATTTGTTTTTCTATTACAACAGCGTACTGATTTGCGAGTGATCCATAAATATTTTTAGCATAGGGTTAGGTGTAAAAGTAACTCGTAATCTACAGTCAGTGTCAAAACTGAATAGAAAAGTGTGCTATAATTTCCAACTCTGGCTTGCTGCACTGACTCTTAGCAGTTCTTTTGCAATCATTAAGGGGTGGGTGATTAACGCAGCTAGGTAGAATTCTTTGTGCCATTACGGCACTCGTAAATTTTGCCGGGATTAGCATAGGGCCCATATTCAATAACCAACTTGTTACATTAGTCATGGAAAATAGGACCAGTCCATGTTTTTTTATTTGGAAATATTTCTGCAACATATATAAAACAAAGTGAAAGCAAACACATCTTACAACAGTTTCTGTTGTACAATGTGACCTTACTGACATTTATATAAATTTTAAAAATTATCTACGGATGCTATATAATATTTGTGTTTAACTTCACCCCTGCCTGGATCTACAATGACAGCAAAATATGTCAGGACTCTAACCTAACTTGGCAGGACTCTAACCTTACTTATTTGCAACCTCATTTAATTGGAGACTCTTAAGTCCTACGTGTAGCTCGTAAGGGCTGCATGCTCGAAATTGGAAGTGCTGCGAGTTACGAGTTGCGGGCTGGAACGCAAACAATTAAGCAAGCACGTAGTTACGGTTTCAAATGGAGCCAATGGCAACAGAGATTGTCATCATTGTGTCACAAGAAATGGGAGCATGGATTTCAAAGTCTTACTGGGTTCAATTACGAGCTACGAGCGAAACCACATTCCAGTTCAATATTAATAAAGCCGCAAATATAATATTCTCTCTCATGCGAGTTACAGTATATGTATTAACACATTGATTGCTGGAATCAATATAAAACAATAAAGATACATGAAATCAGCTATTTTTCTGAACCGATTTGAGGGCTTGAGAATATTGTGCTATTAATTCTAAGATCTAAAATCACTTTCCGTTTCAATATTAGTACAGTAGTGAGTTTTTATTTGATTTACAAGTGCTACATATTGTACTTTACCCCCCTTGCGAATCCTCTCGAGCACACGTTGGCCTTTGGGCTTCATTTGCGTGTTACATGCTTGCTCGCGAATTACTACGTCTTAATTTAATAGCTAAATTGAAAACGTATCGGCTATGTGCGCGACGGATCAAAGGATTTACGGTCGCGGAGTTCAACATTGCTCAACATGTAGCCTATTCTATGTGGTCCTGTGTCTTAACATGCAAGTCCGCTGCTAGCTACGTAACAGGGCTAATTTAGTACCAGTAACCCGTAAATTTGGAGTAGCCCCAATTTAATGAGGCTGATGGTCAGGGCTTCTCAGGGACCTTTTACAATAGTATATCACAGTAATGCTTACCTGAGTCCTACTATGCTTGTATTTGGGTCAGAATTATTAGGATCTTTTACAGTAGTACTCACCTGTGTCTGTGTACCAAATTCTGCCAACTACAAGATTTGTTATTGTCAAGGATCATAAGAGTCTAGTCCAGTCAGACAGAAGGTGTTTTTTATTAGCTCCTACATGAGGCAGTCTTTGACATCAAAAGTTGCTTACTATCTTACCGTTGAAGCTTATAGCAATTACATATAGAGATACACTGGATACAAACAATAAGGAAATACAATTGAATATACATGATTGGCTTACATGAAATACATGAAAAAGCTTTTGTGCAATACAGAGATATGTATGCAAAAGTTTTCTGTCATTATATAAACAAAACTACAATTCAAAGAAAGGGGAGCTGGTGTGGTAGGTAGGGGAACCAGTTGGCTGCATTTTTCAGAAGCCTAAAATTAGTTAGACTGCAATACATTTCTGGGAAGTTGAACTGAAATAACGTAACCTTTTCTATGCAATCTTATAGTAGCTATATCAATCTACTAAGGTTTGACATACCTTTTTAATATAACCATTTAATACAGTGCATGAATACAAAGGAAATGTTGAAATCAAGTAAAACATACTGAAATGAAGCTGCAAGTAATGTTCTTTAACTACTTTCTAGAATCAATGGTTTAAGATTGTAACATTGATTCTATTTATCAAATATTCATATGACATAAAATAAGGCTGAATACATTTTACTGAGATATATATATATCTATATATAGTATAATAGTTAATAATATGGTTTGGGAATTGTAATGTATTATCAAATCGCTCTTCCCCATGGACAAAATTAGATATAAATGTACACAGTTGGTAAGACTGAAAACTTCCCTCATATTATTTCTCTGGACTGAACAATGTACATGTACCGATGGTTCGACTAAAAAAGGGAAAACTGTGTTCTCTCACGTAAATGAAAATATACAGAATGTTGAAGCAAGCAGGTATACATTATTTAGGAGAGGAAATAGACTTTAGTTAAAACTAGTGTGGTCCAATAGATTTTTTCCCTAAATTACTGAAAAACAACATCTACTAATTATACATATCACTTTATATAACTTTTGCTTTTGTATAATGTATTGCACTGCAAATTTTGTTATATTTAAAGGGTACCACATTTTTAGATTATTATGAATTAATTATCTGTTAGGAATGCATAATAGCATCTTAGTCCAAATGATACCTTTTTGAAGACAGCACAATCTATATTTGCAATTAATGGTAACCTTCATACAGTCCTCATGTCTGCAGGTTCGAAATTTGTTACAATACCAGCTGTATTCAGTTGACTCACGTATGCAATTACAGGGCTAAAGTCTAAGGGCCTCATTCAATTGTGATTTGGCCAATTGAAAAGGGCTCTATATAAGCACAGAGCATATTTTTTTACAGAAGTTTTTAGTTAGTGAACTTCTATACAAAAGCAAGGTCTTCACAAACTAAAAACTTCTATAACAAAATATGCTCTGTGCTTATATAGAGCCCTATTCAATTGGCCAAATAGCATTTGAATGAGGCCCTAAAACAGTAAACCAGAAACCCATACATAGCAATTCAAGGCAAGATCATGATCAATTAAGCAAGTGAGTAAGTTACGATTTAGACAGAGCAATTGTACTCGCATTCCAGCAATGTAGAAATCAATAAAAATAAATGAAGGAACTGTGCTAGTCCATCTGGGTGGCCTGATATGTGTTAACTCCTTGATTCCTGGGATTGAAATAAGGAAATATAACATGAAAAAAAAAAAAATATTGCAGATTTGGGAGCTTGAGACTTTTATGCAATTAATTCTAATGCCTTTCATTACTTTCCCAGTAGTGTGTTTATATTTACTTTTACGGGTTTGAAGGAAATTGCGGTCTTGTTAAATTGTTGTAATTCAATATGGATTAGCACTGGCAACATTTATGGGCATGAAACAACAAAAGAGTTGATAGAATAGAGTATTAGTAATTTATACTGGCTACATTTTGGGCTCCAGTAATTACAATTTGGCCAATTGAATGGGGGCTTAATATTTTTTAGTTTGCTATGTATAACATTTTTGTGTGCCATACTTGGAGTTGTTTGTTGTTTGTCCTATCTATCTGTAAGCACTTCAGCAAAACTATGGTTGATTTATGCATTATTGACTCTCAGATGAGATTTAATACATGCCAACAAATTAATGACTTACATAATAATAAATGTTATTTTAAAAATATATATTTTTTTTAAATGATCTACAATTGCCTCTTCAAGCTTCTGTGTCTTGAGGGTTGGTGAGGTAGTTGTACTGAGAAGCATAGTTAGGCTACAAAGTAAGGTCATGTAGGTTACAAATACATTATTTCAAGTGTATAAGCACATTCATTGTATTATTCCCACTGAAAGGAGACCTGAGGGCTCTAAGGTGCAGATGGTAACAGCTGACAAAAAGTCAAAATGATCGCAAAGCTAGCTAGTAAGTATGGAGCTGACAACCAGAAGATCAACATGAGCCAAATCATGCTTAACATGTTTAAACAATGGTTAACCTATTACTTAGAATGTGTACAAAAATGCATGTATGTCCATTGAGGCAATATCTTTTATTTAATTATAACTTAATCAATGTATTATTTTTTACTGGTTGAGTTTTAAGTATGTGTTTATTATTGTAACATACATGGAGATTTGCTGCAATAAACTGCAGAACAAGGAAATTAAATAGCAGTTCCTTCTTTGCCATTCTTCCAATTTGTGGAACATTTCACATCTTTTCCCAAATGTTTTCATGTTTACATTTATTCTGTTTGTTATGAAGTTGTTGATTTCCCCTTTCAGCTGTTCTGCCATGCCATTTATTATGATTTTTTTTGCATAATATGATTTTTCTGAAAATGTGCTTATATTAAGAATATGGTAAAATACAGCTAAGAAAACATTATCACACATGGCAGAGTAAAGTATTAGAAAACAATCATATTTGATTATTTTTATAGCATTACATTAGCTTTATATTGTGATGCAAGTGTTTTTTTAAACATTTATTGTACTAATAACAAAAGGTTATAAACATCCAAATCCATTTCAACATACAGTAAGTATCTGACAACCGGTTTCAACTGGTCCACTACAGGTACAGAATACCACACAAATACTTCTATAAATCAGACAGAATATATCCAACATCAACATATGTAAAAGCAGAGCCACAATTAAATAGTTCTATACATTTTTGTTATTATGAGTTGCTTTAGTAGGTTATCTATGGGCCTTTATAGGCCTTCACAACCATTAAGAAGGATTAGTAAACCTAGTTATTGATAAATATTTGCCCAGTTCATTCTTTGTAGCAGAAAAGTTTTGAAACTTCCTGGTAACTTGGAGAACCTGATCTGTACTTTTTCTAATAAAGGTTGTAAAATACATTAATATGCATTTTGTAAATTAAGAAAATATATTTTTCTTTCCAAATTTGTGTTTTTTTTTTAGAATGAATTAATGTATAATCGAACTAATAAAGACTTCCACATCTTAGCATTTTCCAGTACTGAAGAAAATCAACCGTTTCTTTTTCTTGTATTTTTCTTAATCTACTTAATTGGGGTTCTGGGGAATTTTGTTATAATTGGTGTAATATATATGGACTCCCACTTGCATACCCCAATGTACTACTTTCTCTGCAATCTGTCTTGTGTAGATATCTGTTACACCACCATTACTCTTCCTAAACTCATGGATGTTTTAATAACAGGTAACAACTCAGTCTCCTTTATTCAGTGTTTCACACAGATGTACTTTTTTATGTTCATGGCTGTAACAGAAGTAATATTGCTATCATCGATGGCTTATGATCGCTATGTTGCTATTACCAAATTATTATGAGCAAGAAAAAGTTTGTTCTGTTTTTGCTAGGTACATGGGTGTCTGCATGTTCCAATTCATTATTTTTAACTGTCTTAGCATCAAAAATATCCTTTTGTCGTTCTAATATGATTCAGCAATTTTACTGCAACATCAAAGCTCTGGCACAAATGGCATGCGCTGACATGGGATTTTACATTATAATCTTTATAGATGTATTCTTTTTTGGGGTCTGCACATTCTTACTTAATTTAACATCCTATATCAAAATAATCACCAGCATCTTGCAGATCCAGAAAGCATTTTCCACCTGCACATCCCATCTTACTGTCCTTATCATTTTCTATGGGACTGTCCTGTGGATATATATGACACCACCTTCAAATCATTCAGATGAACTGGACCATGTTTTCTCTGTGTTATATGTTGCGGTGGTTCCCATGCTAAACCAATTAATATATAGTTTAAGGAATAAAGATGTTAAGATTGCTCTGATAAAAATTGTGAAGATTAAAACATAGTTTTATATCAGTATTATTTTTAATTTCATACATTAAAAGTGAAATGGAACACTTTCTAGCAAGTGAAGATTGAATGGGGAAACTAATCTTTTCTGAAGATGTCAAAGCTCTATTAAGAGTTGAAAAAGTATCACTGTAAAATGTAATTAATTTATGTATATGGCACTATGTTAATCATCTCATATGATGTTTAGTATCCATACAGTTCAACAATAAAAATGTATATAATATAAATATATATATATATATATTTTTAAACTTGTGAAAGTTTAAACGGCAGTGGGCTTTATTCACCAAGGTTTTCTGTGGGGGGCTGCAAAAGTCTGAGCATCAGCAGCAAATGCTAATTGCAAATGTACCGTGCAACCAACTTTGGTTCATGTCTCTATATCATTGGCTACTGTAACTGCCTTCATCTAGTACTGCTAGAATCCTGCCACTGGGCTATTCACAAATCAAGCTTGCCCATGCCACATAATACTTACCCTGCCTAAGCTGACCCACTATGATGGACCTCATATATTTCAAGCTTTGCCAACTGACATACAAAGCTCTACATGATGAAGACCCCAGTTCCTCACTCCTTATGTTCCAACTTGTGTTCTGAAATTTACATCTGGAACTTTATTAACCATCCCCAGAATCTCTTCACAGACCTCTGGGTCCTGAGTTTTTATGTATACAGCTCCCAGATTCTAGAACTCTCTAACACGCTCAATCAGACATGCCTCTAAAGTGGACATTGTTTAAAAGAGACTGAATTCCATTATCTTTATCCAGGCTTTTAAATACACTTCAGCTCTCTTTTTTACACTCTCCTTCTAAGTGCTTTGAGTCCCTTCCGAGGGAAAATTAATTATAATTATTATTATTATATTCACCATATGTCACTTAAATGTGTTTTAAATGAGGTGAGAAGTGCATGGTACATAAAATTAATAAATATGTACATTCAATGGTTTTATATTTTTCAGTAAGTCAAAAATATATTTTGGTAATCCACAAAGCCTTGTGTTTCTACTTTTGCTTTAAAATTCATAATTATGCACAATATCACCAAATCATTTTACAAGATATACTACAGTATGAATGTTGGTCAGTCAATCCTTTGACAACATAGGTAAAAAATTAAACCACAGAAGAAATTGAGAGAATGAATAAATGCTATAAATGCTATTTCTATATAAAATACTCTAATTCTAAGCTAAAATAAAAAAATTAAGACCACTTACCTTTGCAGATGTCCCTTCAGATCAGCAACCTAGGGAATGTTTTTTTTACTACAACACATTTATAGAAAATAAGTAAACATAGTAAATATTATAAATATTCTACTCACCTTTCCAGCATGTCCCCGCCCTTCTTCTTTTCTTCTTCTCCGGCGCGGCCCCTGTTGAAAAAAAATATTACATTAGTACAACATACATAAACCTCAAAACAAAATAAACATAATATACAGTGTACTTACCTCCCCGCTATCCTCCTCTTCTGCTCCGGATGGGCCCTGGAAGAATCTGATCTGTAAAAGAAATAAAAAAAATAAAAAATAACAGAGATCCGCACTTGCGGATCTCCCGGACGCTAATGAGCCTCCTACAGAGTTTTCTTGAAGAGAATTGGCAATGGCAGCCTCACACAGTCCAGTCAGGCCCTGGGCATGACAGTATATATCCCTTTGTGCGATCTGTGTATATTGTGTATACTGTATATATGACACTGCTAACAAAAATGTATGAAATCACCCATTTTGTTTTACATGTATGCAACCTTTAATACATAGTTTACGGGCATAAAATTGTAAGCCAGGCAATGCTGTTTGCCACACAATGTGAGGCGTATCCCACACCTTCCAAACATACCACATCGTATCATATTTCAAGCTCACCAAGTTGCGTCGCACCGTATCATATTCCACGTTACCAAGTCATGTCACACCTTATCATATTTCATGCTTACCAGGCACGTCACACCGTATCATATATTACCATTACCAAGTCATGTCACACCATTACGTTACACCATATCCCACGCTTACCAAGCCATATTGCAATGAGTCATATCTCGCTGTATACATCCCACGATCATCAAGTCATACCACGCCATATTACTTAATATTACCCTCAGTTATCAAGTTATATCACACCGTATCTTATCCCACACTCATTAGTTGTGTCACATTGAACCATATTTCATGGTTACATAGTCATATCACCCCTATCATGTCTCACGGTCAACATCATACTGTATTATACTTCATGCTAACCAATTCATATCTTAAGGAATCTTATCCTATGTTTACCTAGTCATCTCATGTTGTATCTTATGCCACGCTTAACAAGTCATATCATACCGTATAATATCCCACAACCACCAAACCATATAGCACAGCATTGCATCCCACTGTACCATATATTGTGCTTTACCAAATCATATCACACTATATCAGGTTTCATGCTTACCAAGTCATAACACACCATATCATAACCACTGCTTACTTAGTCACATTATGCCATACCTTATCTCACGGTTACATAGTCATATCACACCATACATTACCTCATGCTTACTAAGTTGTCTCGCACTGTACCACATCCCACATGTAGCAAGTCATATCACACAGTATATCTCAAGCTTACAAAGTCATATCATACTTTATCATATCTCATTACACTGTACCATATCTCACCACTCATATTGCACTATTTCATGTGCCATGCTTACCCAGTCTTATCGCACTACATAACTCGCCATGCTTACCCAGTCATGTTGCACTACATCACGTGCCACACTTACCCAGTTATACAATATGCCATGCTTACCTAGTCATATTGCACCATGCCATGTGCACACTTACCCGGGTATATTGCACTATTCCATATGCCACACTTGACCAGTAATATCATGCATCACGTTTACCAGTCATATCACACTATATCATGTGCCATACTTACCTAGTCATATCATGTGCCACACTTATCTACTCATGTCACACTATATCACGTGCCATGCTTACTTAGTCATATCAAACTATATCATGCGCCACGCTTACCTAGTCATATCATGTTCTACACATACCTAGTTATATCGGACTATATCTTGTGCCACCCTTACTCAGTTATATTGTACTATATCATAAGCTAAGCTTACGTAGTCATATGGCATGCAACGCTTTCCCAGTCATATCATGTGACACGCTTACCCAGTCATATTACATTATTCAAGTGCCACGCTTATCCAGTCAACTAAATAGACATAAAGAAAAAAACACAAATTACATCAAATAAGAATTTCAACTTGCTTCTGCCTTCGTTTCAGAATGTTTCGGAAGTGAGATATTGTTTGATCATTAAACAAGTCCACATTGCTTCTTGCTCAAGCTTTGTCAGAGTAATACTTTTCAGCAAAATTTTGCAATTCAACCCATGTATCACACATTTCTTTAAACAGTGCAGTAGGTGCACTTTCCCCCCTCTTCTCTTAAAGAAATTTCCTCAGCTACTAACTGTTGCTACTCCCTTTGAAGTTCCTGCAGCTCCTCTGTGCTGAGTTCCTGCCTGTGCTCCTCCACCAACTCTTCAATGTCTTCATTACTGACCTCCAGGCCCATGGACTTGCCCAGAGACACAATGTTCTCCACTTTTGGCCTAGGTTCAGCCTACAAGTTCCGCTGAGTCACAGCTTCTGGCCACAATTTCCTCCAGCCACAGTTTATGGTCACATGACAGGTCTTATTTATCAGTGTGATACAGAAGAAGATATTGAAATGGTCCTTTCAGAACTCTCTCAGTGTCAACTCTGTATCCAAGGTCACCTCAAAGCTCCTCTGAAAAAAAAACCATGGTCCATGGGTTGGATCAGAGGAGTTGTTCTTAGGGGGCAAGAATTCCACAGTTATCAAATTAAAGTCCTTCAACATGTTGTCAACCATGCCTCGAGGGTAAGCAGGAGCATTGTCCCTTATTAACATTTTGTTTACAAGTGGATTTTCCTTTACTGATAAAGACTGATAAATTGCAGAGTGCACTAATTGTGCCCAGGTGAGAGGGGTGTGGCTTGACTGTTTAACCAGTATAAAAGGTTTGTGAGCGGTTTTGGGGCCTGTTTACAAGTGGATTTTCCTTTACAGATAAAGACTGATAAATTGCAGAGTGTACTAATTGTGCCCAGGTGAGAGGGATGTGCCTTGACTATTTAACTAATATAAAAGGTTTGTGAGCTGTTTTGGGGCCTGTTTACAAGTGGATTTTCCTTTACAGATAAAGGCTGATAAATTGCAGAGTGCACTAATTGTGCCCAGGTGAGAAGGCAGAAGTTAGTATAAACGGGAGTAGGGGCGAACTTGTGAGCTTGCGAACATTTTCGGTATCAGGTGCAGTTCTAGTGAAGTGTAGGAGTTTAAATAGGGGTAGGGACTTCAAAGAAAAGGGAGGGCAGATTTATAGTGCAAAGAAGGAAAACTTTATACAAATATTATTTTATATTCTTTATTTTTCCCACTGGAAATTTGTAGACAATAATAATAATTATGAGTTAGACCAGTGGCAACTTCACTCAGTGTACAGCCTGTCATATGTATGCAATACTGGAACAGATGATCCAGGGTCCATACCTCTGTGACAGGTGTGAGCATGTTGCCTCTCTGGAAGCTCAAATTGGAGATCTGGAGCGGAGAATTGCAGCACTTAGTGATATCGCTCCACTGGAAAGGGGGTTGTTGCTCACTGAGCACAGTTTAGCTGGGCCTAGCATGGAGGGCGGAGCTGGGGCTAGTGAGGATGTCCAGGGAGGTAGCTGGGTTACAGTTACAAGGGGAAGCAGGGGGAACAGGAGGAGGCAGGCCAGTTCTGAGTTGGCAAACACCAACAGATTTGCCAGATTGAGTGAAACTGTTGAGGATGTCCATTCAGGAATGGCAATGCCAGATAGAGCTGTTCCCTCTAACAGCCAGGAGAACAGTTCTACTGAAGGAGTGGGAGGGCAGCATAGGCAGAGCAACAGACAGGTTTTGGTTGTAGGGGACTTTATTATTAGGAATGTAGACAGGCTGATTTGTCACCCAGATCCTAGCAATCGAACAGTTTGCTGTCTCCCGGGTGCTCGGGTTCGTCATGTTGTAGATCGGGTAGACAAATTATTGGGAGGAGCTGGAAATGAACCGGTGGTCTTAGTACATATTGGTACAAATGACAAAGTTAGTGGAAGATGGAGTGTCCTAAAAGAATGATTTTAGAGAACTAGGTAATAAGCTGAAGGCAAGGACGTCCAAGGTAGTATTTTCTGAGATACTACCAGTGCCACGCCAGGGAGGCAGAAGGAGCTTAGGGAGGTTAATGCGTGGCTAAAGATGTGGTGCACTAAGGAGGGGTTTGGGTTTTTAGAGCACTGGGCTGACTTCTCACTTAGGTACAATCTCTACAGTAGGGATGGATTGCACCTTAATGATGAGGGAGCTTTTGTACTAGGGGATAGGATGGTAGAAAGGCTGGAGGAGTTTTTAAACTAGTAGGTGGGGGGAGGGACTAGATATAAGTAATGGGGTAGAAAGTGTAGAGGGTATAAGGGATGTATTAACAACTCATAGGGGAGGAGGGGCAGTATAGTCAATAGGGAGGTAGTACTAAGTAATTCAAGTACAGTGGCAGGCAATTCAGAACTACAGACTCATAACATAAGGTATATGCTTGCTAATGCCAGAAGCTTGGCAGGAAAAATGGGAGAGTTAGAATTATTAGCAATTAATGAAAAATGGGATTTAATATGCATTACTGAAACGTGGTAGGATGAATCTCATGACTGGACTGTTAATCTGGATGGTTATAACTTATTTAGGAAAGATAGAGGCAATGGTAAATGAGGAGGAGGGATTTGTCTGTATGTTAAGCCTGAATTTAAGCCTATAGTCAGAGAAGATATTTATGGTGGACCTAGTGATAAAGCTGAATGTTTGTGGGTAGAGTTAAATAGCGGAGCAGCAAATTCCAAAAGAATATTAGTAGGAGTATGCTATAAACCCCCAAATATAGCTGAAAGTGAGGAAATACAATTATTGTTACAGATTGAAACTGCAGCTAGGCATGGTCAAGTTCTAATAATGGGAGATTTTAATTACCCTGAAATAAACTGGATAAATTAGGCCAGCAGTTCATCTAAGGGGAGCAGGTTCTTGAGTAAACTCAGGGATCATTATCTGGTCCAGGATGTGCAAGAGCCTACTAGAAATGAAGCTATCTTACATTTACTCATCACAAATAACATTGATATAGTATCAAATGTTGGAATAGGGCAACCTTTGGGAAACAGTGATCACAACACAGTCTCGTTTGAGATTGAATAAAAAAAAATAAAAAAATTTAAGGGGCCAACAAAAACTCTTACTTTTAAAAGGGCAGATTTTAACGGTCTAAGGGCAGCAATACAAAGTATAGACTAGGACAGAGAACTGGCAGGTAAAAACACTGACCACAAGTGGACAACATTTAAATCCTTACTAAATATACATACACATTGACATATACTGTGTGGGAATAAAAGTAAAAGAAGTAAATCCCATCCAATGTGGCATAACAATGATTTAAAGATCAAGATACGGAGTAAAAAACAGGCATTTAAATTATACAAACAAGAGGGGACAGAGACTGCTTTACAGGAATACAAGGAAATCAACAAGGCTTGCAAAAGGACGATTAGACTGGCTAAAATAGAAAATGAAAAATTAATTGCAAAAGAGAGTAAGACTAACCCTAAAATATTTTTTAAGTATATTAATGGGAAGAAGGTGAGGAAGGAAGCTATAGGAACATTACAATGTAACACAGGCCGTCTGATAATTAGTGACAAAGAAAAGGCAGATGAGCTAAATAGGTTCTTTTCTTCGGTATACACAAGGGAGGTACCAGTGGTTGGGACACGGCAACATAATGGGGCTACACTACCTTTGCCAAATAATTGGTTAACACAGGAAGTAATCCAAAAGAGGTTGGAAAAAATAAATGTTAATAAAGCCCCGGGTCCTGATGGAATACATCCAAGGGTACTAAGGGAACTGGGTCTGTAATAGCCAAACCATTATATTTAATTTTTCAAGATTCACTCAACACAGGGTCTCTACCAGATGACTGGAGAAAAGCTGATGTGATACCTATATTTAAAAAGGGAGCAAGAGCAAATCTGGGGAATTATAGACCAGTGAGCCTCACTTCTGTAGTGGGGAAGCTTTTAGAAGGTAAATAAGGGATAATATACAAGAATATGTCTATTTGAACAGGATTATAAGTAGGAGTCAACATAGATTTATGAGGGATAGGTCATGTCAAACAAATCTAATTAGTTTCTATGAGGAGGTTAGTAGGAACCTGGATCAATGCAACTCAGTGGATGTAGTCTTTTTGGATTTTGCAAAGGCTTTTGATACAGTACCACATGGGAGACTATTGTGCAAACTAAGAGATACAGGAATTGCAGTAAATATCTGCTCATGGATTGAGAGCTGGCTAAAAGACAGGAAGCAAAGGGTTGTTGTAAATGGGACATACTCTGATTGGACTAATATGGTATGTGGGGTCCCTAAGGGTTCAGTATTAGGTACTCTCCTTTTTAACATATTTATTAATGACTTAGAGGTAGGATTGGAGTGTGGTGTCTTCATTTTCGCTGATGACACGATGTTGTGCAAGGTAATTAAATCAGATAGTGATGTGCTTTCCCTCAAAAGGGATTTACATAAAATTGAGGAATGGGCATCTAAATGGCAGATGAGATTTAATACGAATAAATGTAAAGTTATGCATCTGGGAAGGAAAAATAGCCATGCAATTTATAATCTTAATGGAGCAAATCTAGGTGTATCAGATATTGAAAGGGATTTGGGAGTGCTTGTGGACAACCACCTAGGTAGCAGTGCTCAAAGCCAAGCAGCAGCTGCAAAGGCAAATAAAATATTAGCATGTATAAGGAAGGGTATAGAAGCCAGGGAAGCAAATATAATTCTGCCACTGTACAAATCTCTAGTACCCCCCCCCCCCCCCATTTGGAATATGGAGTACAATTTTGGGAACCACTTCATAAAAAGGACATTTTAGAGCTGGAAAAGGTACAGAGGAGGGCAACAAAACTAATAAGGGGAATGGAGGGGCTAAGTTATGAAGAAAGACTAACCAAATTAAACTTATTTTCTCTAGAAAAAAGGGGTCTAAGAGGAGATATGATTACCTTATATAAATACATCCAGGGTCATTATAAAGATTTGTCAAGGGAGCGTTTTGTGCCAAGAGGTTTTCAACTGACAAGAGGACATCCCTTGAGGTTAGAAGTAAAAAGATTCCACCTTAAAGAAAGAAAAGGGTTCTTCACAGTAAGGGTGGTTAATCTGTGGAATTCTCTACCAGAGCAGGTAGTGACAGCGGATTTGATAGATAACTTTAAAAGGGGAATGGATTTATTTCTAATTAAAAAGGGAATTCAGGGTTATCATGGATAATTGGAGGGGCGGTATTGATCCAGAGAGAGGTCCGGTCGCCGGTGTCTGGGATCAGGAGGGAATTGATTATTTTTTTTATTTTTTTTATACAACTAATTAATTAATAGTTAATCCGCATATTGCAGATCAGAGGAGATCTTAAAAGGTTGAACTTGATGGACTGAAAGTCTTTTTTCAACCTGAAATGCTATGTAACTATGTAACTATGACAATGGGGCCACACACTTCATTATTCAATGAAGAAATTCCTGGTTACCCAAGCTTTGCTGTTGGCTCTCCACATTACACTTAACTTGCTTTTTATCACCTTTAAAAACTGTGATAGACTAGAAAAGTCTTCATTTCTAAATCTCGACAAGCATTCCCACACACCAACTGAGTCAGTGCTTCATCGGCTTGTGACTTTGCTTTATTGCATGTTAGTGCCTGGGAAATACTATCACTCACAAAATGTTTTTCATTAATCCAAATGTTTAACATTTTCTCCACTTCATCCAATGTCTATGACCTTTGCTTACTAAGAGCTGTAACATCTGCTCTTTTAATAGTTTACTTATTTTTCACTATTGTTCTTCTAGGTATTTTGTACTCAGCAGCGAGATCAAATACATGGCTACCACGCTCACACATGGCTAATATCTATTTTTTCAGTTCTATGGTGGTTCTCGCTAATTTTCTTTTCTGCTGAGTGGTATCACTAGCCTTCGTTGAACTCATGATATAAGCACAAGCTACATTTTTGTTTTTGTAAGCGCAAGTTATACTTTGGTTCTTGTAAGCACAGGCTGCACTTTGATTCTTGAAGGCACAGTCTGTACTTTGGTTCTTGTAGGCACAGGCTGTACTTTGGTTCTTGTAAGCACAAGATACACTTTTGTTCTTGTAAGCACAGACACAGGCTGCACGTTGGTTCTTATAGGCACATTCTACACTTTGGTCCTTATAGGCAGAGGCTGCACTTTGATTCTTATAGACATAGTCTATACTTGGGCTCTTGTAGACACAGTATGCACTTTGATTCTTGCAGGCACACACTGCTCTTGGGCTTTTGCTTATAGGGAGCAAAAGAGTGAGAGAAGCTCACCACCATACAGAGGATAGAAAATAAATAGTATATTTGTAAGCCCATCTGGAAGTCTTTAATAAAACTTATTTCTTGCTCAGGCTTCCCAGAAATACAGTCACTGAACTGCACTCTTGGAGACTGGGTGGGGATATGCAAATTAAACTACAATGCATCTTACTCTAAAATCCCCCAACACACCTTGGCCCTCATTCAATTGAGGTAGGCGGTAAGTGAGGTCGCAAGTTAATTTTCTATTCAATTTTTTTGCAGGTTCCAAACAGGTTACGAGTTGCAGCCTTGAAAAAATTGCGATGGTTAAACCTGTAACTTACAACCTCCTGAAGCCTTTGATCTTTCACTTTCACTAGAGTTACGATCTCTAAAATAGAAAATCGCTATTCAATTACTCAATTTCCCCAAGCTGTTAATCTTTTCACACCTGTAAATGGCAAAAGAAGGAGAAAATCCTATGAGTGCTAGAGAGGACCCACAAGTGGGTAAAACACCTGTTCGTAGCACTGTAAATGCAAATAAAAAATCAATACTGCACTGTAAATAACGGGGAAAGTGATGTTAGACATTATAATTAATTGCACAACAGTCTCAAGCTCGCAAATCGACAGGAAATTAAATTTAGTTTAATGTCTTATTTTGGGGATAAATCGATCTCGTGTATCAATGAGTTAATACATATCAGGCCACCCACATGGACTAGAACAGTATTTACATTCATTTTCATAATTCTTTATTTTAAGGGTTTGCGAGTCTGATTGCAAATTGGACCCCAAAACCTAAATGATTGACATGTAACCTCCATGTTTTACTGCAGTAATAATGACAGTCTAATTTTCTATTGGCTAATTCGAAATGTGAGGTTACGGGCTTGCTTAATTGATAATGTTCCCGCCCTGAACTGCTACGAACCAGTGCATGGTTTACGGTTTTGGCTTTGGAACAGTAACTTGCGGGCTTGTGCAATTGAATAGCATCGTAATCGGAGACCAACGGGAGCCCACAACATACCCACAGACATACGGCCTACAGCAATCGAGTTGCGGGCTTGGAATTTAATGTGGCTCTTTTTTTCTGAGAACCTTGAGCGATAAATATGTTTTTTAAGTTATTTTAAGACTTTGGCACTCATTGCGAGTTTCTCCCTCTGTCTACCTCCTCCCTTGTGTCTCATTTCCTCCCTGCTCTCCCTCCCTTGTGTCTCCTCCCCCCGTCTTTTACCCCTTCTCCCTCCCCTGTGTCTCTTGCCCCCTCTTTCTCCCCTGTGTCCCTTTCCAACATGTCTCTTCCCCCCTCCCTTGTGTCTGTTCCCCCGCATTTCCCTCACCTGTGTCTCTTCTCCATCCCCTGTGTCTCTTGCCCCCTTTCCCCCCCGTGTCTCTATTTCCCCCCTGTGTCTCTTTCCCCCATGTCTCTTCCCCCCTCCCTCATTTCTGTTTCCCCCCCCCCATTTCCCTACACTGTGTCTCTTCCCCCTCCTCTCCCTGCCCTGTGTGTCTACCCCCCTCCTCTCCCACCCCTAGGTGTCTCCCCCTCCCCTTTGTCTTTTCTCCCTCCTCTCCATCCCCTCTCTTCTTACTCCATTGTGTCTCTCCCCCCCTCCTCTCACTCCTTTGTGTCTTTCTACCCCTCCTCTCACTCACCTGTGCCTCTTCCCCCCTCTCACTCCCCTGTATCTTTCCCCCCTCCTCTCACTCCCCTGTGCCTCTTCCCCCCCTCTTCTCACTCCCCCGGGTCTCTCCCCTCCTCCTCTGTGTTTCTCCCCCCCCCCTGTGTCTCTCACCCCTCTCATTCCCCTGTGTTTCTCCCCACCTCCTCTCACTCCCCTGTGCCACCCCCCTCATCTGTGTCTCTCCCCCTCTCATTCCCCTGCGTCTCTCCCCCCTCCTCTCACTCCCCTGTGTCTCTTTCCCCCTCTTCTCATTCCCCTGTGTCTCCCCCCTCCTGTGTCTCTCCCGTGTGACTCCCCCAACATCTCCCACCCCTTTGTGTCTCCCCCCTCCCCTGTATCTCTTCCCCCCTCGTCTCCCTTCCATGTGTCTCTCCCCCTCACTCCTTTGTGTCTCTCCCCCATCCTCTCACTCCCCTGTGTCTCCCCCCTCCTCTTACTCCTTTGTGTCTCTCCTCCCCTCCTCCATTCACTCCCCTGTTTCTCCCCCTTCCTCTGTGTCTATCCCCCACTCCTCTGTGTCTCTTCCCCCCTCCTCTCCCTGCCCTGTGTTTGTCCCCACCACTCCCTGCCCTGTGTCTCTCCCCTCTCCTCTGTTCCCCCTCTTTCCCTGTGTCTCCCGTCCTCTTTGGCGCGTAACGTGCCTGCGTGTGCCACCACCGCGCAATGCGCGTGCGTGGCATGTTTGCGCAAAGCACATGCGTGGCATGTTTGCGCAAAGCGCATGCTTGGAACGTTTGGGCAATGTGCATGCGCGCCTTACGAAGAGCAATGAGCATGCACGGCTTACGCAGCGCAATGTGCATGCGCGTCCCATTACGCAATGCGCAGTTGGCAAACTGAGATTTGTTGCAAACGTGACGACGAATCGCAGTTTGACAACTATTGTATGTGATAGCTCTTATTTCTATCCACATTTTTTTTTTCTGAATTACAGTTTCCTTACATTTTGTAAACAAATTTACAGTTTTATTAAATTGCGATTCGGACAATTGAAAAGGGCTCTATATAAGCACAGAGCATATTTTTTTACAGAAGTTATTAGTTAGTGAAGACCTTGCTTTTGGATAGAAGTTCACTAACTTAAAACTTCTGTAAAAAATATGCTGTGTGCTTATATAGAGCCCTATTCAATTGGCCAAATCACAATTTAATAAGGCTGTACATGTCTTTGGTAGTCATGTGCTAGGTAATAACCTTTAATAACATAACATGTTTCATCAGAAGTGTGAATAAGGAGCAATATCATTTGCAACTAATTAGCAAGTTATTTGTCTTTGCGGACATTATTAGTAATAATTGAACAAAATATCTCATGTCTAAAGTTCTGTATAAAAACTCTCTCAGATACCATCTGTAACACAAAAGAAAACAGGAGATTAATTGCACTGTGTCAAATTACAAATGTAAATTCTATTATCCTGATGAATGAACAACTATGGCACTAGGAAAGTGTAAAGTAATTTGAGAGGAGGTTAAAGCGCTATATTCATTAACGAATATGATGTTTATTGAATGTTAAGTAAATGTAATAATTTAAGGTATCTCCTTACTTCTACTGTGTGTTCTGCATACAAGACATAAATTCCTGTTTCAATATTTGGTTAGGGGGTTGGTAAATTTGGTTAGGGTTGGCAACGGTTGTTATTATTTTATATATTAAACTTTTTTATATTCTTTCTAAATTAGCATTAGAATATTTTTATATAAATTGGTACATTTTGTATGAAAATTATTATTATGTTACATGGTTTGCAGCTTTTAGTCCATAAGAAAACTATTTGCAATTATAAACTGAAATAACAAATACATCATTTTAAATGCCCGCAGGACTTTAAAACAGCCTAGGCATGAGCACAGAAGGCACTCATGTTGATGACCATGATCACCGCTAAAACCCATAGCACTTTGCCAGTGATCACAAGGCACGCACTTTACCAATTTTTTAAATCGCGTAACTCGAAAGACCACCAAAAAATGCCAAATAATAAAAAAAATAATCTTACACACTTACACACGGCACAGGGGGAGATTGAGGTTGCAAGTTAATTTGAGGCATATTTCCTATTTTTTTCTCAATCAAAAACCGTCTAAGCAAGAAAAAAAATGGCGGAAAAAACGTAAAAGGATGAAAAAGAAGCCGAAGCCAGTAAAAACAAGTCCGAAGCCAGTAACACTTAGCCGAACAACGCAAGCAACGGCACTCATCACGTGCCACACAAAACTTGAGCAGAGACACAGAGTAGAGAGACACAGGAAAGGGAGAGGGGGGAGAGGGTGGAAAGAGACGCAGGGCTGAGAGACGGACACAAAGAGACACAGACGTAAAGTAGACAGGATGAGAGGCACGCAATGATCTCCGAAGGCGCTCAGATTGTGTGGTAAACAGCATTGCAGGCTTAACATTTTATTGCCGTCGTTTTTGATGGGCATGTCGCTAGTGTTAATATATTTTAAATGTAATCCTCAGGGGGTGTAAATATCTAGTAGATATTTATAATGAATAATGCTATTATTTACTCTGATATTGAAGTGTTGGTGGTGTATGAAATGTGCAAGCAAGGACTATATATATATATATATATATATATATATATATATATATTGAAAGCATTTGAGAGTATAGATTAACTAAACCCATCACAAAAAAATCCTCACTGCTTAGATGCAATGTTTGGGTGTGAATCTCACTCGCAACACTACAAACTTACACAAAGCTAACTATACGGCCCTGTGATAATGCTGCTGTCACACTCAGGGTTTGTGCCCTTGTATCCGGCACCACAATGGAGTACTCAGGAGCCCTTTTTAAAATATCAGCAGTATTTATTCGAGTGTAGCAAAACAACATAAATGGTGCAAAACAAAATCCTAGCTTCTACTAATAGAAGCACTGACTTTACTCTTGGCTGTAGTTCCCTCACTATGCAAGATAAAGTTCACACAAAACAAAAGTCCAAAAAAAAGCATACAGAATATCAAGTCTCCCTTGTAGCAGGGGATTTCCACAGCAGGCTCTGGCGTCCTCTGTCCAGCTCATACTGAGCTCTCCCTCTCATCTGGGTGCTAATCACACCTTTAAAGGTGGGACCCAGCTGGGCCTGCTTGATTAGCCTGCTGTGTTAACCCTTTCTTCCCTTAGTGGACACAGGGCTCTGCTCAGTCTCTCTCCCACGTACACTCCATCAATGATTCTGTTACATATCCCCCTCCCCAGCTCGACACTATGGGGTTGAGCGGCCAATGCCGTCAGGCAACGTATGAAGGATAGGGCATCTGCATTGCCATGAAGGCTGCCAGCTTTATGAAGAACACAGAAGTCGAAGGGTTGGAGGGACAGGAACCATCTCGTCACGCAGCTATTTTTCTCCTTGTTCTGGTGCATGCACTGTAAAGGGGCATGGTCCGAGACCAAGGTGAACCTTCTTCCCAATAGGTAATATCGGAGGGCTTCAGTGGCCCATTTTATGGCCAGGCATTCTTGCTCTACAACAGAATATTTCTGTTCCCGGGGCAACAACTTGCTGCTAAGGAACAAAACTGGATGTTCTTCACCATTCACCTCCTGTGACAATACGGCCCCCAGTCCTACTCCTGAAGCATCTGTTTGTAGGATAAATTCCTTTTCGAAATCAGGGTCTATTAACACGGGACCTTGACACAGTGTAGTCTTTAGGTCCTCGAAAGCTTCCTCTGTGGCCTTGTTCCACTTGACTACGTCTGGTACCTTAGTCTTAGTGAGTTCTGTCAGTGGGGTGGCTCTTGTGGAGAAATGTGGGATAAACCTCCTGTAATAGCCCACGATTCCCAGAAAGGCCCTTACTTGCTTCTTTCTCAGTGGGCGAGGCCAGTTTTGGATTGCTTCCACTTTGTTGAGCTGCGGCTTGACCTTTCCTCGTCCAACAGTGTAACCCAGATATTTGGCTTCACTATGTCTAATGGCACATTTTGCAGGGTTCACTGTAAGGTTTACCCGTCTTAGGGTTTCTAATACAGACTCCACTTTTGGAAGATGTGTCTCCCAATCTGTGGTATAGATTACTATGTCATCTAAATATGCAGCAGCATATTCTGAATGTTTACGTAATAACCTGTCCATCAGTCTCTGGAAGGTGGCTGGAGCTCCATGGAGTCCAAATGGTAGTACTTCATATTGGAAGAGCCCATCTGGGGTCAAGAAGGCAGTTTTTTCTTTTGCTGCTTGTGTCAACGGAATTTGCCAATATCCTTTTGTCAAGTCCAGGGTCGTTAAAAAGCTTGCTTTACAAAGCCGCTCTATCAGCTCATCCACTCTAGGTATGGGATATGCGTCAAACTCAGATACAGAGTTTAATTTGCGTAAGTCACTGCAGAATCTGATGGTGCCGTCAGGCTTTGGGACCATCACAATAGGACTACACCATTCACTTTGGGATTCTTCAATAACCCCAAGATCTAACATCTTTTTCACTTCTGATCTTATTTCTTCTCTTTTAGCCTCGGGTATGCGATAGGGTTTCATCCTTACCCTGATCCCAGGTTTAGTGATGATGTTGTGGTAAATAGCGGTGGTGCGACCTGGTTCTGCAGATAAGACATCCCTGTTTCGGTTTATAACTTTGTAAGTTTCCTCCTTCTGTTCATAGGACAGATCCTGTGACACAAATGCTTCTACTCGTATTGCCTCTGTGCTCGGAATAGTTTCTCCGACATCATCCAACTCTTCATCAAGACAAGCAATATTTGCCTCTACTATCTGCTCTCTCCAAGGCTTTAGCAGGTTTACGTGGTATATTTGCTCTGTTCTTCGTCGCTCTGGTTGCCTCACTTTATAATCCACATCTCCTATGGCCTCAATAATTTCGTACGGGCCTTGCCATCTGGCCAGTAGTTTGCTTTCGGCCGTGGGTACTAGAACTAGTACTCTTTCTCCCGGTTGGAACTTCCTCACCTGTGCTGTGCGATTGTAATATGTTCGCTGATGTTGGGCTTTTTCCATGTGCTCTCGTACCAGGGGGCAAACTTGGGAGATTCTTTCCCTCATTTTCCTGATATACTCTGTGATATTCTCACCAGGTACGGTTTGTTCTTCCCATTTTTCTCGCAGTATGTCCAGTATGCCTCTGGGCTGGCGACCATAGAGAAGTTGGAAAGAGGAAAACCCTGTGGAGGCTTGCGGGACCTCTCTGACTGCAAAGAGCAAATAGGGTAGAAGTAAGTCCCAATCTTTCCCGTCTTGGGCTACAACCTTTCTGAGCATGTTCTTCAAGGTTTTATTAAACCGCTCGACCAATCCATCCGTCTGAGGATGGTAAACCGAGGTTCTTAGTGTTTTCACCTGTAGAAGCTTGCACATTTCTTTAATCAATCTAGACACAAAGGGTGTGCCTTGGTCAGTAAAGATTTCCTTGGGTATCCCCACCCTAGAATACAGCTGTATGAGCTCTTTAGTTATATTTTTAGAGGTTGCTGTGCGTAGTGGTATCGCTGCTGGATATCTTGTGGCATAGTCCAGTATTACCAGTATGAACTGGTGTCCTCTGGCTGATTTTTCGAGAGGGCCAACCAGTTCCATTGCAATCCTCTCAAAAGGCTCTACGATTATGGGCAAGGGTATCAATGGGGCCCTTAGGTTAGGTCGAGGGGCAGTTATCTGGCATTCTGGGCAGGATGCATAATACTGGGCTACCTCAGGCCAGTGTTCATTTCGTACATTTAGCAAAATTGGGTCCGAAGCCTGGTCTTGTGCAAAATTGTGCTCTTCCTCTCCAGGTTCTTCTGTTTCCTCCTCTCTTTCATCCTTATGAGCTGTAGGACCCGTTCTGTGTGCCCCTCGCCTTTCCTTATCTCGGCTTGCGGCTAAAGCTTTTTCAAAAGCTTTCTTTCGTATTTCCTTGCCCATCATTTTTGCTCTTCGCCGCTCCTGCTTTGTTTTGAAGCAGACTTTTTTCACTTCCGGGTACAGGTGTCTTTGTCCGGTTCCCGACCTTCTCATCCAGTTAGAGGTTTTGAGCCTTTGGGTGATTAGGCCGCCTTTGAATACTGTAGGTCTCCACTTTTGAAGGACAGGAAAATTCATTCATAGCCAAATATCTTTCTGCCAACGAAATAAATTAATCTGGATTCTCCTGCTCATTTTGGCCCACCCATTCTCTTAAGCCTGGGGGTAGACTCCTCAGGTAGCGATCCATTACCAGTAGTTGCCTTAAATTACACAGATTTAGAAAAGTTCCAATGCCAAATTTTCAAGTACATATGGCAGAACAAATCCCACCATATTTCCAAATCAATCATGTTCCAACATAAATCGAAAGGAGGCTTTTCTTGCCCCAACCTGAAACTATATTTTAAGGTGGCACAACTTGCATTTATACTAATCGCCCACTCCCCCACTCATCAAGCTCTTTGGATTTTTATTGAGAACCTTATGATGGCTCCATATTCGTGGAACTCCATCATCTGGATCCCGAATCCATTGACATATCTAGGCAAACTAGGTAGCCCGTATATAAAACAATCCTTAACCATCTGGACCTGGGCAGTCCGAAAGTTAAATTTGATCCCTAAATATCTCACTCTTACCCCCGTAATACCTAACCCTCGATTCCCCAATGTCCTTTCCCCCTCTACTTTAACCTGGTGGAAATCTTAGAACCTCCTGACAGTGTATTAAAAGATGAATTCAACATCCCGATTCAGGAACACTACACATTCCAGATATAATGCAAAATTGATAAAGCCGTAATGATGATATTCTATTACATGCAAGTTCCATTATATGTATTAACATATTAATTGCCGGGATCGATATAACACGGAAATTAAACACAAAATAAAGTGTTTTATTGGGCTGATTTGTGAGCTTGAGAATGTTGTACTATTAATTCTAAGACCTAACATCACTTTTCCTTTTAATATACATACAGTAGTGTGTCTATATGTGCACTCATAGCGCTCCGGATATGTCATTAGGCCCTTTGTGAGTCCTCCTTGGTTGTGGTTCGACTTTTGCCATTTGCAGGCTTGATGGCTTGCTTAGCAAGGAGGAATTGGAGCAAGTGAATAGCAATTTGCAATTTTAGCGTTCACAACACTTGCGGCCGTGAAAGATCAAAGGCTCGGAGGGGCATTAACTAGTGATGGGAAACATCCCAGTGAGCCCATAATCCGATCGGTGCCCGCAAAAAGACGCCAATTGAATGACAAATTAACTTGTAAAGACCAGATCTCCCGAAAGCTCTATCGAATGAGGCTCTTTGTTCCTACCTTATCTACTTTTCAGAATAACCCCCCCCCCCCAGTATTTAATGCTAGCTAGGAAGAGCCACATAGCTAGACAATGGAAATCAACAACACTTATTCTCCATTCTGTCATTAACAAAATTAACTACATTGCTATGAATGAGTGGCTTACTCACCTACGAGAGGACTTAATGCCCACATTCTCCAAAATTGGATAAACTGCCCTTATAGCCCTGCTATGAAATAACACCCCCCCTCACTCAACACTGCACTCTACTGTTTTAGCAATCTCTGTACTAAAGACGACTACTGGGGACTGGAGGGAACGGGACAGGACAGGTAATAGACTTTAAGCTAATAGTCTCTTGGACTGGACAGGACTTTTAATTTTAACTTTAATGTTTATTTTCTGGTTCTTTTTACTTACAGAGTTGTATTTATTTATTTCAGGTTAATATAAGCTATATTCTTTTTCCATAATATAGCTTTTTGGCCCTTTAAGATGTTACATTTACTGTTTCCTTTATCCTTAAAAATTGAAAATGTTTAGGTAACCTAGTTTATTTATACCTCCCCACGTCATCCACTTGTTTCACAGTATTATGTATACTATGTTATGTTTTCTCGCATACTGGTGATGTAACTTTCCAATTATGTCAAAGTTATGGTATGACTCCTGAACAGATGTGCATGTTATAACGTTGCCTAATAAAATATTTTTGGAAAATAATGAATTTGTAGGCTGATAGATTTCTATTACAGTTTTTATCTGGAACTGAAACAAATACAAGTCTTGCAGCAGCTATTCCTTGACATATGTTACAACCCTAAATTTAGGGAATCAATGCATACAAATTTTCTCTCTCTTGGTTGTGACTTTGTGATCAAGATCTCAGCATCCCCAGCAATGGTTAGGACACAATAACAACACCTGTATCCTTGCTTAGTACAAGCAGACTGACTTGACACTATCACCCAGGTCTATAGCCAAACCCCCATCTCTACTTGCTAGCTCTCCTTTTATAGAGAGCCATAAACTACCCTCCCCTTCTATGGCTATCTGAGGCCAGGGCGAATGCACACCTGTCCAGCTATGAGCATCATATAAATTCTTGTGGAAAACATAACCTTTTGTCCTATACATGACTGATGTAGCTTTATATAATATTAGCAAATCATAGGGCCTGCTTCTAACTATATAATTAAAAATATTGTAATGACAACAAACCACTGTATTACACATAATACATAAACAGGAAAAATTACACATAATTGAAAAACAAATTAACGCAATCATTAGAACACATCCCATGTCTATTTGATAGCCTTGGGTATTTAACAATTAGATGTAATATAGTCCCACAAAACAGAGTTACTTGTGGGGGGCAGGGGGGTCCCATCATGGCACCCAAATAGTTCATGACAATATGCCAATGATAACGTTATATTGATATGTTAAAATGGTTTACAAATGCTGCAAAATGCTCTGATATATTTTAAAAAATATTTTAGTCCTCACTTTCAAGCATGCAGTTTAAAGAGTATGTTTTAAACATTTCAATAGATATTTACTTTATTTGTGATGCGTGTTTGGAAGTTTAAATAACAAATGTTTTTTTATATGAACATGTGCGTGCTATGATTGACTTATGGGGTAGAGGATGAGACTCCTTTGAACCCCACCAACAAAGACCTATATGACCCAAGATCGAACTGTCACCGCCCTGAACTGATGGACTATTTTGTTCTATCATGTACTTTTTTGTTACAACCCTAATAACCTGTGTAATGTTAGGTCTCAGGCAAAGAGCATGGCCTGTGAGTGTATTGACAACCATGAATTATAGGGTTAATTAAGGCATTATGGGGGTATGTATTGACCCCCATGAATTATAGGGTTAATTAAGGCCTTATGTGGGTCTGTTTTGACCCCCATGAATGATGGGGTTAATTAAGGCCTTATGGGGGTCTGTATTTACCCCCATGAGTTATAGGGTTAATTAAGGCTTTATGGCGGTCTGTATTGACCCCCATGAGTGACAGGGTTAATTAAGGCCTTATGGGGGTCTGTATTGACCCCCATGAGTTATAGGGTAAATTAAGGCCTTATGGGGGTCTGTATTGACTCCCATGAATTATAGGGTTAATTATAGTTGCCTGGGGTTAATATTTTTTAGTGCGAGTCCTTTCAGGACCTTTACTGTCCTTTAAGGACCCACGAGGCGGGAAATTAAAAAAATAAAATGCAGCAGGGTCACGATCTGTGGGGGGTTAATGTGGGTGGTTGCGGAGGTCCCTATGGACCCCTGCAGCAAGGGGTTTATGTGGGGACACTTCGGGGGTCCCGATGGGGACCCCCAGCATAGAGGGGGGTTAATATTAGGTGCCGAGGCCGGGATTAGTAATAGTGTGCCGCAGGCCCTTTAAGGAGCCGCGGCAGCGAATTTAAAACTCTTAAAGCAGCGGGGGCCTGATCGGTGCTGATCGGGGACTCCCGCTGCAAGGGGTTAACGTGGGGGTGCTGCAGGGGTCCCGATAGAGACCCCTGCAGCATGGGGATGTGTATAGGGAGCACGGGGGAGCCTCACACTGCTGTCTCAGGCTGCTCCGATGCAGCACGTTGAGGCTTTACGATTCCTTGCGGGCACTTTTTGTGCCCGTAGGGATTCTTCCGAAATGCGAGAGTTATTCGTAGATTTAAGGCTGCGTGTGACTACGTAGCTTTCTCTGAGCCTATTCTCGGCCATTTTTCGTAGTCATATCGCAAAGCAGGCTGCGAGAGATTCGGTCCTCGCAAACAGCAAAAAACTGCCGAGAGAACTACGAGGGAGATTTTAATGAGGCCCTTAATCTTCTGCTCCAGGAATATCTATCTTCTGATAAATGTATCAGTATAACTGTCCTATCACTGTCTAGTATTCTATCCCTTGTCTCTACATATTTTATGATACATGCTTCCTGCAAAATTGATATATCATTTGATGTGTCTTCCTTGTGTAACACATTACTATTATACATAGATGGTACTAACAGAACAACTCTTTATCATCTGATGTGAAGAAAAGCAACTCCAGCCACCTAAAACTAAAAATTAGTGGTCATCAGTGATCACAATATAAAATATCTCTTCTTATACTGACCACTCCACTGGATGGTGATTGTTTCCATAAGAAATCCTGAATGCTGTTCTTCATTTTTTAAATTTGGTTTAATTTGATTTTGTTTTTCACAAATAGATCAAAACCCATTCTTGGTCAATGCATCAGATGTTTCAGCAGTCCATATTTTGATTATGTGTCAGTTCCTTGAAATATTGAATGTAGCTCTAACCAAAGTTTAGATGTGGATACACAGCCTTTGCTTTCCATGCACCACAAACTATTCTCTAGCTACCAATTGAACATCCTTGTCTGAGCTTTCAAGTACTTTCCCACAGTAAGCTATCTGAGTATAAGAATACATCACAGAGAAAGTAATCAGTCATATGAAAGCAACTGTATTAACTATTTTATGTAAGTAGAATATTAATCACTAAGGAGCATAAATTGGATTTATTATTGTTAAAGGTCAATATTAATTGCACTTATCACTGGTTGTTAGTAAGTATTCCGTTTTTATTATTATAATGTTTTAATTAAAATTACAATTCTGAAAATGTGTCTATGGGGACCCCCATGGCACTGAAACATTAACTTAAATGACCTCTGTGGGGTCTAATAATTAACCCAACCATGGTTGGCCCTAACAGACCCCATGCCACACAAACTTAACCCCTCTGCTATGAGGGTCCTGTAAGGAGCCCCAGTGGCATCTAATTACTAACCTAGCCACTAACACTGAAATAATAGGCCATGGAGCTAATATGCTAAGCTTAAAATATATAAGTACATCTGACACCTACAGTTAACTCATATGCCATGAAGAGGTCCTGTAAGGAATATAAAATAAACCCACTTAAATGACTTCCATGGCTCAAATAATTAACCCTTGTGTCAGGCATTTTGAGGGTAATGAATGCCACACCCATCTATTAATTACATTATATAGCGGTTCATTGTCACTTACTAATTAACATTGTAATTACACACAAACACAGTATGTCTCTCTAATGTTAGGGGTTAAATTATGTTCCTGTTAAAATGAAATATTTCTTGGTAGCAAGTCAAACTTGGCTAGGTCAGTTTGCAAATATTTCTCTCTTGGGTAAGTAATTAGAAGAGAAACAGTGTAAGGTTTCTAGATAATGTCCTACGTGTTTCTTCAATGTTCCATTGTTCCTTCAAACATATTATCAAGCAGGTGTAGATTAGAATACAATGGTGTAGTCTAGTCTACTAGAAATAATTTGGCACATAATTAATACCGAGGTCATAATGTTTTAATATATCTAGAGTTCTCCCATGTGGTTAGAAGCAGACATTCCCAATATTATTATTAATTTATATTCTAATTATTCCTATACATAGTGAGGGGAGTAACTAATTGTCATTGGTTTAAACCATGCTCGTGATTAAGGAAGAGAAAGAGTTTATCAGAAGCAGGGGAATAATATTCTGGGCTTTTTCCTTTTTCTTCGGGGTCTTTTGTCTTTGGCTATTTTCTCCGGTTCTGGGGTCTTTCCCTGAGCCTACTCTTTACGATTTCCATTCTTATCTGATAGTTCTGTTCTGAGACGAAACTGACCGTCATACTTGGCATAAACTTATGCCCCTTTTCAAATCTTCCTTAAGATCTATTTCTATATCTACTATATAAATTTCTATTCTATCGCAACTCTCTCTACACAATCAACTAAACTGTCATACATCATTATTGAGTGAATTGACCGACTTGATAAATTACATCTAAATGTAATCAATTCTGATGTAAGACCAACATCCAAATAACAGCCTGCCAACACCTAAATACAATGTTTATCAGCTTGCAACCTCAAATACAATATAATCAACTCAGATACATATTGCTTCAGATATATACTTCTATTCTTACTGCTATATAAAGTATCATACTATATATTACTTATATTACTGCTTTCTTAGAGTAATAGGTTATATTGCTAATTATTAATATTATATATATATATATATATATATATATATATATATATATATATATATATATATAAAATAAGGCCAATGAAAGGTCTAAATAAGTCAATATAGGCCCAAAGTAGAATAAAGAAATTGTTGGATATTACACAATATATAGCCTAATATATCCCTGATTGATATGAGGACTCACGGTACCTTAGTCCAAAAAGGTCCAATATGTCCAATTAGTCCTGTGGATTAAAGGAGAGCGATAAGCAGTAGTCCCATGTAATGGGGGTCCTCCTTGATGGAATCAGTGTAATGGTTATCACTTGGAAATTGCTGCCCCCTCAGACGACACGTGCTACGGGCAAAATCAATGAAAGAGATGAAAGGGAGGGGAAGAGGTGCAAATAAATGCTAAACTAGATAAATATATAAATGCAGGTAAAAATGCCAACTCACATATCCTAACCTCACGGTATGAGGTATTTCAGTCACTCGTCAGGAAGTCCTTCTCCTGATGGATAACACAGACGTAGCTGTTTCCACTGGGCCGGGAACTGGATCTACCTGTCTGTTTCACGTGAGGTGGAGTAAGCCTTAATTATATAAAAGGGGGATACAATGAAATACAGTGTAGCCAGAGTATGACATCACTTCTGGTTTCTCTGTTGCTATGAGACTCAGGAGCCAATCAGAGAGCCAGAAAATTGCCCCAGGAGCCAATCAGACAGCTACAAAATGTGCCCACATACTGTGAGCAGCACCTATATCAAACCAAAAGTGAAGGTAAAGAAATCCTGTCAAAGTACCCCAAAGATTGATACATAAATATAAATACAGGCAGAAAGAGACCCTCAAAGTGCAGGACATAGATGGTTCATAGGAAAAATTGCTATTAAAATCAAATAACTGAATAAAAAAATGTATATTGCATAATACCTTAAGCATAATACATAAGACAAAAATGCACCAATTGGCACACTCTAATATAGAGAAAAAAAGAATAAGAAAAAAAGAATAATAATGCATACACACACACATATATATATATATATATATATATATATATATATATATATATATATATATATATATATATATATAATTGTTTAAACCAACTGTGCCTAAGGTGATGTACAGTATCAGCTATTCTATGAAGGCTGCTAGGTCAATATCTCTGTTTAGACCTTCTGGTTCTAAAGTACCTAGTGCGTGAATCCATTTGGTCTCAGCTTGTCTGAGTTTGAGCATTGATTCATTTTATCCCCCTTTTATATAGGTAAGGCTTACAAGCCTGTGTTTGAGCAATATTTATTACTAGCGACTTGCCAGTCAAAAAATGATGGTCAATAAAATTATAAGGCTGGGAATGCTGTTGGGCACACAATGTAAGGCTTTTAGTCCTCTGAGTACTTTTGGTGCTCATTGCTAACATAAACCTTGCTAAACTAACCCCACTCTACACTAACCTATTAACACCTACACTACCTACACTACCTACCCCCTAATAAACCCCCCCACCCCACTAATTACAGAAAATAATAAAACCTAACTCACCAAAAATAATAAAAGCTAAGTCACATAAAATAAAAAGCATAATTCGCCAAAATTAAGAAATCTACATTACAGAAAATAAAAACCTAAGTTACAAAAGATAAAAAAGGTACATTACAGAAAACACATTAAAACTACATTGCAAACCACCCCCTCCCCCCCCCCCCCCCCCACTACTGGAGAAAAAAAATGTGTACCTGAAAAGGAAATACATACACAATACATACAGTACATTACAGTACAGTGCAAATGAAATAAAATACAATACCCCCCCTATGTAAAATATATTAAATATACTATCTCAAATACACACATACCCCACTATCTAAAATACATTACATCCTATCTAAAATATAGAAAAACCACACTATGTAAAATACATTACATCCTATCTAAACTATACACATACAACTCTATCTAAAAAACAGGAAATGCTATAGATCCCCCTATTTAATATACAAAAAATCCTATCTCCATATACAAACCCTAAATGTAAGCTAAAATGAAATTATTAAGAACACTTACCTTTGCAGATGTCCCTTCAGATCACCAACCTGCAGAACAAAAAAATATAGACACATTTACATACAACAAATAAACATTCTAAATATTCGAAATATTCTACTCACCTTTTCAGCATGCCCTCCCCATCCTTCCTATTTTCTTCTCTGGCGCGGCCCCCGTTAAAAAAAAAAAACATTACAATTATACAATATAAAACCTGTCAATCTTGTTTTAAACCAAACAGAAGGCTTTATTGCCTTCATCCAATCACAATGGGATACACCCCCTCAAGGTGATTGGAGGCATTAGCGCATTCTGATTGGTTGTAGTGACAACAGCCAATCAGAAGGAACTATTCCCTTCAGCCAATCAAAATGGGATACACCCCCCACAGAGTGGTTGGCTGAAGGCATCTACGCCTTCTGATTGGCGGTTGTCACTGTCGATCAGATTACAGCCAATCAGAAGATGCAGATGTCTTCAGCCAATCACACCGTGGAAGTGTATCCCATTGTGATTGGGTGAAGGGAATAGCGTTGTGGCTGTTGTGGCTGTCAATTAGACTGCAGCCAATGAGAATGGGCTGTTGCGAACAGCCAATCACCAATTGTGATTAGCTGAAGGCAATGAATGCTTCGGATTGGTTTAAAATAGATTGACAGAGGCATTAGCCAATCAGAATAGGATATGGGGGTGTATCCCTTTCTGATTGGCTTACTCCTTGGCGCCTTCTGATTGGATGAAATTTGATTGACAGCGTTTTCATCCAATCAGCATGCTCCATTGCCATTTTTCTTCCGGAAATGTCTGTAAGAGGCTCATTAGCGTTAGGGAGGTCTGTACGGACCTCTGTTATTTTTTTTTCCTCGGGTTGATTCTTCCAGGGCCCAACCAGGGCAGAAGAGAAGGAGGCCAGGGACATTGCAGGGAGTTAAGTTAAATGTATATTATATTTATGTTACTTTATTTTGTGTGTGTTTGTATATTATATTAATGTAATGTTTTTTTTTTTAACAGAAAAAATAAGAAGGATGGGGAGGACATGCTGGAAAGGTGAGTAAAATATTTAGAATATTTAGAATGTTTATTTATTGTACGTAAATGTGTGAAGGGACATCTGCAAAGGTAAGTGGTCTTACTTATTTTATGTTAGTTTATAATTAGGGTTTGTATATGGAGATAGGATTTATTGTATATTACATAGGGGGAATATATATTAGATAGATGTTTTGTGACTTAGGTTGTTTTATTTTGTGTAATGTAGATTTGTTTTTTCTGTGACATGTTTTTTTGTGAGTTAGTTTTTATTATTTCTTGTAATTAGTGGGGAGGGGGAATATTAGGTGGTAGGTAGATAGTGTAGGTAGGTGGTGTAGGTGTTCATAGGTTAGTGTAACGGGGTTTATTTGAGATGTAATGGTTTATTGGGGGTTATAGTGCAGTGTAGTGTTTGTAGTTAAAGAGGGTCCTGTTAGGGTTGTAACTGCCCCATAATGGGACCGATGGGGTTATTTAAGGGCTTATGGGGGTCTGTATTGACTCCTATGAGTGACAGGGTTAATGAAGGGCTTATGGGAATCTGTATTGACCCCCATGAGTGACACGGTTAATTAAGGGGTTATTGGGGTCTTCATTGACCCCATGAGTGACAGGATTAATGAAGGGCTTATGGGGGTCTGTATTGACCCCCATGAGTGACAGGGTTAATTAAGGGGTTATGGGGGTCTTCATTGACCCCCATGAGTGACAGGGTTTATTTAGGGCTTATGGGGGTCTGTATTGACCCCCAGGAGTGACAGGGTTAATTAAGGGGTTATGGGGGCCTTCGTTGACCCCCATGAGTGACAGGTTTTATTAAGGGGTTATGGGGGTCTGTATTAGCCTCCATGAGTAAGAGGGTTAATTATTGGCTTATGGGGTCTGTATTTACCCCCATGAATGACAGGGTTAATGAAGGGTTTATGGGGGTCTATATTGACCCCTATGAGTGGCAGGGTTAATGAAGGGCTTATGGGGGTCTGTATTGACCCAAATGACTGACAGGGTTAATGAAGGGCTTATAGGGGCCTATATTGGCCCCTATGAGTGACAGGGTTAATTAAGGGGTTATGAGGGTCTTCATTGACCCCCATGAATGACAGGGTTAATTAAGGAGTTATGGGGGTCTGTATTGATCGCCATGAGTGAGAGGGTTAATTATTGGCTTATGGGGTCTGAATTGACCCCCCATAAGTGACAGGGTTAATTAAGGGCTTATGGGGGTCTGTATTGACCGCCATGAGTGAGATTGTTAATTATTGGCTTATGGGGTCTGTATTGACCCCCATGAGTGACAGGGTTAATTGAGGCTTATGGGGGTCTTTATTGACCCTCATAAGTGAAAGGGTTAATTAAGGAGTTATGGGGGTCTGTATTGACCCCCATGAGTGACAGGATTAATTAAGGGATTATGGGGGTCTGTATTGACCGCCATGAGTGAGATTGTTAATTATTGGCTTATGGGGTCTTTATTGACCCCCATGAGTGACAGGGTTAATTGAGGCTTATGGGGGTCTTTATTGACCCCCATAAGTGACAGGGTTAATTAAGGAGTTATGGGGGTCTGTATTGACCCACATGAGTGACAGGGTTAAATAAGGGATTATGGGAGTCTGTATAGAACCCCATGAGTGATGGAGTTCATTTTTCTTTTTCACGGGTGTGTTAAGGACCTTTACTGTTCTCTAAGGATTCGCAAGGCAGGAAATTTAAATTTGGATTTCAGCGGAGGTCCCGATCGCATGCGATCGGGGACCCCCATTGTGAAGGTTAATGTGGGGCTAATGTGGGGACCCCCCGGGGGTCCCAATTGGGATCCCCATCACTGTGTGGTTAATGTTAGGTACAGTGGTTACAGTACCCCCGCTGGCGGGCCTAAGTGTTTGTGTGCCACGATCCCTTTAAGGAGCCGCAAGAGGGAATTTAGAGGTTTTAAAAGCAGGGAGGGACACTCAAACATGTTTAGCAGTGTTTTTTTGGGTCCTGGGTCGTGAAGCCTCCTTTTAATATTTCGGTGGCCATTTTTTCTTCTTGCTTAGGCGATTTTCGAGTGGCAAAACGGGGCGCATTGGGGTTAAATTGGCATTCAACCTCACTTCTAGAGGTCCTGGCTGTCCCCCCGGACGTATTATTATCATGCTTTTGGTGTGTGTTTGTGGTGTTTGAGTGGTTACTTGTGTTTTACGACATATCGTAATTTTGGGTCGCAGGGTATTTTTTTTTCTAAGTGCCGCAGGTCATAATTGTGTGCCACAGGCAGCAGGCAATGAGGGAGAGGAGAAGGGGAAGAGAGACACAGGGGAAGAGAAAAACTGGGTAAGGAAAGGAGGAGGGGAAGAGAGACACTGGAGAAAGAAAGGAGATGGGGAAGAGAGACACAGGGTAAAGAGAGGAGATGGGGAAGAGACACACATGGGAAGGAGAGGAAGAGAGACATAGGGTAAGGAGAGGAGGGGGAGACACAGGGTAAGGAGAGAAGGAGGGGAAGAGGTACTGTGGGGTCGTAGGGATAAGCGCCAATGGCGCTCATCTCAACCAGAGCAAGGTATGCCTTCAGCGCTCCTTGCCAGCAACTGCGGCCCTTGCTTTGCGAAGGCCGCAGTTGCAGCAGGTTCACTACGCTAACCAGCATTAGAAGGACGCTATGCGAGACCGCAAGCATTAGCAACAACCCGTATTGCTCACAACAATATAGGTGATCCCTTTATGGTTATGTCACCCTTCTTTTACTTCACACACTGTTAACAGCCTTCTGATTGGCTCCTGGTTTCTTAGGAACAGGGAAACAGGAAGTGCACATGCCACCACTGGAAGTGATGTAACTAAGCTATGCAATTGCACCATTTTAGCTTTAAATAGGTGAGGCAAGCCATTTAGGCTTACAGCATATAGCTATTTATCTAATTACTAATTTGTCTTTTATTATTTATACATTGAGAAAGCCCGTAAGATCGGGTGAAACGCGTCTATCCTTTTATTTTCATTTTTTAGTTATTGTTATTGACATTAATTATTATTATTTTTTTTTAAATGTGTTTTCTTTGTCTTTTTTTATACTCTTAAACCTGTGAGTTGTAACTAAGAGTCATTTGGAATACTACAAATTTCTTCCATTTGTTAAGTATTGCAACTACTATACAGCAAACTTTGTCATTTGTGTACTGGATTTCTCTATGAGTAAAAAGCTGTTATAAACTATCGAATTAGCTTTGAGTATTTATAGGGGGCTATACGACTCAAGTACTCAGCTTCTCCGTGAACATTGTAGTTCATGAATAAACACGTATACATAGGGTGACTCCTCACTCCACCTCACGTGAAACAGACAGGAAGATCCAGTTCCTGGACCAGTGGAACCAGCTACCTCCGTGTTATCCATCTGGAAAAGGACTTCCTGACAAGTGACTAAAATACCTCATACCATGAGGTTAGGACATGTGAGTTCGAATTTTTACCTGTATTTATATATTTATCTAGTTTAGCATTTATTTGCACTAGGTTTTTTGCCTCTTGCCCTCCCTTTCATCTCATAAATATATATATATATATATATATATGTATATATATATATATATATATATATATATATATATATTCACTGTTTATATACTCTTATATCAAACTAACCAAACATAGATTGTATTAACATACATTGTTAATCCATATTTGGTAAGTTTGTGTCCATTGCTTATTGATTGATACATTGGTCTAACCAAATATAAAATGTCTTAAGACTAACTGTTATCCAATCATCCAAAGGGCTTGTAATACACATCATATAGTTTGTATTGTAATCTTACTAAATATCAAAGTGTAAACACTTCTAATTGTTTATCCTTGATATTTACTGGTTTACCAATAAAAGCAATTTCTGCACAGCGTATACTTGTCAATAACTTGATCTTTGAACCTAATCAATCTCTACACTGTAATACTTTAAGAAACTATATTTATTTATACAGAGTAATATTTATGTCAGATCAAATGCACTGACACTTGACTGTAAAGACCTTGCATGTGAATATTAACCCCATACCATGTGGGTCCTTAAAGATATGACAAGTTAACCGATCATAAGAAAGGTTAACCATGTGGCACAATGGGGGTCATTTAAGGATCCACATGGTAGTAAGGGTTCATTTTAAAATGCTATGGGTATTATTTAAGCCACAAACATCCCTTAAGGACCTATGTGGCATATGATCTGCATCAGGGGTTATACGACGGATGTGACATAGGAGTTAACTGTAGGCGCCATGGAGGTCCTTCCAGGAGCCTCCATGGCATATAGGCTTGTATTACATGCCATAGAAATCCTGTAATGAGCTCCATGGCATTGGAGCATAGGGTTAGTGACATGGAGATCCTCTTAGGATCTCTGTGGCATAGGGGTTAATTTTGTGGGTCATGGGGTCAATTAAGACCTCTGTGGCATGGGGTTAATGATTAGGTGTCGTAAGGGTCTAATTAGACCTCCATGGTTATAGTTAAGGGTGGCGATTAGGGTAATCAGGGGAAGGAATTCCCAGGGGTTCCCTTCAGCATGTGGGAGGAGGCAATACTCGAGGGTTCCCTGGGCACATAGGGCTGATCTATAGCTTGGTCTTAAACTACCTACCAATCTCTTATTGTTTTTAACTCCTTCCCTGTCATGGGAAGGAATTTGTGTAGATAGATGAGGAGAGAGAAGTGATTTTCGCTTCGGAGCACAGCTGCAGAGCAGGCTGTGTGGGGACCATAGGGCTTCAGGGATGCTGTGAAACAGCCCTGGTACATGTTCCCCCAGTTATTATGATGTTTGTACTAGTTGAGATTGGAATTGATATGTAGTTTGCGCAACCCCCCACCACCCACACGGTTATCAGAGAGCCTTTTCGCGCAGCTAGGATTTTGATAAAAGTTTTTTTGCAAATGTTATTAGTTTACATGAATGTGACACATTGGGATGTTAAAAGGTAATGTGCTTCTATGATCACTTTTTTAACGTCACCTCCTCTGATCTCAAGGCAAACATCAACTCAGTCCAGCAATTTAGTCCAAATAAAACCATATAGTTTATCCATTAGCCATTTAGGCCCAAATACTGGATGTTTACAAATACATCTGACATGAAGACAAATGACTGTAGTGTGTGTATACACATGAATGTATGTAAGTGTTATGTCAAAATTAATGCCATATCTAATATTTCACATGTAATCTTTTTAATTGGCAGTGGAAGGAGGAACATTAGGGTTGCATGTCAATTTCAGTTCCATTTTTTTTGTGTTATTTTTTTTGCAATAAGAAACTTGTAATATTATTGATGTGTGAAAATCAGTGGGGAAGCAAAGTGTAATATTGTGAGTAGGGTTACTCGCAGGCATTGTGCATTTTAATGGTCTAAGTTTACTGAATCGGAAACTGGATGGAACCCTAACACTGGGGGCATTGTTTTTGACACTACAGTGACAGACAAGAATACTGTGATCCTAACTAGCACAGCTAAGTAGCTAAATAGTATTTTTGCATAATAATTCATCACGGATATATACATCACATATAATAGTTGTGGATATACCGGGTGATGGTCACGCTTTGCGAGCCTCACAAAGCGAGGCAAGCCATTAACGGCTGCAGCATGCGGGACATAGGCTGCACTGAGCACAGGGTAGGAGCCAGGGAGCCTGTGACTGAGGTTGCAACTTAATTTTAGGCATATTTGCAGTTTCACAATCGAAAATCGCCTAAGCAAGAAAAAAAATGCCGAACAAAAGAATGCAAAAGGATGAAAATGAGGATGAAACTAACAAAAAAGAGCCCCAAACACGTAACACTTGAGGAAAACTGTGGTGTAACACCAAATTAATATTACACAAGGTTCGTCTACATTAAAAGGTATTTATTAAAAGGCAGATAACACAATACTATAAATGTATTACAAACACAACAGCCCAGACCCACGGAGCAACACCCCCTTTTAAATCTATCTACCTATATATATATATAGTAATTCCCTTCCCCAAACGCTTGATCTTACCCACGGTCAGACCATTGAAATCACCTCCTCACCCTCACCATCAAGGAAGAAAACAGGAAAAAGCACCAGTTTCCTGCCTGGATATATCCTTAGTTGAGATGATGTAATTTACATCACATCCTGTCCATGACTTCCTTTAGCAATTGTGGGAGGGAAGTAAAGATTCTCAGCCCTCCTACAAAGGCCTGTTTAAATTACCATTCAAGGAAGACAAGTTACCACATTCCCTCACTTTTTCTTCTTCTATGTTGCTCAGTTTTCTAGTTATCCCTCTAGTACAGGAGAACCTAGTGGGAGCAAAAACCTGATATACAGGAGAAATTCAACCCACCGTCCCTCCGGAATAGTTCCCTCAGCGACATAAGTTCTCCTGTACTTTCCTATGGCTGTCAATCCACATATTACACAAAAACAGAATTTATAGAATTTAGGTGAGAGTGTGTGATAAATGTTTATGTATGTGCAATGTAAAACTTTATTGAAGAATGTATGAGAGAGAGAAAGAAGAGGAAAAAGACACATTATTATATATCCTCCTTGCAAGTTTCATTGCCACACAAAAGTATATTATTATAATTGTCGTTAATACTTGAATGAACATGAGTACCAGCGACAGTGTTCGTAGGACTGGATGTGTCTCTGACTGAAGTTCCAAGGTAAAAAGCTTCATTGTCAAATTTGTCCAATCTGCATTTGCAGTAAAATTGATCATTTCAGTGGTAAGGTTTCTTGATGGAAATACCATGATACAAGACCCTTCTTCCACCAAACATATTTCATCAACTGTCCTATATTCAGAGTGGCCGATAAAGCATGCAATGTCCCCTATGCGGATCACCTCTTGCACCAGGTTTTCTTTTATCAACTGCACCCAGCCATCCTCCTCAGCTCCTTTCTCCCAAACACAACTGCACAGCCATCGGTGTTGAGATTTCCTGCAACAGCTTTCATCCATCTCCAATCCTGTAATAGTGGCCAGTCTTTTTGATGGGAAGTGTTGCTTGTAGATTCCATCACTTAACGTGCCAATGCTATGTATAAAGTTCAGTTGCTCTGCCTGCCCCTCCCAACGGGGAATTGCCAGGATTAGTCCTATTGTCCCAGATTGTAGTCCATGTGGCATCCATTGATCTGGGCCTTCAATAAAGCTGTATTTAAGATTGTCCTCAGTGATGTCCACTCCTTTTCTTTTCAATGACGTGATAATCCTTGTTGCATTGATTTGTCTTGCCCACTTGTTTTCCTGGATGTCTTTAATAGTTTCCTTTAAATCTGCCAACAGCTTTCCTCCAATCATAGAACAGAAAATGGCAGTTCCCACTATTTCATTCTTAATGCTGTTAGCAATGGAAGCAATATTTTCCTCAACTAGATGCAGGTTGTTGGCAATGGTGTGTATGTCATCAACATTGTCTGCCAGTCTACTCACTATAAGGGAGTCAGCTACTCCACCTGTTTTCATAGCATGTCCCATGCCATCAGTAAGGGAGTTTATCCGGCTGTTCACTCCAATGATGTCTGCTGAATTCCATACTCCCAATCCAGTTCCGACTCCTCCTAAAAGGGCTGCAAGTGTGTCCCGTTTTTCTCGACTCCCTGCTCCGGTCCACTCAATGATGGTCTCTTGTATACTTTGCTTAAACCACTGCCGCTGTGATTCCGGGCACTTTGGAGGAATAGAAAAATCATTAAAATTTAGAATTATTGGGTAGTAAGTCCACCCAACCCCTTGCACAACTGTTTCATGTGTTGGTACCACCACCAATCCGCCTATTGGCCATGGTACCTTCTTCTGATCTTTACAACGTTGCAGCTCCTTTACAGAGACAAATACTTTATCTATTGTTAGAACACACCCCTTTCCAGTATCAAAATTGCAGAATTCCTCTAGGTCAGGCTGGGCAGCTATAACTGCAGCGTCCCATTCTCCACCTTCTTCTAATGTTAAGTTACTCACTACTACTGTAATATTTGTAAACCTCCCTTGTATTGGAGCTCTAAGAGCTAATCCCCTGGTACTATTATGTGGCAAAATAATGTTTACTTGTAACCCTCCACCCTCTTTTACTTCCAATTCCCTGGGCCAAATAAATCTATCTGCTTGAACATAATGTAACTCCAATCTTTTCAAACTCTCTCCCTTATTTGCGGTATCTTCTGGCCTTATTGCCTGTCTCCCCATTCCTACTGTGATACAGCTTATACTTATCCATCCTGGAACAAGGATCCACCACAATCTTCTGTTGACACGCATCTTCATTCTTATACAGCCGTGCTCTGTGGGAACACTAGATTCCATCATTAGAAACATATACATAACAAAAACAACAGGGGCCATTCTTTTTGCAAGTTTGTTCACGGCCCTGTAATCAATGGTAAGTCTCCATGATGAGGCTGCTTTTTCATCTCTATTCCCTTTTAACACAGCTTTTCTCACAGGCCAACATGGTGAGTTACATGCATACCCATTTCCAGATTTAATTATTCCACTTTTCTCCAGTATTTCTATCATCTTGGTGATTGATGCCACTGATTCTCTTGGGACTGGATATTGCTTTTTCCATTGTGGGTCTCCTCCTTCCAAAAAGACCATTCCTTTCATTCTTCCACAGTCTAATTTATCTGTAGCCCAAACAGGTATGTCTTGGATTAGCTTCTGCAGCCATTCTGGTTGTCCGTCTAGTTTCAGTTTGTTTTTTTCCAGACTTTTTATCGGAGAGACAATATATGCCATTGGGAGCACAACCCCTTTCGTCAACTCTGTACTTACCTGATTCACCTTTTCTGTCTTCCACAAACAAAAATTGGCAAGATCTACAATGAAATTTCCTTTTTTTAAAACTTCTATTCCCAATATTTCCTCTGGCCAACCCACTATTGCTTCTACTTGTATTGTTTTTTCTCCAACTGCTACATCAATTGGACCTGCTCTAACCTCCTGTGGATTCCCAGTAACTCCCATACTACTTACTGAAGAATCCCCATTTTTGACCCTGTTGGTCATTATAACTGCTGCTCCTGTATCTACCAACATATTTTTCCCTACCCCTGCGATGACTGTATAACTGGTAGGCCGACCTGCCTCATCCATGGTTAAATTAGCTGAGTGAATGAGATGCTGAGGCGCAGGGGTTGGGATTTGTCATTGTGACTCACTTCTACTCCGTCCCTCTTTTATAACACTATATTGCATCTTTGCCTCACTTTCCTTCAATTTCTTCTCTGACTCAGCTACCTTGTTTTTAAGTATGTGATTTTCCTCTTCTATCCTATCCTTCTGTCTCCTGAGTTCCCAATAGCCCATGTTACCGTTTCTCTCTCCCTCCTGATTAGCCCTCCAGTTGCTGCCATCCCTATTCCTATAGTCCCTAGGTGGATCTCTCCATCTTTTGTCAAAGTTCTGTTTTGGTCTCCAGTTTTGATCATCCTTCTTGTTCTGGGGTACATCCCACGTCTGGTTTCTCCAATTACCATCTATATCTCTACCAGACTCGACCTTAAATGTTCTTACAGCTGAAACAGAGCAGGCCTGTTCTGTGAAAGGATGCTTGATCCACCACGTATCAGCTCTAGTTAGTACCATTTCCAAGTCTGTTGGTGTTGGATCAAAAAGCCTGATAAATTATTGACACTCCCGGGGAAGGGCTTCCATTACTTTTGCTATATGTTCTGGTGAGCCCAGCACTAGAGGCTGTTGAGGTTGTCGTAGAGTATACCAAAAAAATATCCTTTGAGCTACCTCTCTAGGACCATCTATTGGCCTCATGGTAATATTTGCTATTTCTTTCTCTATGCTAAGTAGATAGAAATTAGTTGCAGCAATTCTTCCTGCCTGATCAGACACACTGTTATTAAATCCCAATAGTCTACTAGCCAAAGGACCCATAGCGTATTCTAACAGTTCTGTCCATTCCTCTAAGTTAAGACCTCCTTTTTTAGCTCTATCTGCTCCCCTCTTAAACCAATGTGTAAATGTATTAAAGTTGTTAGTTGGCATACTTCCCCACCATTTCTGGAAATTATCTTTATCTGCCATAGACATCGGTCGAGTCTGCATAGAAAATCCTGTAGGTGTTTGCCTTGCATTAAATAATTCTGAAACAATAACTGGTGCTTGTGGTATGGTATCTACTTGTGGAACAGAATAACATAAGAAATCTTTTCTATCTTGGTTCATTTTCGGCACTGGTTCTTTATTTTGTGCCACGAACATATCCAGATCTGGATATATTTTGGCAATGTCTCTGACTCCTTTTATCCCTTCTAACTTTGTTTTATTTTTATAGTCCATTATTATGTTTTGAAGTTCTGTTATTTTTATTCCATAAGCATCCCTCTGTTCCTCTATTTCCCCTAACTCCCTTTCTAGTTCCCCCACAATTGTAGTTGTTCTCAAAGCTGCAATTTTTAAACAATCCCTTTTGTCCATTGCTTCCTCCATTTTATTTGTTGTTTCCAAATTATGCTGCCGTAATTCTACAACTAAGTCTATTAGGCCTCCTATTGTGGCTACAACAGCTTGTGTGACCAAACTTTTTCTCTTCTTTGTTCTATACTTTTTGTTATTTATAATTTGTTTTAGAACATCCATTAATCTCTTCTCTTTTCCACTGTCTGGGTTTGCTGGCTCTGGAAGCTCATATGGACCATCATGTTTTTGAATATGTTTCCTAAAGTACTCACGCACTTCTGTGGGAAAGTATTTGGCCCCTTGAAAAGACATTTCTACTCTTTTACTCACCCAAGTAAGAATCCAAATCAATTTGCGACTAAAGTAGCATGCTTCTGAGTAGCCAACAATAGTTGATGACTATTCAGTAGGCCAGGTGTAATATGTAGAAAAATAGATTAGTACCCACAATGCAAATTATACTTACCTTAGTATGGTGAAGGTAATACTTGCTAATTAACTTAAAATATAATAGCAAGGCCTGCAGGGTAGGAGATAAACCCGAACGAGGATATGCAAGACACCCAAAATGTATAAGGTATGGAAGCCTATAGTGTATTAAAATGCACGCCTGAAATAATATATATATATATATATATATATATATATATATAATATTTAAAATGGTTTATTTATTATTTTTCTCCAGGCCTGTACTATGATACAGGACTAGAGAAAGAAAAAGAAAGAAGAGAAAAAAAAAAAAAAAAAAAAAAAAACAAACAAAACAAACCCAAACTTGTATATTAAAATGTAGGCCCAAACTAGGATACAAAGGAAATCAGCATTCAAATACAACAAAAAGCTGCATGGAGCCTACCATATTGTATTCAAATGCAGGGCTAGGCCTGTACTCTGATATTCAACTCACTCAGATATTTGAAACCCACAAAAACAAACTGTATGATATATTTGTTTTATGTAGCAAAATAAGCTAATACGATATAAAGGATTAAAAATAATAATATATTCAAAATTGAGGCCTGATGCCCAAACTTGTATATTAAAATGTAGGCCCAAACTAGGATACAAAGGAAATCAGCATTCAAATACAACAAAAAGCCGCATAGAGCCTACCATATTGTATTCAAATGCAGGGCTAGGCCTGTACTCTGATATTCAACTCACTCAGATAGGCCTATGCTGGTAGAATATTACAATAAAATAAAAATGAAGGCCTGAAAAACTACTAGGCCTGCTAATATATTCAATTTGAAACCCACAAAAACAAACTGTATGATATCTTTGTTTTATGTAGCAAATTGAGGCCTATGCTGGTAGTCTATTACAATAAAATAAAAATAAAGGCCTGAAAAACTACTAGGCCTGCTAAATTGAGGCCTGATGAATAATAGTATTAACAAACTCAGGTATTTGAAACACACAACAAACTAATTGTGGCCTGGTGCCCAAGCTTGTATAATAAAATGGAGACCCAAACTAGACTCCACACACAATCAGCACTTGATTTCCCATGCAGAGGATAATTAGACAAAGTAATTTTTCTTCCCCCAAAAAATAAATCTGACTATCTATTAATGTGATATTACCTCATAAATAACCTTTGTAGAAGTCTAAAATTCGTGGTCGCCAAATGTGGTGTAACACCAAATTAATATTACACAAGGTTCGTCTACATTAAAAGGTATTTATTAAAAGGCAGATAACACAATACTATAAATGTATTACAAACACAACAGCCCAGACCCACGGAGCAACACCCCCTTTTAAATCTATCTACCTATATATATATATATAGTAATTCCCTTCCCCAAACGCTTGATCTTACCCACGGTCAGACCATTGAAATCACCTCCTCACCCTCACCATCAAGGAAGAAAACAGGAAAAAGCACCAGTTTCCTGCCTGGATATATCCTTAGTTGAGATGATGTAATTTACATCACATCCTGTCCATGACTTCCTTTAGCAATTGTGGGAGGGAAGTAAAGATTCTCAGCCCTCCTACAAAGGCCTGTTTAAATTACCATTCAAGGAAGACAAGTTACCACAAAAACCAGTAACACTTCCTCCACGACAGTAATATTTACACCAACGCAGTAACACTTAACCAGAAGCAGTAACACTTACCCCAAGCCAGTAACACATAACCCAAGGCAGTAACACTAATGGCGAGCCCCTGAACTACACGGGGGGAGAGGCTCGCAATGAGCGCCAAAGTCATTCAGCAATGGACTCGCGATGAGCACTAGGTGGTCAGAGGCCCCTTAGCCTTGCATTGTGTGGCAAAGCATTGCCAGGCTTACAATTTTATTCCCGTAATTTTTGACAGGAAAGTTGTTGGTATACATATATTTCTCGTTGTGTGCCTCTCTCGCCCCGCCTCCTCTCTCTTCCTGAGGCTGGCCCTGCAGCCTTATAAGCACTTCCTGTTGGGGCCTCAAAGTCAGTACATTTCTGGGTTCATGCATGCAGGTTGCATTTCAGCTCTCTCACGGTTACAGTTTCTGAATTACTTTACTGCTTGTCAGCGAGCCTATTACTGCCTTTTTTGGCCCTTTTCCTATCTGCAAGGGTGTTAATATCACTGGCTTTCTCCTTACATTACTATGTTACTAGGTAAGCTTTTGCTCATGCGGCTTTCTGGCCCTTTTCCTGTCGACAAGGGAATTACTACCACCGTAAGGGCATCCCCATTGCTGTAGAGCTATGGTTCCTCATGGTAAGTATTCCTGCGCTACATTAGGCTTTCTTATTTGTAAGTATTCATGCTCTACATTACGCTTTCTTATCATATACCAGCCCCAAATCCATTAAATTGTCTTTATCAGTATCTGAGGTTGTGCTTTGGACTTTTTAAGCCATATTTCGTGGTTTTCAGGCTAAATCTTATAACCTTCGACCTTTCTATAAGTCAAAATCAACCTACTCTCTACAACTCATACACCAGCCTTTCGTATAGCCTTCATAGGCATTCCTCGTTCATGCATCCAAATCAGCCTTTGCTGGCCTCGTTTTCATCCAGCCTTCGTAGGCCTTCACTGGCTTTCGTAGGCATACCTCGTTCATGCATCCAAATTAGCCTTCACAGGTCTTGTTCTAATTACGTTTTCATCTGGCCTTTGTAGGCATACCTCGTTCATGCTTCCAAATCAGCCTTCACAAGCCTCCCTTTCAATATGTTTTCCTAAACCTCTCCCCTCTCTCCTCTACTTCATTCGGCCCTTGGCTCTCTTAGCAGGCCAGTTAAAGCGTAGCAATTTTAGCACACTCCGCTACATGAGGTGAGGGGGCCTCATTCATCAAACACACTTCCATTTCACGCTTTATTCATGTCATAAATCAGCCTACGCACGACTCTACCACTGGTTAGCTCCCAGGCATACCCTTTTGGGCGCTCATCACCGTAGGAGAGGGACCCTCCCACAATTACCAGGTAATTTCATTACCTGGGAATATATATCCCTCCAAACTTGTTGAATTCGGTAATCAACTCATGTGGAAGAGCAAAAAACCTTGCTACTCGTTACACTACATTAGTACTCATCACACTTGCTAAAACCATTTTACATTACTTCATATGGGGGTTTGGTACTCATAATTTTTGGTACTGATCCTGCCATCTGGAATGGATTAACGTTGAGTACCATAGGACCACTGTATATATATGTATATATATATATATATATATATATATATATATATATATATATAAATAAATCCTTTTTCAAACATTCAATGATATCATACTAAAATAATTTTAACATATTTCTATTAAGTACAATAGAAGCTGAACCTAACCTTCTATTCTGTTCATATGAGGCAGATTTAGATTATTATTTGACATGCAAATAATGAAAATATAAATAACCATTCCCATTTACTCTTATTGTTTGTCACTTTAATCTACATATATGGTAATAAACATTTTGGTACTACTTTCTCATTGTTGAGACACATAGGATGCAATTTACTACTTTCATTTTATTTCCACAAAGTATATAGTAATAGGTATGTATATTTAGTAAAGATTTGAATGTTGTCCATTTATGTTCAGTATTTTTACTTGTCAGTTCCTTGTCCCAATCTATACTTTGTATTCCTCTTCTGGATCGCGACCTTGCCGTGGTAAAGAGGTTTGTCTACCTCAAAAAAGCTGTGAGCTATGCCATGTAAGGTCACCCAAGATGGGAAGGTCATACCTAAGCGGTCAGACAAATTGATGTCCACTGGAGAAGGAACTGGCAGCCCACTCCAATATTGTAGCCATGAAAACCTTATGGATAGATGCAGAGGGTGCTCCACGCTGAAAAGCAAGATATTTGCTAATAAAGGGGGCAAATTTCCATCTAACTGCCCCAAAGAAATATTACTATCATCCCCTAACAATTCAGAGTAGAAGGATATCATTTTTATGAAGCCCTAGTAGGGGGGTGAATGCTATACACTCCAAGCGCAAGAAAAGAAACGTGTGCACTCAGCCTTCTTCTCTAGGACATTCATATATTGATTGAGGCTATATTGGGAAACAAATAGATAATAATTTATTTGTAATAATACAAACAAATAAAAGAATGAAGGGCCCGTAGGCCACCCTTGGCTTGCCTGGGGTTGGAGGGAGGGACCACTTGACCTGGTGGGACCGAGTATGTGTGGGAGGTGGCTAGCTGGGGAAGGTGGAGCCATTCATAGGCTAGTTGGCGCCATATTCCGCAATTGTGCCCCCCAGCTAGCCATGCAATCAGATGGGCTTGCGGTTTTTCCCTGTATCTCTCTTACCACCCTATTCCTTGCCTTCCCTTTCCCCTTTCCCCTTCCCTCTTCCCACTTCCCTCTCCTTCCCTTCCCCTTTCATCCCCCTTTCCTTCCCTCTCCCCTTATCCTTTCTTCTCACCACCCCCACCCCCCTGCATTCCCAGTACCTGCGCTTGGTCCTGCGGTCCTGGTCTGCACCCCGGTAGGCGGAGGGAGGCCATGGGGCCTAGATCAGAGCTAGCTGGATAATCGCTGGCAGGGCGCCAGCATCTGAAGTCGGAGGCGGGAGGCGAGAATGCATCCATTGGCAGTCCCCCGAGCTCTGGAGCGCAGCGGAACACCTTCGGGTAGCACAGTGAGCCTGGGGGATTGTGTGATATGTAGTTTCCTTAAGGGCAGGCATGCCACGCAGTGCTGAGACAGAGCTGGCTGCTTAAAGGGAGACTGCTGCACTGACACTTTCAGTGGGGTTTTTAATGCCCTGCAGCCCCTATAAGCAAATCTATATTACCCCCCATCACCAGCATGTACCTTAACTTTTTAAGTGCCAGGCAATCAGAGACTGTGATGCTTTCTTGGATTAGGATTGTGTTGCATGTTCTATAATCACAAAATATATATTTATATTTTCATGTGCCAAGCTGTGGAGTACATTCACACAAAGCAGCCTAGTAGTCCAGATGGGGCAGCAGGTATCCTGGTATGGGGTGCACTACTTGCACAGGTTTTAGTTAGTGCAGGTCTATGATAGTTTATAGTATATAGTGCATTCCCTCTTGGTTAAGTCCCATAATACGGGGAGGGGGATTATTATAACTATTAGTTTTATTTGTTCATGGCAGCATGTTACTTGGCGCTATACATGGTTGGTCAAGTCAGAGTCTGTACAAAGTGGCATGGATGTGGCATACATAGCATATGTTTGTGTAAGGGGTAGCCCAGTGATAGAACTTTTGATCATTTTACTGTTCAGCCCGGTATGCGGTACGTTTTCATTGTGGTAAATTAGTACTTTCCTTAAAGTTTCCCTCACCCACTCATTGCCCAAGCATGTTAGGTACCTTTGTAATTGCCCTGGTACAGTTGCATCCCGGTAAAGGGGCTATTAAGCATACCAATATGGGTAATTTGGTGTGTTATTTTTTTTCTGGAAAATGTAGATGGTCCCTAATTATTTTAGGCCTTCTTTATCTAGCCACCCCACATTCAGGCTGCTGTATGGTTGTCAGTGTAGAAGGCCGTAGGCCTATATTTAGTCACGTTAGGTCAGCAGGTGCTGTCTTGGGATGGCTTTGGGAGGTCATCCGGCAAGGAGAGTTTACCACTCACACCCAGGTTGCCTAGGAGGGGGGGGGGGGGGTTAATCCCAACTTTATATGGATCTGGCCATCAGGGATTTTTATAATTGGGTATGAAAATAATCTGGTGCTATTATAGGGTAGTGTTTGAGGTAGTAGTATGCATGATAGTACTGGGAACGGTATGCTGTAGGCTGTTTGTCAGTTCATCAGGTCTATGGGTTACGTAGAGGTAGACAGGGCTATATGACACAAAAACAGACATGATATTATATATCCTTTTAAGACTGGGACCAGGGGCGGTAAAAAAGTGAGCGCCCAGTTTTGGATGATGCTCAAGCCTCATTAAATTTTGCCTGCAGCAGCATCAGGTGACCCGTGAGAACAGCGGACTCCTAATTTGTTTGAAAGCTAGTGGATTATTTATGCCTCGAGTTTTCGGGTCTGAGACGCAACCCGTAAACCAGTCGGGCGCCGTTGGACTGTGCGGCGTGTGCATGTAGTCTATTCCATAGTACAGGTTTGTGTTTGTCGGGCCATGTATCAGAGATGGTCAGCATTTCGCCTCTGAATAGGTCAAAGCCTTACGGGTCTTTATGGCGGGTTACTATCTGTTTCGTATTCGGAAATATGTTATATTCATAAAGATATGTATATTATATTCTTGTCCATGTGAGTTACATTATGTGTTTTAACTCATGCGTGCCGGGATCGGGGTATATGGTAACTTCAGAAGTATGTTCATTTTATAGGGCAGTGTGGCAAGCCTGAGAGTGCATACTACAGATTTTAATTACATCACACCACTCCCCTTTCAGGATCTTTACAGTTGGGTGTTTATTTTTGCAGTTTTAGCAAATTGAAGGAAATTAGGTGACTGCCTGTCTTTCAGCTTTGTTTGGTGTCCACAGTGCCTTGCTGTAACGCTGCGCTAGGATACAACTTGGGGACTGGTGGGAGTATATATGAGTAGTATCAAGGTGTATTGTGTGTATCTTACAGTGGACCAGGTTTGGCGTTCGTTAGTAGCGGGCTTTACAGACTATCAACATTCCCGCCCTTGTGGAGTTGCTGTGCATATGGGGCCATAAGCCCATATATTCAGGTCGGGTTCTGAGGGCTGTCTAAAGGGTTAGTTGATGGTGGCGGTGGGCTCTTCTTGGTGCGACGGTGCATCAGGCTTGTGTGTTAAGGTGCGGTAGCTTTCTGATTATACTTCTACCGCCTTCTACACTATGGCCTTAGGGCTGTTACAAGTAGACTCTGGAAGGTGATACTAGGGTAGAGGTGGGTCAATATCAAGGGATAACAGAGGTTGTTGCTTCTGGTATTATTAGACATAGGTGCTATAGGCTACCGATGTGTTATGGTGATGGGCGTTAGAGGTTTATGGTAATTTGTTCGTCGGGTTCCCTGCGCAGACAGTTTCTGCCCTAGTTATAGTATTGAATTAACTGATTTAATGTTGGGAGTCTTTGTACTGCTTTTGACAGACTTGCAAATACAGTCGTGGTTCAACTCGGTTGGGTGCACTTTTGCCCTGCTGCAGAAGGTAAGGCTTGGTGGTATGCCATCTTAGGTTTTCGGGGGGGGGGGGGGGCTTTCGTCTGGCTACGTTGGAATAATCCTCAGGGGTTTGAGTACCTACGGGATGCGTCGGTGGTGGACAATCTGATTATTCTCTTCACCCTCTTTGGGGCGTCTGAGATAATGGAGAACTCTAAAGGCCGGCTGTGTGTGATAGTATCAATCCTTTCATCCCCTGCAGTGGTATCACTCGTTGATCATTCAGGGGGGTATCAAAAGCTTTGGTGATGGTGTCTAGCGCAGTAAGGTACTTGTCTTCGTAGATCCTCTAGAGAGATGCATGGCTTGTTGGCGGTGGATCAAACGGCAGTAAATCTTATGTTCAGAGAATATGGTGGTGGTACATGCTATTTAATCTCAGTAATCTAGTATCCGGTCTGGGGATAATGCTATTGGAAACATGGTGCTCAGTACCGATAAGGGAGCGTATAGTGTAAATATTGTACCAGGTTTTAAGACAGGTTAGCTGACTGGTTCTATTATATGTGCAACTTGGACTGATGGCCGGAGTGTGAGGATAGACAGTTTGTGCATTAGGTACGATTGTAGGTACGTGAATGGTACATTGGCAAGGTTGGGGGTTTTTGGTAACCCAAGGCGCAGAGGAGGTGTCACCCGAAGGGGGGGGGGGGGGCATCAGGGAGCAGGGTGGCCTCACGGAAACAGGCCGGGCTAATAGTTCCTGATGAGGGAATGGATGGAGAGAACAAGTGGAAAAGGTGAACAGGTGGTATAACAAAGGGACGGCAGGTGACTGGTAGCCTTTTCCCAAGGACCAGAGATGCCACTGTTCTGGAAGGAGGTCTGTGAGAAGTGCAAAGCCTTGCAGTCTGTGCAGCCATCTCTCCTTCCTGCTGGTGTGCCAGTAGCGAGAGGTTGGTTAGTATACAGGAAAGGTGGGGCGACCTCAGGTGCCTGGTCATGGGATCCAAAGGGTGATCCTATGACCATGTGGCTGGATACTGCGGTTATGGAGAGAGGTCTGTGACAAATCTGAAGCCTTGTGGTTCTGTGCGGCCCTCTCCCACTGGTCGGGTGGTAGCGATAGGTTAGTTGGTAAACGGACAAGATATGTCGATCTCAGGTGGCTGGTCTGGCGATCCAGGGGGATCATGTGACCATTTGGCCGTGACAGTACAAGACGGAGTAGGTGGACGAAGCGAGGTAATGACAGTGTGACAGGCACACTGAATGCTCCCTCGTCGTGGATTACGGCTCTCTTGGTTCAAATCGCGTAGTCTGTTTTGCACCTTTCCTTGCTCGGAACAGGATTGGTTCTCTGAGTGCGATTCTATGACGTTGGAGAATGCGAGCAGCGGTTACCCACTCGCTTGGTACAGATGCAACCACCGTTACAGCCCTTGGGCTTTCAGAGAATGTGGCTTGGAGAATGAGAAAGTCGTGTGCGGGGATGTCATTGGTTAATTGGTAAATCAGACCATGTAGGCAAGTTGCCGATCATGGCCCACAGCTCGGCAAGGCCCCGGTTCAGATGGTAGGGGGAGTCGAAACCGCAAAGGTATTCTGCGGTCTTCTCTGTGGTGGGTGGTCACCGAGGTCACTGCGACAGTGGTAAAAAATGGTTGAGATCCTACCCTACGGTGGTACAAATGTTCCAACACGGTAGGACCTTGATGAGGCTTCAGGGCGTAGGATGTACTGTCTCTGGCCAGGCTCCTCCCCTCGTGGTTATGTATATTTATGTATTGTTATGGTTATTACGTCATGTGTTTCCAATAAGCGCTGTGGCCAGTTATCTCCCAAGAAGTGGTCTGTGTCTAATATATTTAATGGAGGAGTGGGTATAAATTATTATGTGCACATACTAACTGGGCCTTGCCTAGGTCATGAAGGGCTTGTATGCCACCCCAGGCTTGCCTGGGGTTGGAGGGAGGGACTACTTGACCTCGCGGGACAGAATTTGGGTGGGAGGGGGCTAGCTGGGGGAGGTGGAGCCATTCATAGGCTGTTGGCGCCATTTTCGCCATTGTGCCCCCAGCTAGCCATGCAAACAGATGCCCACCCACCCATCCCTACAGTGGATGATTAAAGTAATGTATTTGTTGTAATTTGTAAAAAAACAAACAAAACAAAATTATGAATAATGGCAAATTGTCAATCATTTTGCTTATTTTCTTAAGCTCTCATAGTTGTGGAAGTCATAATGAAGTATATATTATATGTTGCTTACGTTGTTTGTCACAGCGGCGGTTAGTAAGGGGAGTCACAGGGACAATGGTAAAAAATGGGTGAGATCGTACCCTATGGTGGTACGGATGTTCCAACACGGTAGGCCCTGGATGAGGCTTCAGGGCGTAGGGTGTACTGTCTCTGTCCAGGCTCCTCCCCTCGTGGCTATGTTTATTTATTGTTATGGTTATTACGTCATGTTGTGTTTTCAATAAGAGCTGTGGCCCGTTATCTCCCAAGAAGTGGCCTGTGTCTAATGTATTTAATGGAGGAGTGGGTATGTGCACATACTAACTGGGCCATGCCTAGGTCAAGTAGACACTTTGCAACTTCCCTTCAAATTAAGGACAGTGCTGGCTTTCTACACTCTCTCTTAAGTGCACCATTGCCATCTACTGGCAGACTTAAGTATCACACTGAGTGAATGTAAATAAATATTATTGAAGGGAGTATCAACACTCATTCCACGGGCCTAAATGCACAGTCCTCTACTTCGGATGCATTTCTGATCAAAAATATAAATAAAGTCATTGCTCCACGATTTTTATAACACCTCAGCCTGGAACCCCCCCCCCCCATCTTAGTTTAAGTGTGCTTATGATGTCTGGAAGCCATCTTGATTCTGAGCCATATGGGATATATGCAATTACCCACAGTATCTCTGAGAGACTATTGAGATAATTCAGAGTAAGCCAATTAGGGGAGTATCTCCTTTATGCCTGCACATTTCTGACTGTCTATGGATACTGAAATAACAGACCAAAAAGACTTATCCAAATTAGTATAACCCCCATCTGCTGGATATAACAACACACAGTCCATAATCACCTAAGCTAAACAGCACAAGTCTGCTTTGCTGTAGCCTGGACACTGTCCTCTACTAGCCCTGCAATATAATACTACAACGCATCCTGCGTGGTCCACTGTGAGTACACTACGTATAAGTGCCATTATCTTCATAAAGGGAGTTGGAAATGTCTAATAAACGCTACAGTAACGCATGAGGGACTCATCCCCAAAAGACCGCCATCTCAACGAGGCCGGCTCACAATAACCACAGCAAGTTAGAATACATCTACTACATATAAAAAAAAAGTTGACCCTTCTACAAAAGCTACGGACCCAATAGCATTTATCTTCCTCTTTACAATAGTTCCCAGTTAACTGGATCAGTCATGGGGGAAAATAAGAACAAATTGCCAGTCAAAAAGATTGATGATCATTTTAGACCCCCAGAGACTCTCTGGGAAACGGGGGCTGGACACTCTGACAATTCTGAAAATGATGGGAGCCCTCCCTCGACTCCATGTAATATGGATTTTTCGTCAAGGTCCCTGACGCAGATTGAGGGAATGTTCCAGGCATATATGGGAAGACTGTGAGTGCCATAAGGAACAATATCAGTGATTTGGGTCAGAGAACTCAAGTATTGGAAGAAACATCGGACCAAATCATAGAGTCCCAGGAGAGCGACAATGTAGAGATCTCCCAGAACTCATCTCGCTTTGAAGCCCCCAAAGATAAATTAGAGGAACTTTCAAAACAGGACTCAGATGCACATTTTGAGGATGAGGGCGATCCCGAGATCCATACAGGACTTGAGGAGATATCTGAATGAAACAATCAAGAGCCTTATATCTGAGGTGCCTGAGTCGGTGTGGGAAATAGAAAGGGCCCATGAAGCCCTGGGACAACTAGGAACCCTGAAACACTGAAAGATGTAATCATAAGATTTCTACAACAGCACTCCTGGGACCTAATATTGGCAGCCGCCAGGAAAAAAACAGACCATCAAAAGCCCAGATGACTCAACACTGCTTATATTTGTGGACCTCTCCCCTATCACACTTGCTAGATGAAGGGAGATGAAGCCAGCTTCAGAGATTTTAATCGCACATAAGATGTCATATAGATGGGGCTTCCCCTTCACCATTCTTTTTCAACATAAAGGGAAGTCTTATTCTGCCCGCTCCCTGGAAGAATACAATTCCTGTCTCACTGTGCTTGATCTCATACCAGCAGTGACTGGTGAAAGAGATAAAGAACAGAATTTCTACTATTCTAACCAAGCAGTGGTCAGAAGTGTCCTATAAGACCAGGACAAAGATGCCCTCTGGATCTAAAAGGGAATTATCTGCAGCTTCCAGATCCATGCCTTAGTCCTCACAGGTTTTGAGTCTTCACAGGTTTTGGAACTCTTCTGTATCCCACTTGAGACTCACCTCTGCCATCTTCTGGTACTCTGATATCATCTGTTATAATCATTGATGTTTCGTGTTGTTATGGGTATTGAGATATATTTGTTATGGCCAACTAACAAGCCCCTGGCATAACTTCATAACCTAGTGTAGTTAAGGCTGGTTTACTTGGGTTCTAGTAACCGTTGTTTATTGTTTATACTGTAAATACTTTATCTTCAAGGTCTGGGGATGTTTACCCTTAGAGCCCCCCATTGGCTAGGACTACCCCTCCTAGTTGGGGATTAGTGGACGAATGGAGTATCCATTCTCCCTCCCCGTAGAGGCCAGATTACATGGCTGGCATAGGAGAATATGTGTATTAAGAAATGTTTACACTGTGTTTAACATCTGCTGTGTTTAGTGTTTAACATCTGCACCATACCCCTCCCCACCCCCGCCCTTTTGGCGCACCCCATCCAAATGCTCTCTATTTGCAGATGATCTGTTGTCTACTTTGACAAATCCTACAACTTTCTTTTCCAGCCTGATGTCAAGTCTCCTTGAATTTGGCTTGGTTTTGGGGTTACAAATTAATTTAGAGAAGACAGAGGCATTGGATATTGGGATACCCCAACTAAATCTAGAAGACATTAAAACTATTTATGTGTTTGTATGGCCACCATCCGCAATTAAATATTTAGGAGTCCTCATTACTAGGAGAATATCAGATCTGCATAGAGTAAACTTCCCTCCCCTATTCAGTAATCTGACGATTAATATGCTGAGTTGGTCAAAATTAAATATATCGTAGACAGGGCGTATCGCAGCTGTTAAGATGACTATTCTCCCCAAGGTACTGTACCTTTTTAGAACTCTTGGTTTCCAATACAAACCAGAGAGCTAGATAAGCTACAAAACACAATTTTTAAGTTCATATGGGGCAATAAATCCCCGCGAATAGCAAGGTAGACAATGTACAGACATAAGAATCAGGAGGGCCTTTCATGCCCAAACCTTCGGCTATATCATAGGGCAGCCCCAACTTGTGTTCTTGCTGATAGCCCACTCAGGTACGCATCACCCTATTTGTCTAATTATAGAGAACTGGCAACTGAGACTCCATGCCTGGGACATGCTAGTTTGGGACCCAGGTATTTCAAATATTAAAAAACAGAATCCTAACCAGATGATTAGACTTACTCTATCTTCTTCTATTAGCTTCTTGTATAACCTGGGCCAAATAATGATCTCTAATTTGTTCCTCCGATATTTAACTCCTCCCACAAACATTTAACATTATCTCTAGTTCCACTATAAATATCTTCTCTGACTATAGACTTAAATTCAGCCTTAACATATTACTCCTTCCTAAATAGGTTATAACCATCCAAATTCCAGTCATGAGAGTCATTTCACCATGTTTCAGTAATACCTATTAAGACCCATTTCTCATTTACTACTAATGATTCTAACTCACCAAATTTCCCTGGCAAATTTCTACACCTTATGTTGCTATGACTCTGTATTTCTGAAGTGCTTGTCTGTGACTATTTGAATTACTTAGCAAAACATCCCTATTGACTATACAAACCCTCCCCTTCTCTTCGTCCATGAGTAGTTAATTCAGCCCTTACCCCCCTCTATACTTTCTACCGCATTACTTCATCTAGTCCCTCCCCCCACCTACTAGTTACAAAATACCATATTTTGCCCTAGCACACAAGCTCCCTCTTCATGAAGGTGCAATCTATCACTGCTATTGAGATTGTACCCACGTCCTCTAAGAACCCAAAACCCTCCTTATTGCACCAATTCTTTATCCACGCATTAACCTCCCTAAGCTCCTTCTGTCTCCTGGGCTAGCACGTGGCACTGGTAGTATCTCAGAAATACTACCTTGGAGGCACCTGCCTTAATCTTAATTCCTAGTTCTATAAAATTATTCTTTAGGACACTCCATCTATTACTTACTTTGGCCCTCATTCAATTGTGATTTTGGCAATTGAATAGGGCTCTAAATAAGCACATAACATATATTTTTTAAAGAAGTTTTTAGTTAGTGAAAACCTTGCTTTTGGATAGATGCTCACTAACTAAAAACTTCTTTAAAAAAATATGTTATGTGCTTATTTAGAGGCCTGTTCAATTGGCCAAATTGCAATTGAATGAGGGCCTTTGTCAATATGTAATATAATACCAACTAGCGACTTGCCTGTCAAAAAATTACCGTCAATAAAATTTTAAAGCTGGAAATGCTGTTTGTGACACAATGTGGTTCTCTAACACTCTGAATCTTTTCCTTATCTACAAAGAAGTACAAAAATGTATATTATTATTTTTTTTTTAACAATGTACTGTTAAACTATATCAAACTTTTTAATTGTCATGTATCGAATAATAATATAACAATGCATCAAATTTTTCAGAGTACATATTGTGAACCATTACATGAAGGTTTCTAATATGCAACTTATATTGTAAACAGTGGGTAACATTTTCTTTTAACAATACTAACATTAAATCGTTGAACTTTTTCTAAATGAGTCTCTTCAACCATGACAGAATGCTTATTAACATACAACTTGTATTTAAACTCCTGGTAAAGCACATAGGTATAGAATCCAGAGGAAGGCAAACAGTAAAAAAAACATTGCAACTTAGCCAATTGTCTCCAAAGGGGGAAAAAATAATTCCTTCCTGATCCCATTAAATTGCGATCGGATTACTCTATGGATGAATCCTTTCTATTTAATTATACATTCAATTTTGTTAACAAATGTTTCTGCTGCAAATGACATAAAAATGTTTTAACATTCAATAAATACACTTTTCAAACTTTTTAACATACAATGATAACAATGCAAACATTAACATTAACATAAAGATAATAAAATTTAACCTTAATTTATTTTAAACTATAGTGATCTTGAATATTGAATCCAGAGGAAGGCAAAAGTCAAAAAAATTAATTTCAACTTTATAAATTTGTTGAAAGTGTTGTCAAAAAATAATTCCTTCCTGACTCTGACATTAACTGGCAATCGGATTCGTCCCTGGATCAATAATCTATATATCATGCAACATTTAAATTTTTCCACAAATGATGAAGCTGCTAGTAACATTAAACCTTAATTACATAGAATGCATCAACTTATCAGTCCTTTTCAAACAGAATTTTAAGATTATAAACCTGAAAGAAACATATTAAATTGTAAACAGTAAAGGTAATAACATGCAAGCTAACTTTTTTGTGGGGCCAATCATGGCTAAAGTGACTTCCAAGACATTCCATTTTTTTTCCCTTGAAAGTGGTTTCCTTTCAATGAGCACAGCAGACTTTTATTTGTGTCTATGGGATGTAACCCCCTTTTTTTTTTCTTTCTTCCATTTTTGTTGGTTATTACTGTATTTTACTGAAATTGTCGATATAGTTTTGTAACTGAAATACTGTTCATCTAAGGAGACGACAAGTGACCTTCAATTTCTTCCTTCAAATGAAACCACTATTCTCTCTGATTACAAAACCTCTTAGTACACAATATTTTTTGTAAAAATACGGCCATTGTGTAGTAGATAACCCTGACTTGGGTTGTCTTCAATTGAAACTTTAATCTCATCTGGATTTGTGCACCTTGTAAAAGCAACATAGAGTTGTCCATGTGCAAAAACAGGTTCTTGTAAAAAAAATACCCACAGACTTAAAAGTTTGTCCTTGGGATTTATTGATGGTTATGGCAAATGCCATGATAACTGGAAATTGCCTTATTTGAAGGACAAAAGGAAAACCACTCTCACTTGGAGCTAAATCAATTCTTGGTATAAAAACTCATTCACCTTTATGGGTCCCAGTCATAATTTCTGCATGTATAAAATTATCTTTTAAATTGTGCACAATTAATCTGGTCCCATTACAAAATCCTTGTTTTGGATTCATTTTTCTCAATAGTATGACAATTGCCCCTTTTTTCAATTGCAAAACATGTTGTGGCATTCCAAATGGGGTTAAAGAATTAATAAATTCTATACTAAAATTAGATTCACTGTCTTTATCATCAGCCAGAACTGAATCTGCACTGTAATAATTCTTTTGTGGTGCGTTGATTAATTTTAAAAGTTTGTTATTTAGATTCAAGGCATCAATATTTTTTGATGTTAATATCACTTTGTTTGCAGTGTCTGAGTAATCGTCATTATTCAGAGTGTTTAGAAAGATTGCTGATATGAGTGATTCCTTGCAAACCATTGTTTATGGTATTCAATGGTATCATTGGGTAAATCATGTATTTGTGGATGTTTTCCTTCTCCAATTTGAATGAGCCAATCATTAGGTTTGTTTTGGCCTTCAGATCTCATTTTTAATTCTAATTTGAGATGTGTAAATATTTTCCACAGTTTACTTGTCTTGATACATGTTTCAATGATATCCGTTATATTTCCATGTGGCACAACAGGTAATGTTTGCTTAAAACCTCCTCCCAACACCATCACCTTTCCACCAAATGGCAAATTATTATCCATCACTTATTTTAGGAATCTATCAATACATTGCAAAGCATGACATGACATCATTGTTGCCTTGTCTATGATAATTAATTTACTTTTTATTTTATTTTTTGCTTGTAAAGAATTAATTTGAATATCTGACACTGATGTTTCTAAAATGGGAACTGGCAGTTTAAATCCACTATGCACAGTTCTGCCACCTTCTAACAAAAGTGCGGCAATTCCAGTTGTTGCAAATGGCATTGCTATTTGACCCTGTGCTCGAATGTAACTCATCAAACAATTGTACAGATAAGTTTTTCCTGATCCACGAGGGCCGTCTAGATAGAAAAAACGGTCTTTGACCATTTCTTCATCTGTAGCATTTGTGATGGCATTAAATGCTTGTAATTGTAAAGTATTTCAAGTTGCCAGTTTTTCTTCTGTTTTTTGTTTTTGTAGCTCAGTGTAATAATCATCAAAGTTGATGTCATCTACAAGTCCTGCATCAGTCAAATTAAAACTTGCACAATTTAATCCATGAGCAAGAAATATTTCTTGAATTTCCATTAAAGTTTTTAACAGTGCTATTGGCTCTTTGTAACGTTTCAAGAAGTCTTCGGACATATTTAATTTAAATGTTTCCCACAAAGTAAATGCATCAGGTGCATTGCAAAAGATGCAAATGAACACAAATTGTTCTCTCATTTGCTTTGGCATTTGACATAGTGCTGCTACTTTCAGACACCTCTCCCATTCTGTATCATCTGCTATGAAGTTTTGATGTCTTGCAGCTAATAGGAAATTCTCATAAACTATGTCACTCACTGTGCGTAAATGTTCAACACTTTGTGCACAGGGTAAAAAGAAAAAGAAGTAATCTTAAACTGAATTGTTCAATGTCTCTTGGACTGACGGTATAAATTTGTGGTATAATTTTATGCGTATCTCTTTTTCGTTGTCACCATAGACCATTTACAAATACATAGTGATATGAAATCTCAATGTATAAAAATTGTCTAGCCTGCGTATCCTGGCAGTTTAACTTAAACCATGCAGTAAATGTTGTATCTCTGTGTTCACTTTGAGCTAAGGCAGTTCTTTCATTACCTGCAGTAAAGCAAACAAACTGACTTTGTGGCAAATGTACAGCTAATCGATACACAGCATGTGACTGATCATTCATTTCAAATTTCAGAAGCTACCACATTGCTTCGGGAGCACTGACATAGCGAGCATCTAAATAATTAGAAAGTTCGTCATGTAAAATTGTATTTTCCTTTTCGTTTGCTGCACCTTGCACAACAACAGTTGCTGCATCATAACCTTTGTATATATATTTATACACATATTTGATGGATTTAATAGAAGTGCAGGCTTCAACATGTATGTGTGCATTGTACTTCATGAGCAAATGTGGATTGTATGGAACGACAAATCTATTATCAACCTTTTGTCCACGGATAATAGCTGTTAGTTCTTTTATACAAAGGGTATCGCTCACAATTAGCAAAAGTTTGCATTTGAAATTGTTTTGGAAATTGTTTTGTTCATTTTTTATTTTCCATACATGGTGAATTTGGATTCATATCTCCACATGGCCCATGAATCATTCTGTGTCACAATCTGAAATAGTTTGGGATATGTTTCTGGATATGGCATTTCAGCAGTAATGACTAAATCCACTCTCTCTGCAGTATTCAACGTATCTTTTTCCTGCAGGATTAAAAGTATGTGAGCATCTGGCAGTCCTCTTTTTTTAAATTCAATGGTATAAACAAAAGCCACACATTTTCCAAATAACTGTGCTCTACTTATATCATGTATTAATGAATTGAGTTTGATTTTGAATACTCTTGCCACTAAATCTGGAGTAGTTTGTCCCAGATTCAAATTTTCCTTGATCTATGGCCATTGTGCATTACATGTGAATGTAATGAATAAATCTGGTTTTCCAAATTTTGTGACAATTGCCATAGCATCATTATATCTTTCTTGCATATTGCGAGGAGATCCTTGGAAAGTAGATGTCAAAATGATTGCTCTTCAAGCTGGAATGTCTCTGTTGGTAGCCAATTCAACGACATAATCCATCAATCCACAATACTGTTCTACTAGAAGCTTATTTTGTTGAAATGTTATGAAATTTAGATTATTTGCTTCGACTTGTAGATAGGAATCAATAATCCATTGTTGTGTGAGTTTGCCCCCACATAAAATTGGATTAAAAGAAAAACGAAAAGCAGTTTGTGCCACTTTATATTCCAGCATAGAAATATTGCATCTAACATGAACTTTACTATTAGGATAACTTTGCAATTGTAATTTTGGTTCCCATCTAGGTTCACCATTTGGAAAGAAATGGGATATGTAATTGGATCTAAATTACAACTTAATATATTTATGTTTTTTTCTTCATTGCGTGGATATATTCTAATATCCCGCTGAAAGGGTGGTTCACCATCTTCATTTTTAAAGACCATGGCCACCTTATTTACTGTTGGTAAATTATACCGTCTTTGATCAGTGTTGTGATCTCTTTTTAACACCATATTTACTCTTGGCATTGTCAATTGATGTATTTGAGCATGTTGCTGTTGTTCTTTTTCAACCTGTGCTAATTGTTTGTATGCTTGACTGTATGGGTTGTTGGCCATAATTTTATCCAGCTGTTCAAAGACTATGCGCAAACACTGTTTATTTTCTGGAAGCTTCATCCGTTGTTCATCAGCTTCCATTGTATCTAAGACATATAACTGTGCAAATTTCCTTTACTCTCCTTCTTGTTGGTGTAAATGTGAAGTTCGGTGGTAAATTTGTCCTTGAACTCTAAAACAGTAAGGACCCTGTCCTGGGACATCTTCTGCTAATGTAGCACCAATTGAAGCAAATGAAATTGCACTGTTATAAGACCTTATGTTTTTTTTAAAAGTGGTATAATTTGGAAATGTTGCATCGCTCATGATCTTTTGTAAGTAATCTGGAAATGTGTGTATTTGTGGAAGTCTTACCTTTCCTTTCTGACAACAACTAATGAAGTCTCCGTCAGTTGGTCTTTCCTTGAGAAAATGATAGGCCCCACAAAACTGACAAACAACAGTGAGTAATCCACAATAATGAGTGTCTACTGTTAGTGCTCTAATAAACACATTATCCTGAGGTTCCTCAACACAGATATCACTACAACTTACTATATTTACATTGGTGTCATGTGTCTGAACATTGGTGTCAATAGGCAATATAGTATCATTGGGCAATGGTTCACAGACATGTTTTTGTTTACTTTTTCATTTCTTTGAAGCTCCAGTACACTCACTTTGTGCTATCTTACTCATTTTTATTTTATTTAAAAGTCCCTGTCGGTCTTCTTCTCTTGAGCGTTGGGAAGTTTCAGGTGACTGTGCATCTCTCCACCTTTGGCATACATTAAAAAGCAAAGGACTGCACATATATATATATATATATTTTTTTTTGTTGGACTAATGAATTATTAAGTCATTACTAAATGAATATACGTTACTGAATTAATCAAAAACTGAGATCAATGTTAAACCTAAAAAATGAATTATATTGTCGTAAAGAAGATCAAACAGAAAAATCTATTATCAAAGTATAGCTGTGTCCTAAAATAATGTAAAATTTTCTTAATGATGCAATTAATGTAGTTATGATGTCTAATTGAGGTTCTTTAAAAGGTAATTAGTTAAGCATATATATATCTTGCTATATATTTTTTTGTTATTGTAATAACAAATTAAATTCTGCAAACCTCCTTCATCTTTATGTTTTTTTGTTGTTATTGTAATGAAAAATGAAATCCTAAAAACCTCATTCATTTGCAAGTTGTTCAAAGCAATCGGGCACAATATAAGCACATAGCCTTTTTTTTTTTAAAACCTTAGTTTTGGATAGATGTTCATCCACTAAAATGTTCATTTAAAAAAAAGCCCTATAACATTTTTAAAATTGCAAATGAATGAGTCCCTAAATATAATTTCATGAATTAATCATTAAGTGTCATCAATCCCAAACCATAAGGGCATACTGATATCATATACCTGTGAACTTGCTGTTCTTTGTGTAAAAATCCTTTTGAATTCACTCTGTGTCTTCAGTCAGGTGCAGAGATGAGTAATCTGTGAAATTACATGAAAAACATTTTTAATCATTGAATTCCATTCATTCTTGATTGAATGTAGTCCATATATTTAAGTGCTTAGTAAAATGTAAATTTTTTAAGTCTTCTAACCATCTTTTTTTTATATTTTTATCACATATATAGTTGTGAGCATGCGAGCCGTTGCTCACGCTTGCGGGCTCGCACAGCAAGCCTGCGGCCCTCGCAAAAAATACGAGACGCGCTACGACCCATTCTGAAAAGTTAAGTTACACGTCCATTTAAGTCCAAAAAACTGAGTTTAAAAAGGCGAAAATCACCTAAGCAAGAGAAAAAATGGCGGCCGAACAAAACAAAAATGAGGCTAAAGCAAAACACCACCATAAACACACAAAACACCACCAAACAGCTACGGATATTCCAAAAAAGCTGCACGACATAGAAAACGAAAGACGCTAAATCAGCCACATTATATACACCAAACAACTTTAGCTCACTTACAATTTCATTGCCGTCATTTTTTGAAGGGCAATTCGCTAGTTAATTCATATTTCCAAAAACAATGTACATAAATGCGCAGTAAGGCAGATATATAAGTGCATGTTAAAAAAAAAAGAAATTCGAAGTCACGCGTCTCCCGCATTTGTCAACTACTTTCAGCCTAAGTCTGTTTGTATGTAGGCTAATTTGTTTGTAGGCTAAGTCCCTCATTCCCTCCATGGCTCGCCTCGCTTCGCGAGGCTCGCAGGCCATAAGTGCTCCGAGTTTAACTGATGTGGCGGCGCTCATCGCTAAGTCGCACGCACCACTCAAAGCGTCACAACGTCTCGTAGTTAGACAATTATAATATGTGATATGTACCAGGACCGGCGGTTTGTTTTCAGCCCCTTCCAATAATGTATCTACCCAATCCACAACATGCCAATCCCGAGCACTCAGGCGACAGCAAACCGCTTGATTGCTGGGATCTGGATGTCAAATCACCCTGTCTACCTTCCTAATAATGGAGTCCTCTACCACCAAAACCTGTCTGCTGCTCTGCCTATTCTGCCCTTCCTCTCCTCCAGTAGAAATGTTCTCCCAGCTTTTGGAGAAACAAGCTCTATCTGGCATTATTATTATTATTATTATTATTATTACTTTTATTTGTAACCCGCCAACATATTCCATAGCGCTATACAGAGGGAATGAACAAGGAAAAAAAGACATTTTAACAAACTGCAAAAAGTGGAGGGCCCTGTTTTGAGCTTAGAATCTTTGTAGAAAGTGCTTTTTCCCAAAGCACTCTACAGGATTGAAAACTCTCTACTTACAATCTAATGGGGATGGAAGAGGTAGATAACAAACAGCAAGGGTCAGGAAGAAAGTGAAGTTTCATTAGGTAGGAGGGTATGCAAAGTTAGAATGTTTTTCATATAGAAGGAAAAGGAAAGCAAATGAGAAAGTCATTTGGTAAGTGATCCTAGTATGTAATATGTTATCTGCCCCTAGTGGTCAGATAGTATAATCTGCGAGTGGGAGGTGAGGGGCCTGTGTTAGAAGGTATGTCCCAAGAAGCCAGCAGAAGAAAGAGAGAGAGGGAGAGGAAGTGGGATTTGGACTTGCAGAAGTGTTTCTGCTTATGAGCTTTAGAAGGGGGAGGAGATGGTGAATGGAGGAATAAGAGTAGATCATGGGAGCATAAAAGAGGAGAGGAGAGCATGTAAGGTGAGATGGTTAAGTTGGAGACATGATGTGGAAAAGTTGAGAAGAGAAGCTTGGGGAAAAAACAGGATGTAATGAGGAAGGAAAAGGCATGAGGAAACATTGTGTAAAAGATTAATTAGGTATAGTTAGCAGATGTTGCTAATTGATCAGCTGTAGGAAATTTGAGTGACTCAATAAATCAAGAGAAACAAGGGGCGGGTGGGTGAGGGGCAGGGGGAGGGAAGTGATTGGTGGGTTTCAGACAAATGCAAAGGTATAGATTTGCTTAGTAAAAGTTTCTATCTCATCAGATATTATATCACAGAAACGTTCATACAAATATTGATAATATTACATATAGTACAAGTTGAAATGGCTCCAAAGTGTCTTTAGATACCTTTAGCACAGCTTCAGACAGTGTGTTTGATTGTAGTTCCAGAGACAGATTGGGAGAGAAGAGACTGAGGCCCACAGATAGTGGAGAGACTGCAACAGAATATGAGAAGGATGGACAAATGTTATTTCACAGATAAGAAGCAATAAAACCAGGCTTTGCGGGTGGGGGAGCAGGCAAGGTAAGGGGGGTTTCAGACAAATGCAAAGGTATAGATTTGCTTAGTAAAAGTTTCTATCTCATCAGATATTATATCACAGAAACGTTCATACAAATATTGATAAAAATTACATATAGTACAAGTTGAAATGGCTCCAAAGTGTCTTTAGATACCTTTAGCACAGCTTCAGACAGTGTGTTTGCTTGTAGTTCCAGAGACAGATTGGGAGAGAAGAGACTGAGGCCCACAGATAGTGGAGAGACTGCAACAGAATATGAGAACGATGGACAAATGTTATTTCACAGATAAGAAGCAATAAAACCAGGCTTTGGGGGTGGGGGAGCAGGCAAGGTAAGGGGGGTTTCAGACAAATGCAAAGGTATAGATTTGCTTAGTAAAAGTTTCTATCTCATCAGATATTATATCACAGAAACGTTCATACAAATATTGATAATATTACATATAGTACAAGTTGAAATGGCTCCAAAGTGTCTTTAGATACCTTTAGCACAGCTTCAGACAGTGTGTTTGATTGTAGTTCCAGAGACAGATTGGGAGAGAAGAGACTGAGGCCCACAGATAGTGGAGAGACTGCAACAGAATATGAGAACGATGGACAAATGTTATTTCACAGATAAGAAGCAATAAAACCAGGCTTTGGGGGTGGGGGAGCAGGCAAGATAAGGGGGGTTTCAGACGAATGCAAAGGTATAGATTTGCTTAGTAAAAGTTTCTATCTCATCAGATATTATATCACAGAAACGTTCATACAAATATTGATAATATTACATATAGTACAAGTTGAAATGGCTCCAAAGTATCTTTAGATACCTTTAGCACAGCTTCAGACAGTGTGTTTGATTGTAGTTCCAGAGACAGATTGGGAGAGAAGAGACTGAGGCCCACAGATAGTGGAGAGACTGCAACAGAATATGAGAACGATGGACAAATGTTATTTCACAGATAAGAAGCAATAAAACCAGGCTTTGGGGGTGGGGGAGCAGGCAAGGTAAGGGGGGTTTCAGACAAATGCAAAGGTATAGATTTGCTTAGTAAAAGTTTCTATCTCATCAGATATTATATCACAGAAACGTTCATACAAATATTGATAATATTACATATAGTACAAGTTGAAATGGCTCCAAAGTGTCTTTAGATACCTTTAGCACAGCTTCAGACAGTGTGTTTGATTGTAGTTCCAGAGACAGATTGGGAGAGAAGAGACTGAGGCCCACAGATAGTGGAGAGACTGCAACAGAATATGAGAAGGATGGACAAATGTTATTTCACAGATAAGAAGCAATAAAACCAGGCTTTGGGGGTGGGGGAGCAGGCAAGGTAAGGGGGGTTTCAGACAAATACAAAGGTATAGATTTGCTTAGTAAAAGTTTCTATCTCATCAGATATTATATCACAGAAACGTTCATACAAATATTGATAATATTACATATAGTACAAGTTGAAATGGCTCCAAAGTGTCTTTAGATACCTTTAGCACAGCTTCAGACAGTGTGTTTGATTGTAGTTCCAGAGACAGATTGGGAGAGAAGAGACTGAGGCCCACAGATAGTGGAGAGACTGCAACAGAATATGAGAAGGATGGACAAATGTTATTTCACAGATAAGAAGCAATAAAACCAGGCTTTGGGGGTGGGGGAGCAGGCAAGGTAAGGGGGGTTTCAGACAAATGCAAAGGTATAGATTTGCTTAGTAAAAGTTTCTATCTCATCAGATATTATATCACAGAAACGTTCATACAAATATTGATAATATTACATATAGTACAAGTTGAAATGGCTCCAAAGTGTCTTTAGATACCTTTAGCATAGCTTCAGACAGTGTGTTTGATTGTGGTTCCAGAGACAGATTGGGAGAGAAGAGACTGAGGCCCACAGATAGTGGAGAGACTGCAACAGAATATGAGAAGGATGGACAAATGTTATTTCACAGATAAGAAGCAATAAAACCAGGCTTTGGATGTGGGGGAGCAGGCAAGGTAAGGGGGGTTTCAGACAAATGCAAAGGTATAGATTTGCTTAGTAAAAGTTTCTATCTCATCAGATATTATATCACAGAAACGTTCATACAAATATTGATAATATTACATATAGTACAAGTTGAAATGGCTCCAAAGTATCTTTAGATACCTTTAGCACAGCTTCAGACAGTGTGTTTGATTGTAGTTCCAGAGACAGATTGGGAGAGAAGAGACTGAGGCCCACAGATAGTGGAGAGACTGCAACAGAATATGAGAACGATGGACAAATGTTATTTCACAGATAAGAAGCAATAAAACCAGGCTTTGGGGGTGGGGGAGCAGGCAAGGTAAGGGGGGTTTCAGACAAATGCAAAGGTATAGATTTGCTTAGTAAAAGTTTCTATCTCATCAGATATTATATCACAGAAACGTTCATACAAATATTGATAATATTACATATAGTACAAGTTGAAATGGCTCCAAAGTGTCTTTAGATACCTTTAGCACAGCTTCAGACAGTGTGTTTGATTGTAGTTCCAGAGACAGATTGGGAGAGAAGAGACTGAGGCCCACAGATAGTGGAGAGACTGCAACAGAATATGAGAAGGATGGACAATTGTTATTTCACAGATAAGAAGCAATAAAACCAGGCTTTGGTGGTGGGGGAGCAGGCAAGGTAAGGGGGGTTTCAGACAAATGCAAAGGTATAGATTTGCTTAGTAAAAGTTTCTATCTCATCAGATATTATATCACAGAAACGTTCATACAAATATTGATAATATTACATATAGTACAAGTTGAAATGGCTCCAAAGTGTCTTTAGATACCTTTAGCACAGCTTCAGACAGTGTGTTTGATTGTAGTTCCAGAGACAGATTGGGAGAGAAGAGACTGAGGCCCACAGATAGTGGAGAGACTGCAACAGAATATGAGAACGATGGACAAATGTTATTTCACAGATAAGAAGCAATAAAACTAGGCTTTGGGGGTGGGGGAGCAGGCAAGGTAAGGGGGGTTTCAGACAAATACAAAGGTATAGATTTGCTTAGTAAAAGTTTCTATCTCATCAGATATTATATCACAGAAACGTTCATACAAATATTGATAATATTACATATAGTACAAGTTGAAATGGCTCCAAAGTGTCTTTAGATACCTTTAGCACAGCTTCAGACAGTGTGTTTGATTGTAGTTCCAGAGACAGATTGGGAGAGAAGAGACTGAGGCCCACAGATAGTGGAGAGACTGCAACAGAATATGAGAAGGATGGACAAATGTTATTTCACAGATAAGAAGCAATAAAACCAGGCTTTGGGGGTGGGGGAGCAGGCAAGGTAAGGGGGTTTCAGACAAATGCAAAGGTATAGATTTGCTTAGTAAAAGTTTCTATCTCATCAGATATTATATCACAGAAACGTTCATACAAATATTGATAATATTACATATAGTACAAGTTGAAATGGCTCCAAAGTGTCTTTAGATACCTTTAGCACAGCTTCAGACAGTGTGTTTGATTGTAGTTCCAGACACAGATTGGAAGGGAAGAGACTGAGGCCCACAGATAGTGGAGAGACTGCAACAGAATATGAGAAGGATGGACAAATGTTATTTCACAGATAAGAAGCAATAAAACCAGGCTTTGGGGGTGGGGGAGCAGGCAAGGTAAGGGGGGTTTCAGACAAATGCAAAGGTATAGATTTGCTTAGTAAAAGTTTCTATCTCATCATATATTATATCACAGAAACATTCATACAAATATTGATAATATTACATATAGTACAAGTTGAAATGGCTCCAAAGTGTCTTTAGATACCTTTAGCACAGCTTCAGACAGTGTGTTTGATTGTAGTTCCAGAGACAGATTGGGAGAGAAGAGACTGAGGCCCACAGATAGTGGAGAGACTTTAGCACAGCTTCCGACAGTGTGTTTGATTGTAGTTCCAGAGACAGATTGGGAGAGAAGAGACTGAGGCCCACAGATAGTGGAGAGACTTTAGCACAGCTTCAGACAGTGTGTTTGATCGTAGTTCCAGAGACAGATTGGGAGAGAAGAGACTGAGGCCCACAGATAGTGGAGAGACTTTAGCACAGCTTCAGACAGTGCGTTTGATTGTAGTTCCAGAGACAGATTGGGAGAGAAGAGACTGAGGCCCACAGATAGTGGAGAGACTTTAGCACAGCTTCAGACAGTGTGTTTGATTGTAGTTCCAGAGACAGATTGGGAGAGAAGAGACTGAGGCCCACAGATAGTGGAGAGACTTTAGCACAGCTTCAGACAGTGTGTTTGATTGTAGTTCCAGAGACAGATTGGGAGAGAAGAGACTGAGGCCCACAGATAGTGGAGAGACTTTAGCACAGCTTTAGACAGTGTGTTGGATTGTAGTTCCAGAGACAGATTGGGAGAGAAGAGACTGAGGCCCACAGATAGTGGAGAGACTTTAGCACAGCTTCAGACAGTGTGTTTGATTGTAGTTCCAGAGACAGATTGGGAGAGAAGAGACTGAGGCCCACAGATAGTGGAGAGACTTTAGCACAGCTTCAGACAGTGTTTTTGATTGTAGTTCCAGAAACAGATTGGGAAAGAAGAGACTGAGGCCCACAGATAGTGGAGAGACTGCAACAGAATACCATTCCTGACAGTTTCACTCAATCTGTCAAATCTCTTGGTGCTTACCAACTCAGAACTGGCCTGCCTCCTCCTTGTGTTCCTCCTGCTTCCCCTTGTAACTGTAACGCAGTTCCCTCCCTGGACATTTTCACTAGAACCAATTTCACCCTCCATGCTAGGCCCAGCTAAACTGTGCTCAGTGACCACCAACTCCCTTTACAGTGGAACAATATCACTAAGTGCTGCAATGCTTCTCTCCAGTTCTCCAATGTGAGCTTCATGAGAGGCAACGTAGACCCTGGATCAGCTGTTACAGCAGTACATATATATATGGCAGGATGGGAGGCTGCCACAGGACTGACTCATGATTTGAATTTACAAAAAAAGTGAGAAAACAAATCAATATGGCCCCTATTTAATTATCACAATCGCAATTACTAGAGCCTGTAATGGAGCCCATAAATGTTACTGATATTTAATTGGCTACTTGAACGGCTACTTGAACGGCTACTTGAACTTGAATGGTCTTCCACTAGAAGAATATTATGCAATTACTTTTGGCTCATAAAATGGTAACACTTCACCTTTTTATAATTACAAATATACACATTATTGAAATTAAAAAAATGTGTACAATGGAGATTTTTTTTAAATATGTTTACCAGTAAAAAAAAATTATATACACATCTACATATGCACTGAGATGAATTGTTCATTTTAACTAGATGGTTTACTACAATAAACACCATGAAGTTTTGTTGATTTTTAATGAAGCTGTTCACCAATGAATGTACGCATATAATATTTACAATTTAATGGAGATATTTGCCAACATTATTTTTGCAAAAACTTTCATTATGTACATCATCTTATTATTATTTTTTTTGATTATAAAAAAGTGCCATTAGGGTAATACAAATCACTTGTCTCTATAGATAACATTCCTCAAAATGATTAGCACACAGAGTTAATAAAGTATAAAAGCTGCTCCCCAGCCCCTCCTATTCATAATCTTCCTAAAATCAAAGCCAACAAAACATATGCACAGGAGTGTGTTTCTTACAAAGGTAAAGTGCACACAAGGGGAATGTAGTATTTACAGATGTTAACAGTGGTAAACACATACTGTATAACTATAGGATGTGCTGGTGTTTTTATTGAAAAGATGATTGAGAGCAACTAACATTATTTCTAAATCAATGCAATACAATACTTTTCATGCATAGTTTTTTTTTTCATTACAGACATCATGTAAGTTATATCATTCTTGTTTATTGTAAAAATGTTTTTCTTCTAAATGTATATTGTTTTACTTCCAGTCGTTAACATAGTTTCTAAGTTAAATAAAAAAAAGATACCCATTTAAAGAAAATGAAAATGCATAACTTGAAGTAATTTGCATTTGTTTTGCCTGGGTTTTGATATAGTTTAATGAATTAATTCTTCCACTGAATAAAATCCAGACAATATTATTGCATTATTTGAAATTACATTTTTAAGTGTAGGCTCATCATAAATATTGGTTAAATTCTTAAATCTGAAAAATTCTACCATCTATCTTCTAAGCTATATATATATTACAGTCACACAGTCTTTTCTTAGAAATTTTGTATTTTTTTCCTTACTTTCAATTGTTTCTAATTTGTAAAAGGATATCCATGTATATTTGCATTTTTGCTTAGTAGGGAAATGTTTAAAAAAAGGAACTTGAAGCATGAACTCAATTAATAAGGTATGAAACCCTTCACAAATCAATTCCTATGTGTACTTCTGTCAAGATTTTAACATAGCTATAAAATATTCATAGGTTTTATATGATTTGTTTTATATTCTGGCTATTCAGAAACAAAAGGTTCCACCATTTTTAGGAATATGTGCTTGCAAACAACTGGGGTTAAAACAAGTTAAAAAAATAATGAAATGTTGACCATCAAAATGATTAGCACACAGAGCTAATAAGGTATAAAAGCTGTTCTCCATCTCAAATATTGAACAAAGTAATATGTTTCTAGATCTTAAAAACAATCCTTAACTTATGGTTTACACAGCTTCAGTATGTTGCAGGGGCACTGTAAATTGAGAAATGGATCACCTTTGAGCGAAACTCATTGGAAAAGCGCGACTTAGTAAAATTGGTTATTCTGGAGTGATTTGCATTGGTGCATTATTAAATTACAATGCAACGTGGATACAAAAGATTTGCATAGGGCCCTAAGTTTCTAATCTTTTGCCTAATTGCTCCAAACAGGTAGAAACTTCTTCTGCTGCCTAACAAACACAAGTAATTCATTTTACAATTTCACAGTGTGTTCTTTCGTTAAGAGCAACCTATCTTCAGGCATTACTTTCCTTGAAAAGATGACTGACAGTACAATTTTTAAATTATCGCTCAACAACTTTTTATCTTTCTTCTATATACGCTATCTTCCTTGTATGCTGAGTCTTTGTTGATAAAATGCTCTGAATACTAATGGGGCTGGGCTTTTGATCCATAGAAGGTTGCAGACCTTTGTCATAAAGCTATCTAGCTATTCTAAACTTGAAGCCAAAATAAGTAGAGTCTTTCATCTGCTGGAAAACAAAAAAAATATATCTTTGTACTAAAATCACTGTCAGTTTGCTTATTTTCTTCCTTTGTTCCCTGCTGTTCAGTTACTCCCTTTACTCTACCACCTCCAAAATGCACACATAATGGAGAAATAAAAGGAAAATTAGGGATGTTCCATAATGTTTACATTTATTCTCTTCCAAATAGGAGTGGCATATGCTTAGTTTAATTACTGCCCTTGTACAAAAAAAACATCTTAAAATATTAAGTGAAAAATATACTATTATAAAACAACATATAGATTTTATTTAAAGCAGCTGATCTTTCTTACATACTGGGTCTTTGCTAATAATTTGCTGAAGACTGACATAATTGGGTTCTTAAATTATAAAACATTTTTTAGAACCCTATCATAGACTAATAATTAAAGTAAATGTGGCACAGTGTGTGAAAGTAGTTAAATATGGAATAAAGTTTAAATATGTTTAGAGTATATTAATGTGTACATATGCAGCCATGTACTGTACTGACCTGGTACATATCTAGAAAAAACAAGTACATATTATGGCATTAGTAATATCATAAAAAGGTTACTATTTAAAAATAAATACAAAAATTCCATAAAGACCCAGAGGATTAGTGTACAAAATGCAACTGTCAGTATTGTTATCAACAAATTGGAGCAGTGGAGGCGTTTAATGGTTCAAATTGTGTTGCCTAATTTTGCATATAGATTTTTGCAATTTTGTACAAATCAAGCTGTATGGAATAAGGCTATATGCTGTTGTTTTACCATTTCCAGAAAGTAAGCAATTTGATTTGTTTATAATCTTTTTTTTTTTACAGATTGATGGACAACCAAACTAAGAGCTTTCAAATTTTAGCCTTTTCTGGTAATGAAGCAAATTTGCTATGTCTTTTTCTTGTATTTTTCTTGTTCTATTTTCTTGGAATATTGGGAAATTTAGTAATAATTGTTGTAATATATATAGAAGCCCACTTACATTCCCCCATGTATATCTTCCTGAGCAACCTGTCCTTGATAGATATCTCTTACACCTCAGTCACCCTACCAAAATTGTTGTGCATTTTAATATCAGGGAATAATTCAATAACGTTTATTCAATGTTTCACCCAGATGTACTTTTACATTTTTTTGGCTATCACAGAAACAATGTTGTTGTCCTCTATGGCGTATGACCGTTACATTGCTATTTGTCATCCCTTACATTACCATCTTATTATGAATAAGAAAAAATGTATTTTATTTTTGATAGGCACTTGGGTATCTGGATGTGGGGATTCATTATTTTTAACTCTATTTGCTTCAAACTTATCATTTTGCCACTCTACTAAAATCCAACAGCTTTTTTGTGATATTAAAATGATGGCACAAATCTCTTGTGGTGACACAGGACTTTATTATGTAATCATCACAAATACATTGATATTTGGACTCTGCACATTCTTGCTTAATTTAATTTCCTATATCAAAATACTCACCAGCATCTTAAGCATTCAGACCACTAATGGCAGAAAAAAGGCTTTCTCTACTTGCACATCCCATTTCACTGTCCTTATACTTTATTATGGGACTGGCATGTGGATGTACCTTAGGCCACCTTCAGCCTACTCAGAGGAACTGGACCAGCTGTTTTCCATAATTTATCTTGCAGTGACTCCTATGTTAAATCCACTAATATACAGTCTACGGAATAAAGATGTAAAGCTTGCAATGATGAGAATTTGGAGACTAAAAACAAAAAAAAATAATATAAGGACTCAAAATGATTATACTGATATGTGAAATTATCTTCTAAATAATAGGTTTGGAAGTTGAGATATATTTAGAGAACACTATTTACTGAGATTAAAGTTTTCTCACCCTTTATATGAGACCTATTTAAAAATATTGTGAAGAACAGAAAACTCCATCAGTCAAAGGTATAGAATAACCAACTCATTAGCGACAAACCTCTCACTGAGTGAAAATTACCATTGAAGAAGAAACTAACGAAACAAGAAGAAACAAAATAAAAAATATAAGTAACTATGCTACAATCATTTCTATCTCTTACAGGAGCATCAGCCACCTTCTCCACTCTGTAAAATATCTCTGAGTCAGATTAAGCAGGGAAACATTGGTGTAGGACTGAGCATTAGGTTGAAATGGGAAAACATACAGGATTGTGAATTCAAACAGTGCGTGGACCTTACTTTGCCTCTACAGTGTTTTAATCAAAGAAAGGAAAATGTGAGAAATCATACTTCTAAGGTACAAGGCAGCCTTTAATCTTTTTAAAATCCCCTTTCACTGACTCACAATGATTATTACTTGTAAAGGCCCAACATTTAACAGTTAAAGGGAGGACAGGGTCCAGTGAAACTGCAAGACAACAGTTTGGGGGGGGGGGGGTGATGATGGCATTGTCAACAGTGAGACCTATTTGAAGCTTTGAGAGAGAGTGAGAAGATAAGAAGCTCCATTTTTGACATGTTGAGTTTGAGCTGACGGGTGGACATGCAAGAGGATATGCTAGAGAGACAGTTGGCAGCTTGAGCTACAAGAGAGAGGGATTGTTCTGGTGGAGAGAGGTAGATCTGCATATAGACGATACTGCAATCCAAAATAATTAATAAGGGGGCCTAAAACTGAACCTTGGGGAACGCCAACAGTCAGTGGGCAATGCAAATAAGAGGTAGCAGAGAAAAAGACACTAAATGTTTGATTTTCTAGGTATGAAGTGAATCATGAGAGAGCATTGTCACAGATGCCAAGAGAGTGGAGAATTTGGTTAAGAAGAGTGTGTGTCCAAAGCAGCAGAGGGATTCAGGAGAATTAGAATGGAGAAGTGACTGTTTGACTTGGCCGTGAGCAAGTTGTTAGTGACTTTTGTGAGAGCTGTCTCTGTGGAGTGTTGGGGCTGGAAGCCAGATTGGAAGGGGTCATGGACGGAATGGGTAAGGCGATTGTAAATTATAAGCTCAACCAGTTTATAAACCAGGGGAAGTAGAGTGATAGGAAGGTGAAATTTACCAGTTTTTAGGTAAGGTTGAATACATGTGTAAGAGAAGGGATATGTGTTGTAGAGAGGGAAGGGATAAGCTGTGATGGAATGGGATCATAAGGAAGACATGAGCTTGATCTTCATCTTCAGTCACAGAGTCAAAGAAGTCCATATAGGATATGGCAGGCAAGGTGCTATCAGTTTGCTGATGGAAAGTTGAGTTAGGACCATTTTGGGAGGAGAGGTCATTATGAATCTTTTCAATTTTATTTTAAAAGTTGATAGCAAAGTCTTCAGCTGTGAGACCGGAGGGGGCAGGAGGTGGAGTAGTTTAGTAGAGCGTTGCGAACAAATTTTTAGGGTTGGAGGACAAGTTTGTTATTAGTGATCAAAATTTGTTTGGCGGTGCATGGAGGACGGTGATGGGCCACTCCCCGGAAGGTGTTAGCGAGCGCAGCTAACAGGGCAATGGCGCGTTCACCCGTGGCGTGCTCGCAATGACAGAGCAGGGGATAAGCCCGAGCCCTGGCGAGACGGAGGTGCCGGTGTGCTGGTAGTGAGAAGCCTGGCGTGCTGGTCCTGGTCCTGGTAGCGAGGTCAACCGGGTATGAGAGAAGCGAAAGGAGGCAAGAGGAGATCGGAGGGAAGGATCTTCGTGGCTGCACATCTGAGTTGGCGGTAGGCGGGAGGTCAGGAGGCTGACCAGGGAGGTGCAGAGAGGGGGAAGAAGCCACGACATAATAGTTGAGAGGGAGGAGAGGGTGAAGACATGGTGAGCCTGCAGAGAACCTTTTTGTGATCCATATTATGATAACTGCTGAAGGCCATTTTGACAAGTCCCTCAATACCCCTATATCTAAGATGCATGGCAACCCCCAGATAGACGAATAACAGCTCTGGAGACCTCAAAGGACAGTTAAGTAAGCTGGTCCTGGAGGTCATAGAATATTTACCTTGAAAGTCAGCGAATATCCTCCCTGAGCCCTGACTGTAAAGAAGGATGTGTATGGCAAAATCTTGGTTTTAAAGCACTTTGTGGCTGTATTAGTCACTCAGGGATATTTTGGGACACTCTGGCATATCGACTATATGGGCAATAAGACTATATGGCTATATGGACTACATGGACTACAGTCCACAAGCCCCCAAGTATCATTAAGAAGTGCTGTCTAAATTCTGAAAAGACTGGTCCCCTCTCCATGAGTTTTCTTGGAGTGGAAAATTATCAACTTGGAACTGTAAAAACCTTGTATATATATTAAGTGTGCAACTCCACCAAGACAAAGCTGTCAGTACTTAAGACATGTGCTTGAGCTTTGACTACATTTGAATGAACTTATGGATAGCATAATGATTTAAATCTGTCTAAGTATTTGTCTAAGTATTATTGTAAAAGTATGCAAAATGGCTACAAAGGTTATTGGTTCTCTTTGAGTTGGCTAAATATAGAAGAGTACTTATAAAGGTCTGACTTGATTAGGGGTTAAGAACAGGTATTATATTCATCTAAACTAGGAGAAGTAAGTGTTGAAAGTAGTGAGCCTATAGCAGGTCTTTAAAAAAAAAAAGAAAAAAAAAAGGAGAGAAACATGAATAAGAAACAAGTCCGAGTAGTAAAAAACAAACTTAAGGCGGATAAATCCCAAGAAAATCTCGTAACATCTAGATCATTTTTTTCACCATCTTCTAAAGGGAAAACCGCTGAACTAATATACCCTGAGATTAATACCGAAGCCAATTTTTTAAGTATGGCTCAATCTTCTCCTAATGAGACACTCAGGTCAGAAGCCTCTAGCAAAGTGTCAGAACCAGAAGATAGCGGGGTGACATTGTCTGTTCTCAAGGGGCTCTTCCTTGAATTTAAAAACTCAATTATCTCTGACTTAACAGGAAAAATCGCTGAAAATGGAAGAGCAATAGGTATGGTTCAAGTAAAGTCAGAAAATTTAGGAAAAGAGCTTAAAATAATAAGGGAGGACATGCAAACCTTAAAATATAATTATCAACGACTTGAATCAGAAGTAGCTTTCCTTAAAATTCGTAATACTAAATTAGATGACCACTCTAGAAGGAACAATATTAAAATTAGGGGGATCGGAGGAGAAGTTGGAAGTGCAGATCTAAATAACTATGTAGCTAAATTTTTGTCCACCATAGTTAGACCAAATTTTGATATATCTATTCTGATTGACAGAATACATCGTCTTCCACTTCCAAAATCTGCCCCTAAAGACTGTCCTAGAGATGTAATATTTAAAATCCACTTTGCTGCTTATAAGGAATCAATTATGAGATACTCGTTTGAAAAAAGATCATTTCCATCACCTTATGAAAATTTGCAGATTTTTCAGGACTTCTCAAGGGAAACTATTATGAAGCGAATGGAATTGAAAGGTATAGCTAAAAGTTTAAGAACTAAAAACATCCAATACAAATGGGGTTTCCCAACGAAATTGATAGTCTCATTGGGCAATAAAACAGTAATAATTAATAACCAACATGAAGGTGAAGTAATCCTGAAAGACCTGTAAATATGGTCCTTCCCTTTTCTTTTTTTTCTCTCCCTCTTCTTTCTTTTCTCTCCTCCCCTGTTCTTATTTTCTTCCCCCCTCCATCTGCGTCTGTAAATATTGATCGCAAGACTTAATTCAGGGATTGGTTCAAGCTGACTTGGTATAGGAGGACTGGGTCTTCGGCTTATTAAATAACCAGCAGTATTTAAATGGTCTTTTAAAGTATACCGCAATTAATATTTAACTAATGAATTGAGAGTTTGTAAATATTTGTCATAAGTTTTAAACATTACAAGCTGAATACACAGTGCACCAAAAGGCAATAGTGGTGGAAAGCAGATTTAACACTATATATATATATATATATGGTTTTCTGTCAAATATGGATTATATAGAGCCCAAGAGGCATTAGATTTTATTTTCTCACTTTAAATGAACTGTCTAATTAATGGTAAATATAAAAGCTGAACACAAAATCCACTAAATTATACCAATTTGATAAGGTGTTTTAATATTAAGTTAATGTAGTAGTACAAGGTTTGGTTCACATTGAAATAAACAAAGGGGAAAAAAAGAAAAAAAAAAAAAAAAAGAAAAAGGGAGGGGGAAGAGGTGGGAAAAAAAAGAGAAAGAGGGATAGTGAAGAGAAGGAAGACGAATACTGTTCACATAAATCTCTAAAACTGTATAGTTTTGTTTTAGGATAAATTGAAAAGAAATCACAATTAATAAAAGGGTATTATGTTTAAATGGTATTATTATGTATTTGCTGATCGTTTGATGAGCCGAAGTAGAGAGTAAGAGGAAAGGGTTGGTTAATTGGTGTGGGGAATAATCCCTTTGGAAATGGAGATTCCCTCAATGCCTTAGTAGTTAGAGGGGAGTTAATAAATGATCTCGTAGCTTTGGAAGTGGGAGGGAGGGGCAGAGAATAATATGTGTAACATAAATGTGAAATTAGTACTTAGTAAATTAGTAATTACTTGTAAGGGCTTTCCATCCTGTTTTGGTCACTGCTGGCTACCACGGGCGTAACTAAGCCAGTGGATTTCCAAATTGTGAAATTATTGAAGTTCAACTTTCTCTTTCCCCACGGTAAACCAATTTTCTTTTTCGTGTTGGTTTGTCCGGTGAGGGGATGGAGAATGATTCACCGGTAGTGAATGTATGGGTAACAAATGTGATTTGCATGAATGTTATGGTAGGCATAAGGGTTTCGGAGGGGACTGGGGGGGGGGAGGAGTGGGGGGAGAGTAGAGAGCCTTGAGGTAAAGGGTCTTAAATTAGGATGATGCATACAGATAAGGATAAAGAAGGTAGACTGAGAATTTGTAGTCAGAATGTCCAGGGATTAAATTTAGGTGTAAAAAGACAGATATGCCAGAGATCGTTTGGATCTGGCTTAGCTGATGTGGTATGCCTTCAGGAGACCCACTGGCAGACAGGTAAGATTTCCTACTTTAAAATGAAAAATATAGGCCTGACTCCTAATTCTACTTGCAAGAAAAAAGCCCGGGGAGTCTCAATCCTTTTTAACCATAAATTAATTTTGCTGGAAGAAATTTCCATAATAGATCCCAATGGTCGTTATATAATTTGGGGAGGCTTAATAAATAGTGAGAAATTTACAATAGTCAACATATACGCCCCAAATCAAAGGCAAATTAGTTTTCTGAACCGAATATTTAATCTGATAAGACGATATAGCTCTGGTGCACTCATTATTTGTGGGGACTTTAACCTATGTGTGGATGCGGATCTAGATAGAAAATCCCACAAAGGAACATTTTTAGATCCCCACGCGAAACAAAAAATTTATATTTTTCATAATATTTTAATGAAATATCAAGTATATGACTCATGGCGAACTTTTCACCCCCAGGAAAGGGATCACTCCTTTTATTCTCATCGACATGATACGCATGTTAGATTGAACTACATACTTGTGAATAGTGTAACTTTAAAAAGAGTGATCAAAACAGAAATTGGACCTATATTGTGGTCAGACCACAGCATGGTCTCTATAAATATATCAACGCGTCATTTAGAAACAGTTAGACCACCATGGAAATTAAAAATCTCCTTACTCCAGGACCCACAAATAAAAGATCTTTTAAAAAAAGAACTCAATAATTACTTTAAAGTAAACAACCCGTCTGTTACATCTAAAGTCACAATTTGGACTGCCCATAAAGCCTCCATAAGGGGTTATTTGATTAGCTGGCAGGCGATGAAGAAGAAACTCAGAGGTCGACCTCTACGAGACCTATATATTGACTTGACAAACTTAGATAGGCTTAATAAAATTGGCTCAAATGATAAGATTGTAAAGAGAATGGATGCAATAAGATCTCAGATTAAAAAAATAGAATAAGAACTGTTAGATAAATCCCTATGGTCACTGCAGCAACGAATGTATCATATGGGAAATAAATCAGGGCGACTCCTAGCTAATAAATTGAAGAGCAAAACATCAAGTAAAAGAATAGATAGGTTAAAGTATAAAAATGAGACCCTGACAAAGCCTAGTTATATAGGAAATGCTTTTGGTCTTTTTTATCAAGATCTTTATAATTTGAGGGATGATAAAAAATGTATTACACCATCTAAAGAAGAGATACTCAAATTCTTGGATAATATTGACTTACCAAGAGTTTCTGATGACGATTTGGATATGTTAAAAAAAGAAATAACTGATAAAGAAATTTTGGAAGCTATAGATGGCCTGAAAAACTTCTCTTCCCCCGGCCCAGATGGCTATAGAAATTGCTACTATAAAATCTGTAAGTCAGAAATTTTAATTCCTCTTAAGAATGCTTTGAATGAAATTAAGATATCAGCTAGGGCACCGAAAGAAATGCTGGAGGCCTCGGTTATAACAATCCCTAAAGATAACTATAAAGAACCATCATGTAAGGATTTCCGCCCGATCTCTTTACTGAACACTGATATTAAAATTTATGCAAAAATTCTAGCTACTAGGCTGAATGCAATTTTAGGGGAACTTATTTCTTTAGATCAAAAAGGCTTCATTCGAGGGAGGCAAGGATCTGACAATGTTAAGAGAATGGTTAATTTGATCTCTTATGCTAAACGAAAGGGAGCTCCCACCGTCCTCTTATCATTAGACGCAGAAAAGGCTTTTGATAGGGTGGGGTGGGAGTTCCTGGAATTGCTGTTGGATAGATATGGGTTGGGGGACTTTGGTTCTAAAGCCATCCGGGCCCTATACACTACCCCCACCGCAAAAGTAGTGGGGCCAGGGTATAGTTCATTCAGCTTTGTTATTTCGAATGGGACACGTCAAGGGTGTCCCCTGTCCCCTGCTATCTTTGCTATGTTCATTGAACCTTTAATAATACTGATTAGGAAGGAGAAGGAGGTGCAAGTGATACAGGTCGGAGCTATGGAACATAAAATATCTGCTTTTGCGGATGACATTCTTGTAGCACTAGAAAATCCGTTAGCTTCTCTCGGATCTTTGTTCCAACTGATAGATGATTATAGTAAAATATCAAACTTTATATCTAACTTTATTAGCAAATCAGAAGCCATGCCCATCAATATTTCCTATGAAATGTTACTCAAATTAAAACATTGATTCCAGCTCATATGGCAAAACTCTCTGAAACATTTGGGAATAATATTGGAAACAAATTTGAAGCAGACAATAATAACGAATTATAAAAAAGTGTATAAAAATGTTATAGAAAAAATCAATGCATGGTCAGGCTTAAATATATCTTGGTCTGGCAGACTTATTGCCATAAAAATGGTAATATTACCAAAAATTACCTATATCCTACGGAATATCCCCTGCAGAATCCCTACATATTTGCTAAACCAACTACAAAATAAGATTGATAATTTCATTCATAAAGGGAAAAAAGTAAGAATAATAAAAACGGAAATGGGAGGGAAATTTAAACATGGTGGCTTGGTTTATCCATTATTTAAGGAATACCAGGAAGCTATATTAGCGGCAAATATGTTGGAATGGTTAGAACCCACAAATGTTGATAATTGGGTCCAAATCGAACAAGAGCTAACAGGTTTAAATAATATTAAAATTATCTTATTTCTAAAAAAGATTAACCTTAAATATTTGAAACAGGGTGAAACTATGGTTAGAGGGAATGGGAATATATGGAACAAATTGAATGTTAAATATAATTTGATTCCGTTTCCTTCGCCAATTACTCCGTTATTAGATCTAGCATCACATATTGAATCTCCGACCTTAGGGAGGATAGCTAAAGCAGGATTTTACCTGCTGTCAGAACTGTTCCCTGCAAATACATTTTCATTGGAGAATATAAAAATTAAAGCCACTCAACTAAAGATCTCATGGTTAGAATCTCTTACATTGGAAAAAGATCTCAAAAAGTCAGAGTTTTATTTGACTAGATCAAGAGATTTAACTCAATTTGAAAAATTGATCATGGTAGAATCTAAAACCCATCATATTTCAAAATGTTATGATATCATTAGAAGGCCACAAATGGAGTATAAGTCCAAGTGCATGCATTATTGGGAAGGTGAATTGGAGTATAATTGGACCATAGAAGATTGGCATAGATCATATGCAATTACGGATAGATTTGTTAAAAATCCCTCCTATAGAGAACTCCATTTTAAAATCTGCAATAGGTGGCATTATACGCCGGTTAGGATGGCAATGATTAGTGGGTTAGACCATGAGAAATATTGGTGGCGCAAGTGTAGTTGGACAGGTTCTTCCCTGCATATTTGGTGGCAATGCCCATATATTCAAAAATTCTGGGCAGAGGTTTTTTTCCCAGTTGACTAAGATATGTGAGGTAGAGTTGAGTCCACACCCAGAACCAGAAAAAATGTTATTCCATATTTTTCCTCCACTACCTTTAAAAGTTAAAGCCCTTATGCTGCAGATTTTGATGGTAGCAAAATCATTAATAGCCTCCAAGTGGAAGCAGAAATATGTCCAGTCTTGGAATGAGGTTAAAACAAAAGTGGATAAAAATCGTCTATTAGAACTAAACTTTACCGACCTGGGGGTGATAAAAAAAAGTAGTCTATCCTGGTACCTATGGGATAAGTATTTCTTTAATACGTAATTAAGGAAGCCACTGATCTGACCTAGGATGTTGTGGCCTCTTCACCCTAGCCCACTCTCCAGACTTCCCTGCCCTAGCCCCCCCCCGAGCCCGAAGCCATGAATGGAAGAAGTGTGAATGGAAGTGTGTTTAGTTTGAATGTATATTTTAGTATAGTATTATTGGGATGCCGTTGGGATACTATTGTAGATACATTTTTTGAATGAACTTAATGGTGTAAAGGACCAAAAGAAGATGAAATAAAAGAAGGGTAAAAGAAGAGGGAAAGGAAAAGGAAGTAAAAGACAGAATGATAACAATAACGATCCTATGTACTGTACTTTTATGCTTCTTCCTGTAACATTTCTCGTTGTTAACTTTAAAATGTAAAGAAAAGGGAAGAGGCTTGTGGTTCCAGTATTGGTTTTATTTCCTTTACCCAATTGATAAGTTGTACATGTTATTTGCTCTCTTATATTGCTCTTTTCCTCCTGTTGATGTGCAAATTTCCCAACGGTCGGGTAGAAGATATGTTTGTTTATGAAGTGTATGTAATTTATACCTTTCTACAATAATAAAATATTTTAAAAAAAAACAAAAAATTGTTTGGCAAGATTGAGGGCATAGTGATAGAAACGTAGAATTAACCTGTAATGGAGGAAGTCTGCTGAGGTGGGTAATTTCCTCCACAATCATTTAGCAGTATGAGAGTACTTCTGGATGTGGAGAGTTTGTGAAGTGTGCCATGGTTGTAGGTAAGAGCAAGGGCGTCTGCTTCTTTGTCTACCTCTAAACCTTACCTGCACACATGCTAATTCTCACCTGTGTCATGACATTCTAATAGTTATGTCGCGAACATCAAATTTTCAGTTCGCGAACAGCGGACCCGAAATTCCATCAAATGTTCTGGCCACAATAGTGATGGGAAAGTTGGACTGTGGCATGCCAGAGGGGGATCCATGGCAAAACTCCCACGGAAAATTACATAGTTGATGCAAAGTCTGGTTTTAAGCCATAAAGGGCATAAATCACCTAACAATACTAAATTGTTTGGAATAACATGCTTTAAAACATCAGGTATGATGTTGTATCGATCAGGTAGTGTAAGGGTTACACCCGCTTCACAGTTACAGACCAATCTCCTTGTTTAATGCACCGCAAACAACCGCAAACAGTCCCTTTGCACAACCCCAAACTCCCCATTTGCACAAGGTTGGATACCAAGCTAGCCATGTCCCGTTCCTTGTCCTCACTGATGTCATTGAAGGTCTCTTCCTCCACCCAGCCACCAAGGGTCCCTGAAAGGTGACAACAAGCCCCCTGGGACGCCTGCTGTGTTTAGTCTTCCACCTCCTCAAAGCCACCTACCTCCTGGGGGCTTCCACTGCCCAGCATGGAAGATTATACACAGGTCAGAGTCTAGGGGCTTCCACTGCACAGCATGGAAGATTATACACAGGTCAGAGTCTGGGGGCTTCCACTGCACAGCATGGAAGATTATACACAGGTCAGAGTCTGGGGGCTTCCACTGCACAGCATGGAAGATTATACGCGTTGCCTCTGTCTGCGTTATTATAAGGTGTGTACTGTTAAGTAGTACTATTGCTATCGGTTTAATCCCTGTTACGTCCACTATCAGGGGACGTGTATATGGCATGGATTTTTGGAAGCGGGAGATGGAAAAAGATGCTTGGTCGCTCCTCCCACTTCAAATTTGGGGCACTGCGCGTGCAATCTAAGGTGCCACCAAATATGAGTGTCACTGTGCACTGGCAAAAGTTGGCAGAGTAGATGCAATAGGCTTCACACATACGCCTGTAGGCAGGCAATTGCTATTCAATCTATTACAGTCAAAAAATGTTGTTTTATGTCACTGAGCACAATATAAGCTGTGAGCCTGACACAGGCAGCCAACTGAAATTAGATTACAGGAAAAAAAATTGTTGTTTTCAATGTATGTTACACCACCAGGTATGAGTAGTGAAAATAAGCACAATATAAGCTGTTAGGTGTTAGCCTGTCACACACACACGCTGGCAGGCAGGCATAGATTACAAAAATAAATAAATAAATAAAATAAATGATGTTTAATGTTTCCTCAATGATAAAGTATAAGGGGGAAAAGCGTATGTCTTCGCCGTTCGCGGCGGACGCGAACATGCGAAAATCGCCGCGAATAGTTCTCCGGCGAACTGTTCAGGACATCACTACATTCTAATAAAGGACAAATTACAACTTGTTGTGGGGATTGAAGGAAGAACACCATAGACTAAAGTCAAATTTGAGGGACTCAACTTCCGATTGACTCGTATATAACAATTTGTTTTGATAACATATAATATTTTTTTTGCACCTCAAGTTTTGCGAGTGTCTAAGTTCTCTTGAATTGTGTTAGATTAATTAGTCCATGGGTATAAAAACCCATAATAGTGATCAAAATCACTGATTTAATTATTAGTGTGAGCAATGAATCGAAACACTTATATACAATCCAGGCTAAAGAAGTTCCAATGCTATTTTCAAAGAAAAAGATTACTGCACATCAGAAGTATCAATCAATATTTTCTCCACTGAAAAGTGTCAGAAAAGAAGCTCCCCTAAACGGTTTGCTGTGTCCATAAATCTCATGAACTATTTATACATTTCTGTCACATCCCACAATTTGCATCATAACTGACTATTCCACATAATGTATTTATTTGCAAAACAGTTATTTTCCACCCTTGAACTAATAAGCGAAATGTGCCCCTTTATCTGCAGTAACACAAAACAGAGGCGCATACGTCCTTTCAGAGCACTAAAATGACTGAACTGCTTCCATCTTGTGCTCTTAAAATCTGTTACCATAGTCTGCATAAATCTTTCTATAAATCTAAAATTGTATGACATCCTTAAATATCTAAACGTAACTTGTATTTTATTTTAACCCTAGTATATGTATATATGCTGTTAATAATGCATTTGTTTTATTAGTGATGTTAGTATGTCTTATTCGGTGGATTGGTTGTTACATGTTGTATGATTGAATAACATCTTTTCTCTGGACCATATTCCACATATGGAAAATGCAGTACTCACTTTTACATGACTGAAGTAACATACAAGGAAATCTTGAATATAATCCAGCTATATTCTCTGTGCCCTGGTCATGCCACATTTACCCTTCATCATTCTTCATAGTTTGCTCAGCAGTGATCTTGTATAATGACAAGTTTCTCTACTGAATTCAAGATAACAATAAAAAAATAAGAAGTTGTTTAAATAACTTAACCAAGGGTAATGCATTACCCTATATAACAGTATGAATCTCCATGTTTTTGCTATGTTTTTTTCCACAGATGTTTTACACTCAGATACTGATTTGCATCCTATCTATTGCAGTGTGATCAATTTGCAGAAAGTTATGTCTGGATTGTTTTCTTTGTATTCTATGAAGCAAATAAAAATATTGAATGTTGCACGATAATGCTTTGTAACAAACAATTTAAGTGATTTGGACAATGTACAGAATTGAGTTACACTCTATGTACTTCACTGTATCAGGATAGGCTCAGATACTGCTGGGTTTTTTATTTAATGCACTGTATTAAGCTAGACTAAGATACTGCAGATTTTTATCCAATGCAAAGTTCTGCTTGACGTACTCAGAGTTTTACCCACATAATCTTTCAGTCACTTACACATTTAAATTATAATATCATGACAGGCTCAGACACTGCTGGGTACCAGTTTAATGTAAGGTAACCTCCTGGCTGAATATTATACGAATAATGTCATTCAGTGCTTAAGTAGCATCATTTTTTTTCGGGGATTTTGCTAACACATAAACATTATATGTCTTCCACCATATAATTGTATAACTGTTTAGGCAGATGGTGCAAAGAGAGAGGATTTGGCTATGATGTTGTGATAAATGACTATAAAAGAATAGATTTGAACACCTGTAGAAAGTATACTGAGATTCTCAGTGAGCAGCTTATATGCTTAAGTAGTGTAACTGAAACTAGATAATATCATACTTTTATTAATTCAACTACCCTCCAAAAATTTCAAAGGATGCTAATCATTGCTTGTTGTCTGGTCATTTAGCTATGGTTTACATTGTAACCTTATTACTAACAAAATTGATAATACAGTGCATTTTATAACCATTGTGTGGGAGTCGTCATTAAAAGAAAAAATTGTGTGCCATTCCTGGCAATAACACTTAGAATTCTACAGTTCTAAACTAGTTCAGTTACATACTTTCTTTCTGTTTTCCTCTTTATCTTAAAACACATAAAAGGTTTTGTAGTAAAAAAGACAAGAGCTAAAAGTTTTTATATACATTTAAACTTATTTTTATGGGGAATTTTCTCTTTAATTATTATCAATCTATATACTTCTTTCTATTTTTTCGTGTAATTTAGTAATTATTAATCTATATATATATATATTTATAGATTAATAATGAGTATTGCAGTATAATTTGATACCTTTTGTATTGGACAAACGTGTTATTTATATTGACAAGCTTTCAAGAGGTTCAACCTCTCTTTATCAAGTCTGAAGCAATACTAAAATGAGATGGAACCCTCATTTTGTATAAAAACAACAGATGCAGAGGGAGTGGAGACAGCATCTGACATCATCAGGTAAATACATATATGGGGAATAAAAACAACATAGTAAAGGAAATATAAATACACATACTATATACACATATACATCAAAATATGCATGAAAAACAGTGCACTGTAGTCCACAGTGATATATTTCCTGTTGGACAAACATCTCACTAAGAGAGTTAAGTCTATTATAGTATAAGAAGAAAAATTCACATGAAATTCTAATAATGTGTTAGAAAACCCAAGTCTACATTAAGTCCTGTAATTTTAGTGTTGAAGAATATGATCATCTTTATTTCTTTTTTTTTTTAACCATAAGATTTTATTAGGCATTGGTACACCATAACACAAAATGTATAGAGATACATCACAATTATGCAGGTAATATTTTCCAGACGACATGTAAAGCAGTATGACCTTTGTTAACCACAGAATTCCATGTATGTCACATCATCCCGCACTAAAGCCATACAAGGATAATATCGACCCAGGCAACTCTGCTACCAAAACCTAGCTTTTGTAATATAACATTACAACCAAAAAGGTGGGGGAGGGGGATGAGGGAGATAAAAACAATAAAATTACAACAATAAAAATACAAACTATTTGCTTTCAGGTATGTCTCAAGCCTTCATCCGCATTTCCTTTTTGCCTTATCCACCATCTCCCGGGACCTCCCACGTATCAGGACCCTCTCAGTTTGGAGTGTAATTAAGTGTTTCCACAGACTGGGTTTCAAGATTATCAAATATGAATCATACTATACTCCATTTTACCTTTCCGATATGCTATATGTCCGGGCAATCCAGGGGGACCATATCTCCATAAACCTTGAGATAGGTTCCTTGAATAAGTGAGTTAATTGATGAGAATGAAATTAATTTTATTTAAAACTAGCGACTTACTTCTCAAAAAATGACGGCAATAAAATTGTAAGGCAGGTAATGCTGTTTGCCACAGAGAGTAAGTGTTTTGGTGGTCTGAGATCCTTGTGCGGTTATTGCAAGGCTGGCACTGAGCACCTTTGTCATTACGAGCCTCTAAGTTGGTGTATTTGTTGTTATCATAGGCACTTTTGTGCTCATTGTAAGGTCCGCAGTGATCTTGTTTTGTCGCTTATTGCAAGGCTCTCCCCTTGTGTAGTTTGTGTCCTATGAGCAGCATTGGTGCTCCTTGTGGGTGGAGCGGTGAAGGTGTTTGTGGTTGTTTGCGCTAGTGTGGTGTTTTTTTTTATTGTTTTGTGTGTATTTTTTATGCTAATTAATTAATGAAATCATAAATTAATATACTTTACTTCTTTGTAATTAATATATGCAGCAAGGAATGTGCGGAAGGGCTAACACTCTGTTTTGATGTTCCTGCAGCATATAATGTAGATTTGCAGTGTTGTTGAGGTGAGGGGTAAGTGCTAGCAATGTGTGCAGTGTGTAGGGTAAATAGGCTGCGTGCGCGAGGGGAAGCCGTTTGTGTAGCTGTGTACTTCAGCATTCTGTAAGATAGTGTTGTAAAATGGCGGCTATTGTGTATGTGGTATGCGAGTTTGTATGATTTAGCGTCCTTGCTAATGGTGTATGTTGTAGGTTGTATGAGTTTTTGTAAAAGCTGTATTAGCTTTGCTGTATTTTTAGGTATTTTTCATTTTTTTCGTCGGCCATTTTTTCTCTTGCTTAGAGGATTTTCGAGTGTCTAAACTTTGTAAATTTGACCGAAATCGAGGTTTAAATTGTGTTGCAGAGGTCCTGGGTGTCCCTCCTTGCTGTGTATTTTAGTGTGTATTTGGGTGTTTATTAATGTTTGACGTTGTGTGCGGGTTGTCCGCTAAGGTCGTATTTTTGCGTGTTCTTTTATTTTTTTGTGTAAGTCCGTTGTTAGTCATTGTGTGTTTGTTCTTTTTGTCAAAGTCCTGCTTGCGTAGTCGTTTGTAAGCCGTTGTGATGCGCAGTAGAGCCTCCACCTCATCTTGCTTCGCGAGGGTCCGCATTTGCGGTCCTAAAGTCATAGGGGGTCATAGGGATGAGCGCCTATGTCCCTCATCTCCACCAGCGCAAGGAGTGGATTTGGTACTCCTTGCCAGCAACTGCGGCCCTCGCCACGTGAGCCCGCAAGCGTTAGCAACAACCCGTATTGCTGACAACTATATTTGTGATGGCCTGTAGGCTAAGTGCTGATGATCTCCACACAATATGGCTTTTTGTGGCCAGCATTAAGAATGGTAAGAGTTATTTGGAAAGATAACTGGGGGACTGGAAGGCCGAGAAGGCATACTCCAATATTTGCATCAAATCTGGATCTAAACAATGTAGAGGCTAATGTAAGAACTTTTTCTTATAAATCTTTAACCTTTGGACACGTCCACCTGATATGTATAAATGAGCCTGTATTTCCACACTCTCTAAAGCAACTATCAGTTTGGACAAGACCCCATTTATAAAGCTTAACAGGAGTATGATATGTTCTATGTAGAACTTTTATTGACGTTTAGAGAATGCTATAATTCAAGGATCCCTTTGTGATAGTCCACCAGGATTTCTCCCAGGAGTCATCACTAAAAGAGTCTCCCAAATCCTCCTCCCACAGACGCATACATTTTGGCTTTAGAGTAGGATCCATAAACTGCAAAATAAAAGGTGTATCCCCTCTAACCTTGGTGCATCTGCCTCCATGCATCTAGCAGATGAAGTTTCTTAAGAAGGGTATCAATTCGCTTCAGCTTGTTGGAAAATCTGCCACCCCGTTCCTTTACTAACCTGTCTACACAAGGATCTAGAGCAGGATTAAAGTCCCCTCCTAGTAAAACTCGGCCCAAGTGAGCTGACCTCAGGTATTTAAGTAAACTAATAAATGAGTTATGTGGAGTATTAGCCAGGGAATAAAAATAAATTAGTGTTAATCTCACACCCAAAAGCGTTCCCGTCAGGATCCCAAAGTTTCCATTGGAATCTATTTTCTTGTGTTCAATATTAAACAGGAAATATTTATGTAATACAATTGCCACCCCTGCTTTCTTAGTAGGTTGTGTTGCAGCAAAAAAGTCGGGTAAGCCTCATGTACAAACCTGGGTGTTAAGATTTATATGATCAGAATGCTTTTCGTCTTTTAAACTGTGAATTGAAGCCTTGAACATTATGAGAGACAAAAACAAAGGGTGTGTTTGTCATGGGGCCCTGTGTTTGTGTTTCGAAAGTGTATACCTGAGGTCTACGAGGGAGTGATGGAGGAGTAGGACTGCGAGATCCTGGAGATGGCTGAGGGACGAGGGAGATCCAAAAAACAAACTTTAAATGATTAAACGTAACAGTGAGCTTCCTTTCCTCAAATCAGTACTCAAGGGACCTCAGTGCCAGGAGAAAGAGTTAAATTAACCAAACGCCCTAATTTCCCCTTAAATGAGGAATGGTAAAAAGAAAGGGTGTAATACAGTCAATCAGGTAACCAAATAACATTTTTTATGGGCTTGGTCAGCCAACCGTGAACTCTATCCATGGATTTGGAGTTTTTAAGGGACTATATCGGAGTAACGTGTCATAATCAAGAAACTGGCATTTATTACATTTACTTTATAGCAAAAGCTAAATCCCTGCAAAGGTGAACATAGCCATCCAAACTTCATACATTTCAGTTTTACTATAAATGTGAGCATTTCGTCTTTGGCCCTCCACCTTATGTCTCGGCGTAATACCTTGAGTCCCCATTACCGACCTAGGATCCATATGTGCCAAAATGACAATAGAAATAAGGATTATTAACGGGCTATACAGTCATGTGAATATAAGTACGGTCATAGTCCTGAGGCGTATTGGTAAGGAGATGAATAAATGATCTAGCTTAAGTTACTTTAAGATTGTCCTGAGGTAAAGATAAGGCCAGCCAAGAGTAACCATAATCCCTCCAGATACAGTAACAATTATTTACAAAAAAATAGATCATCTTTATTTCAAATGCTTGGATGTTTTTACATTTTCCTCTGAGTATTTTGACTTTTAAGTTTTGGATGGAGCGATAATTCTGTCTAAAATGGTGTCCCACTGGGCTACAATAACTGTCTTCATTATGCTTTCTTATTGGGTGCCTGTGTAAATTCATCCTTAAGTGCATTTTTGGCTGGTTTCTCCATTTTTTTCTTACAATTTTGATACTTAGTTTAGTTAAATATGTCAAAAGATATATATATATATATATATATATATATATATTTTTTTTTTTTTCTCATCAAAATGATTAATTTAATGGATTGTCATACAGTAACCTTGCATTGATATTTGTCATTATTATCTCACAGTCAGCCTTTTTGATTCACCCCCCCATCATAGTTATATTTCTTACTAATATGCAGCTTACCTCATGAAATGATGAATCTCTTTCCTTTGGTATGACTGAGCATGCTGAAAGACCATGGAGTAACTATGCTGACAAGATACATTATTCCTTGGGGTATGAGTATGTGATGACAAGGATGGGCAGGAAGCCTGTGATAAAGTACTTTGGGGTCTGCTTCTCTCAAAATGAGCCTAGTCCAGTCTTCTCCAAAATAATTATTTCCATGGCCAGATGTAACCCCATATTTCATTAGCATCTACATCCCTCATGAAATCTCTTTTCAGAGGAATATAAGATATGGAGGTCAACTCTAAACAAAATATGCAACATCACATGAACCTTACTTCCTCTCCGAACCAGGATCCACAATGACAGGATCTGAAGGAAACAAGAAGCAGAATAGGGTCCGCAGAGATGAAAGGAAGTACCACACATCTCTTCTCTGGGAATCAGATAAGGTCATGGGACCATCAGAGAAGGTTGATTATGGTAATATTATGGGGTAAAAATTATTAATAAAAATAGGACTGTATTTCCCTACAGGCTAATCAGATGCCTTTAATTAACAACCCCCCAACCCCACAAACATGGATCTCATTCCTCTCTAATTTAGTGAAAGAGAAGGGGGTTACATATTTATTTTAAATACATGCTCAAAAAATATTATAAGGAAATGGGCCTTTTTCCTAATCACTCACTACGCCACTAAAGCGGGTGGTTACCTTTAATGTGCGTCAGGGCCAAAGATCCGGATGTTAGAATTTTACAGTCTCAATGTAGACTGAGTCATGTTCTTTGTCAGACTGTGTGGTCCTCTGATGTGGTTTTAATTTTACAATAGAAATCTAGACCAACAAGGTCAACAACCACCATCTGTGTTGACCTTGTTGGACCTCATCACCCATTTCTCCTTGAAATATAGCACATGTACATCAGATACTTTTACTATGTTAGAAAAACGTGGGATATTGTGTCAGACTCCTGTATTGAAATACATTTATAGTCTTTAAATACTACTAGCATTGCCCGGGGCCACTGATTCGATTAGGATAGTATATGGCAATAGAGTCACTGACTTACATGAATTAAATTGACGACTACAACAATTTCCTTTTTGCACTTTTAGAATTCTGTAAATATGTTCTTAAATATAGGTAAAGCAGATTATATGATAAGACTTATACAAAGATGTGTTCTAGTCACTCTGGTGTGAGGTACCGTAAAGAGGAAGAATGTTCTGACCCAGAATTGCAAAAGGTCAATAAAAAAATAAATAAAATGTTGTTGGTGTTCACTTTAAGGGAATTAAATAACACCACTGATATTTACAAATACAAAAAAGAATGTTAAGGGTGGAAACGTTTAAAATTTGTCAATACATATTCCAGGCATGAAAGAATAATAAAATACTGCTCATAATTGGCTATTTCATGAAATCAAAATGGCAGACAATGTGATGAAGCTTAATTACTATGTGCAAGTGCTGCAGTGAAGGCAAATGTTTTGCATCAATACATAGAATGCATGTGCATTTAAAATTATGAGTGAAGACATCATCACATGCGTATAATGACATAACTGATTACACATGATGAATTTATTGGTTACACATAAAGGCCATGCGTTTATGATGATGACATCAGGCATGATACCAATTGCAACCTGAACTCATTAGCGACACAGGACACTTGCCTTCAAATACTTGCCTAAACCTGCAAAATATGCAAGGACAGTTTTTAATATGACATGTATGAGTTAAGGGAAAATAGTTTATAAGGAGATACAGTGAACTGTTGGCGAGATTTAATAAATATTTATTTACTTACATTTATGTAGTGATTTACAAATAAAGGTTATTAATATTAATAATAATAATAATATAGGGCTTTTACCTACAGCATTTATAAAAAATTGCAAAAACAATACAATTTAAAAAATATCTAAATTTTATATGTGGATTATCTCTATAGGGAAGTATAAACAGATGTGTTATTAAGCTTTTGGATTTCTAACAATCTAAATTGCTTCTCACAAGTGTCCTCGCTAATGTGGCAACCCTCCTTCAGTATTGTCCTGGCTTTTACATTAGGTCTCGATTCCACCTGAGCAGTTTGCCCTAAAAATGTCTGGGGATCCGGGCACCACAGAGGGTCACTCTTTGCACGTCACATTCTCAAGGCATCAGTAGAACTAATCATTATGCAGCAATGCCCTGCTGAAAGTGAGGCATAGGCCCCTATTCAATGGAGCAATTGTTGTTTACTGGAGCCTGTAATGTAGGCCGTAAGCAAATTTGCTATTCAATTGGCTTCTTTTAGTGAGCCGCAAACGATTTGTGGGTTACAGGCTGAAAATTCCTGTGGTTGCCAAACTTGTAACTCCCAACCCATCTAAGCCTTGACCTTTCAAGCCCACAAATATTACAATCACTAAAATCGCAAATTGCTATTCAATTGCTACAATTCCCCAAGGACGTGTTTGTCTTCAAACCCGCAAACGGCAAATGTAGCCAAATATATCCAAATAGGACACTGCAAAAGACAATAAAAACACACCAAACGACTTTAAAATATGTAGAAAGCAATGGAAGGCATTATAATTCATTGCACAACAATCCCCAAGGACCAATAGGCCTTAAAAAAATACTTTTTTTATCATATGTTGGAATGGTCATGCATAATAAGAAAAGTCTTGCTGCAAGATGTTGAAAGCAATTAACACACTACCTGATTAAATTGAAACACAAAAACATGAAACTGCCTGCCATATTACCCCTTTCTCACTTGTGGACCCTAAAAATACAAATATAATCTTATATACGTCTAATTTATCAGATCTACACTGGGAAAATAAACAGTGGCCAAGTTACACCACCACATGACATATATCATGTACCAGAGGAACATTTTATTTTGTGTTGTTCAGTCCTCTAGCCGTGTCTGACTCTCTGTGACCCTATGGACTGCAGAACACTTATGTATGTCTCTGTGCTTATCCACAAGGTTTGCATGGCAAAGATATTAGAATGGGTTGAATGTTCCTTCTCCAGTGGACTGCAATTTGTCTAATCTCTCTGTTATAACCTGCCTACCTAGAGTGACCCTACATGGTATAGCTCACAGCTTTTTTTGAAGTACACAAGGCCCTACAAGGTAGCAATCCATAAGGGGAACAGGGGACATGCACCACACTAATGTACTCTAACGCATCAGGAAGGGCCGCAAACACACATGGAGTCTATGCAGAGGCACGTGGAGCAACAGCCAACTCACCTTCATCAGGTATAATCCCCACTACGCCTATCCTGGAAAGTCCCCTGCCATTTCTGGTGGTCATGTGCCAAGATGTATACCCATTATCATTTGGTGAAATCCCATCAAGTGTTTTGCTATCAATCAATTCACATTATCACCTGTCATATTGTTATCAGGCCTTCAAGGGGATGTCATGTGTATTAACCCTATATTATTATATTAGTATTATTATTATATGTATTAATCTATTGCACAAATGGGATGTACAGTATGTTGATGTTCCATAACCCCAACCATTGAAAACACACTGACATGGTGATAATGGTATAACAAAGCCTTTTTTCATACACAGAGCACACGCAGAAATGTACAAGACTGTGCACTAATATCATGGATGTAGTTTGGGCGTATCCCGCAAGGGCAAGAGTCTTTTGGGTAAAAAGGGGATACCTAGAGGGGGTAATGTCATAGTCTAGAATAATCATGATGCATAGCACCTACCAGGGTCACATGTGGTCACTACACCACTGCAACTGGAATCTGATGAAAAAAAGAATCATCAGAAATAAGTAACCAGTAAAGCACATAGCACTTACTTTTGGTTAGCATCTGCTCAATTAAACAGGAGATTAAACATGTGGACTATCTCATCCAAATCAGTTTCACACATACAGTGTTTTCCTAAAACAAAAAACTGAAAAAGGATGGTAACAAAAATGCAATGGAGGATAAAAAAAAGTACAAAAAAAACATGCATGTACAGTACAGTGCTAAATATTGTAACTGTAACAATATACCAACTCTGATTTCACCCTGCAAGAATTACTAACCATTACCTAGTTCTCAGGATATCTCACTGGCCATGACCAGTAATAATGATGTGTCATCTCACAATAAATGCTTAGCTGTGACCAGCCTCAGTAGTCAAGGTGTACTATTACCTTCTCTATATGATATTGTTAATCAACATTGATATTACATCCATCAGTTATACAGGTGTTAGCACGTTAAAGGATACTCATGATATCAGCAATACAGGACAAATACTTATTAATACAGAGAGGGCACAAAGGTCAGCAGCCAGATTCACTGTTACTTACATCAGACACAAGGATCTGTTCTCATTCTGATATTGAGGTCAGGATCACATGCTTAACTAGAGCATGTATTAATACTGGCTTTCATTAAATTGCCATTGAGAGACTTTGCAAGTCTACGGCCATAGTGGTATTAGTCTACATTTAAGCTAACAACAATCATGTCTTTGATATCTGGATATATAATATCTTTAATATTGTGGGAGCTACATGTTAAGGGAGGCTATCATTGAAGAAATGTCCACCTGAGAGGCACTGGGAATATCTTACAATTACTTCATTTCTTTGACAATGCTTGCAGATGCAGAAGATGCCTTCAGGGACCTGAATTGTGCCTAAAACAAAGAAGAAAAAAAAAATAAACCTTCAAAATAAAGCCTTAAAAAAAGTTTGGGACTGCAGCATCTCTTCTCAACAGCATTTCTCAGTGACCAATAATTGGTGAAATGTTAAACAGAACCCTACATGTCCACCGAGAAGAGGATCATGGACCATGTGATGGGAGGTAGCCATCTGTGTACAAATTATCATCATCACATAGGCCATGATCCTATACTCTGTAGCCAGGCCAGATTACGTTAACATTTGGACCAGTAGATTGTCCCTGAGGAGTGCTGTGGAGAAGGCAAACAATAATTTGCATCCCCTACATTCTCCTTCACCTTGCAGAAGGGTCCAAATCCCCCGTGGCCATTCGCTGTCTCCCTGGTGGTGGTGGCGGGAGGAGGCATCCCCCTAGGAGGCAGCAGCAACTGCAGTGGTGCTGGTGGCAGTGGCATGGGGGGAGAAAAGAAGCGAGTGTGCGGGGGATGCCTCTGGCGTGAAGGAGGTGGGGCTGGGGACCAGATCGCGGAGCATCGCATCTGCAGTCACTGGATTGTTCTCTGGTCCGCCCCCATCCTAAGCAGCCCGGCAGGGTATGACTCAGTCATGTGGTGGTGCCTTCTCTCCTCCATATTTCGCCTGGCCAAGCTGCTCATGACCTCAGCATGATTGGCGGAGAAGCTGGCCTGGATCCCCCGCAGACACAGTTGCTGATTCGTGATGGGCAGCATCTCCACTTGAGCAGCGTGGCTTGGTGGTGGCGGAGTTGGAGGTCCTTGTGGGGGAAGTGGTTTCTGGGTGAGGAGGAAGGGATAGTGGCCCAGTGTGTGGGGGGGTCTGTGGCCCATATTAAGCCTGGCTCCATAGCGGTTGTGGGCCTGGTGGTGGGAGCCAGTCCAATGCACAGCTGAGGGGAGAGGTGGTAGCAAGCCACGGTCATCTCTCCAATTGGAGGTCCCTAGTGAGAGAGTCTTTGGAGGGGGGGCAGTGGGGTCAAATGCCACTGATGTTGCTGATGGTCCTGCAGGTGGACCCACTGCCCAGATGATGTCCTCCTCCTCAGAACCTTGTCTTCTCTCTGTTCCTCCTTCCGCTGCGCAGATTCCTGCTCGACTGGGGCTTGCTCTGCTGGATCCGATGCCCCTGCCTCTGGCTCTCCACTGGACCCAGACCTTCGGGAAGCTGTAAAAGAGAAAAGAATGGTATATGTGTTAAGAATGATGAATAATACAGTGGTTTGTGTTCACTCCTTACTATCTGACATTTAGGCTTGAACCTGGATGATTCACTTAATTGCAACTATGAGTTGCTATCATTTGCTAGATGTGATCTATTCTTTGGTTCTTGATCTTTGTTGTTCTTGGCTCCTAATGCTATCTTGATTCCGTCTGCGTTCTGTAACTGCATACGCTGCAGTGGGCACACCCATATATGGACTCTCTATTGGTTGATTACCGATGTTGTACCCACGAATGACGAGTGATTTGTCAGCTTCATGGATTTAATGACGCATGACTTATCCATCTAACCATTGTTAATTCCATAGAACTGACATGTCAGTGTCCTTGTTGCTTATCATGTACATGTGTAGTGTGTGTGATGTACATGTGGTGGCATGTTGGTGTGTGAGATATTCACCTGACATGGAGGCTGGATCCTGCTGGTCCACCCGGCCTGAAGCTCCAGCGATGGTCAACTGGCTCAGAAGATCCTTGGCGACCCTCTCCAACTTATTGTATTTGACCGTCACTTTGGGGCCACCACTTGGTGCTATGGCTTGACTGGCCTCCTTGGCCTTCATCATCCTCACCTTGCCCCGGGTGTCATCAAACTGGTACTTCACGGGCCTCACATACCTTTACGCTGTGCCCACTGATGTTACTGCGGTCACTACCTCCTTCCAAGCCTGGACCCTAGGACGTGGATCATTCGCTCCCTTTTCTGCCCCTGAGGCCTTTCCCTCCACCGGACTAACACGCTCCAGGATCAGGCTTCTCACCCTCTGAGAATAGTACTAGGTGACCTATTATTTACTTAGTGGTGAAACCTAAATTTATAGAAGGATTCAATTTTAATTATTGAAAAGGGATAAATAAAATGAAAAAAACACGGTTGTGTGAATTAAAAATGAATTTGAAGTACCATCCTTTTAAGTTAATGGAATGCAATATGAGTGTCCTAGATACTTAGCATGTATATGGTTTATTGCACAACATCAAGGAAATTATCAAAGAATGTCTATATCCAAGCAATTGCAGGGATGAAAAAAAAAGAGTCATATAAGGTGATCAGATCAGTAATCTATATCTATATAAGTGCATAAAGCCATAATAATGGCTGGTCTTATACAGGGATGCATTCTTATAATTCTCATATGTAAGTATGCCTGCTAATCACAGGATTACTTAGGAATGGTGTACCATTCTAAGTAATCCTGTGATTAGCAGTCATACTTACAAGTGATATATGTGCATTTATTCTTCTTGCCCTTACAAATACTTTGCCTTATATAACAGCCTTATGCCATTGGAGTGACCTTATTTGCCTAACAGGAGTCTTAAATATATATGTTAGGCAAATAAGGTCACTCCAATGGCATAAGGCTGTTATATAAGGCAAAGTATTTGTAAGGGCAAGAAGAATAAATTCACATATATCACTTGATACATCATTAAACCTGGCACATAAGGTTTTACTGAACAGTGAAGTGCATAGTAGTGCATATGAACAATGTTATGCCCAATACTTGCAATTAGTTGAATTCGGCCTGCCTGGAGAAATCAGGTCCCACGTGGGGTAGACCCTGTACACCTGCTCCCACTGGTCCTGACTGTCTGTTTCGCTCCAATTATGAGCTTAGTCATGAGCTAAAAATTAAGGAAACTTGGGCCTATTTAAGGCCTAGTTACTTCCGTGTTTGGATGTATAAAGGGGGCGTGTCATGTCAGTCATGTGACGCGGCACAAACATGTGCACTAAACCATATACATGCTATGTATCTAGGACACTCATATTGCATTCTATTAACTTAAAAGGATGGTACTTTAAATTAATTTTTAATTCACACAACAGCGTTTTTTCAAATAATTGTATTTATCCTTTTTCTCTAATTAAAATTGAATCCCTTTCAATCTGAACTTGGAGTGCCTATTACTATGGGTACCTGGCCACCCCCACCTCCTCTTCTCCCCCACTCCCCAGGGCCACATCTCTCTCCTTCTCACCTCTCCCTTTCTCCTCCTCCCCATCTCTCCAGTCCTCTCCCCTCCCTCTATGTTAATACCAAACAGAAAATAAGGATAAATCTAAATAAAATAAAATTGTCTCCCCATATATATATATATATATATATATATATATATATATATATATGGGGGGAAAATGTGTGTTTTTTATATAATTATTCACTGTTGGGGGATGGGGTATGGGGTTTTTGGTTGGGGTGTGTGACCTAGCTCTATTTGTATCTATGTGTGTTATTTAATATATGTGTATTTGTATTATGTGCACTCTGTAAATATGTGTAATCAAAATTTAAGTGTAAAATAGTTGTTAGAATAATATAAATGAATAAAACCGTAACTTCCTGCTATTGTAATGGGTTGTAGAATATCTTTCAGTGCTAGATGCTTTATGACTCATTTCTGGTTTGTTAAATGTGCCAACAGTACACTTTTTGTTATATCCTGTAATGGTGCTTTCACTGCTGTGACCTAGGTTCGATTCCAGTCAGGGAACCAAGAGGTCACATCACCTTGAAGCCATGCAGGGTTGGACCTAGTCAGTTCTTGGAATACCAGGTGCTGTATTCTGTGGCCAACCGGAGTATCTCTGCCATGAATACCAAGTGGATCAATCTGGCGTGTTGAGGTCCATGAGGTCATGGAGAATGAGAAATTACGCAATGTGTAATATAAAACAGCCAATTGGGGAAAAATTGCATTCATTGATACAGGGAAGCCTGACACAATTCCTTTTGGTAACTTCTTGGAAATGTAGGCAATTGCTATTAACACTGTCAATATGTAAGCATAAATATATCAGACTTCAGATTGGCATGTCATATTTGTATCTCATATCATGTAACGGCACATTTTTTATTGCTAATAGGTTTATGGTGGTGTTTTATATATATATATATATATATATATATATATATATATATATATATATAAAAATGTAGGTAATTTAGCTATTCTGGGATTATGGATATGTGAAAAAAACATTTTTGCTCTAAATGGGAACACATTTTCTGACTTGAAATTTGAATTATTTTCCCTTCATATTTTTAAGATTAGATTGCATTTTGTGATAAACTTATACTCTACACTATATTCATAAACTTATTTGACGGATCATTAATGTTATGACCTTCCTCACAAAAATGTATGAACAGCCAAATATATATCTGGATTAGTATCTACTGTTTTCTGTTAGAAATTGTATATTGACTGTCTCTGCTGATCAGACTTTTATATTATTAAGATGTTATGTTGGTTATTTCTTTTGTAGTAAAAAAATCACTTTTGAAAGTGTTTATACTATAATCCCAAATTTAGTTTTTGTTGTATAGTATGATGTGTTACTGCTCCCTGGTTTCAACAAATGAAATATGTACAATTATGTGACTGGATGTTATTTATTTTAATGCAACAGTAAGATAATACAGAACTAGAAACTAAAACATGGATTCCTTAATTAGCTCCTAGAAAATATAGTTGTTTCATATTAATGGTTACAATAAAACTATTTCATGGGGTGCTGAATTTAAGACATTCCAAAATATAGTAAATATGACATAATTTCTACACTTGTAAACTCCCTCTTGGGAGATTCAGCTAAGCATTTTCAAATAAAATACACTTCTGCTGATAATTAGTATTTGTGCTTAGTCGTATAAACACAGCAGTCCATGGAGACTACAGAATAGTGTTTACTTTAATTAGCACACCAGAAGCTGATACAAACTGGTCCCAAGAGAGCTGATTAAAGGTTTGAGAATATAATGTAGAATAGCCATTTGAAATATTAAGTTAACTCATACAGTTTGTTTATAATGTCATTTAAACTTAAGATGTAGGGTCATAGTAAATGTGAAGATATTCATATGTCATAAAATAAATTAGCCAATCCAAATTAGAAATTCAAATACAATTGTGTAGTTTTTCTTATGGTCCTGTAAAAATCAATACTCCAAATTTAAATAGTATTAAAGCCTTCTCAAAAAAAGTCCAATTAAAGAGCAAGAAAGTTCCCACATTATAATTATAACTAGCGACTTGCCCGTCAAAAATGACTGCAATAAAATTTTAAGGCTGGGAATGCTGTTTGCCACACAATGTGAGTCTCTGACACTCTTAACCTTTTCGTTATCTACAAATTAGTACAACAATTATAGTAAAAGTGTTTATTTTTTTAACATGCAACTTGTAGTTCAAGAACTGGTAAACCATTCTTTTGTAACAACATTAACTTTTTTTAATTATCAGCTATGCATGAATAATATAACAATGGGTCAAGTTTGTATGAATCAGTATTGTAAACCATTACATATTGCTTTGTAACCTGCAACTTGTAGTTCAAGTACTGTTAACCACATAGGTATTGAATCAAGAGGAAGGCAAACAGAAAACCCACCAGTGAAACTTATCCAATTGGGTCAAAGGGGGAACAAAATTAATTCCTTCCTGACCCCAGTAACTGGCGATCGGATCAGTCCCTGGATCAATACTCTCTATTTAATTATACATTTTAGTGTAGCAAGGAATAATCATCCTCCTACTGACATGAATCCTTAATTATATACAATAAAACATTTTCCAAACCTTGCAAAATACAATTTTAACAGTGCAAACATTAACGCAGTGTAATAACATTTAAAGTAGATTTTTATGAAAAAGCATTGTTCTTAAATATTGAATCCAGATGAAAGCAAACAGAAAAAACCCCATTACAACAAAAAATTAATTCCTTACTCCCTGGATCAATACTCAGTATTTAATTATACATTTAAATTTTCCAAGAAATGTTTATCCTTCTACTAACATGAAACATTAATTACATACAATGATTCAACTTTTCACACCTTGTAAAATACAATTGTAACATTACAAACAGTAACTTAATAAAATAACATTTAAACTGTACATGTCAGAAAATACAACATAACTGTTTTGTGAGACTAATCCTGCCAAAAGGCCTCTTCCGATACACTTTTTATTGTAAAAAAAAATTCTGCTTGTTTTTTGTTGTTTTTGTAGTTCTTGAAAATGGCACATTGAGTTTCCAATATGAAATAGTGGTCCTCTAAAGAGTCCCAGTGACATTAAAGTTTGTCTTGGAAGTAAAACCACTGTTCTCTATGTTTTTTGCCATTATATAGAGTTTCCTAAGTGAAATAGTGGTCCTCTAAAAAGAGCCAGAGTGACATCAAATTTCATCCTCGAAGTAAAACCACTGTTCTCTTTGTTTACAGAACCTCATAGTAGACAATGTTTTTTGTAAAAATGTGGCCATCATCTAATAAATCACCCTGTCTTTGGTTTTCTTCAACATGAACTTTAATTTTCTCTGGATTGACTTAAAAGTTTGTCCTTGTGATTTATTAATCGTCATGGCAAATGCCATGATAATGGGAAATTGTCTCCTTTGAAGGACAAAAGGCAAACCACTCTCATTTGGAGCCAAATCAATTCTTGGTATAAAAACTTGTTCACCTTTATGGGTACCATTCATAATTTCTGCATGTATGAAATGATCTTTTAAATCCTGCAAAATGAATCTGGTCCCATTACAAAGTCCTTTTTTTGGGATTCATATTTCTCAGTAGCATGACAATTGCCCCTTTTTAAGTTGCAAAATATGTGGTGGCAATCCAGAGGGAGTTAAAGAATGGATACATTCCATAATACAATTTTATTCACTTTTTCATCAGCCAGAACCGAATCTTCAGTATAGTAATATTTTGTGCATGCATTAATTCATTTTAGAATTTCGTTATTTAGATTCAAGGTATCTATATTTTTTATGTTAATATCACTTTGTTTGCAATGTCTGAGTAATCTTTGTTATTGATCGTATTGAAAAAGATTTCTGATATTAGTGATTCTTTGCAAATCATTTGTGATGGAATTTGAAAGGTATCATCAGGTAGATTAGTTGTTTTTGGATGTTTTTCTTCTCCAATTTGAATTAGCCAATCATTGAATTGATTTTGGCCTTCAGATCTCATATTTAGTTCTAATTTCAGGTGTGTAAATATTTTCCACAGTTTACTTGACTTTATACTTGTTTCGACAATGTAGTCCTATTTCCATGTTTCTAAAATGGGAACTGGCAGTTTAAATCCACTATGCACAGTTCTTTACCTTCTAACAAAAGTGCGGCAATATCAATTGTTGCAAATGGCAGTGCTATTTGACGGTGTTCTCGAATGCAACTCGTCAATAAATTATAGAGATAAGTTTTTCATGATCCAACAGGGCCATCTACATAGAAATAATGCTCTTTGAGCATGTCATCGTCTATTGCATTTGTAATGGCGTTAAATGCTTGCAATTGTAATTAATTTATAGTTGCAAGATTTTCTTGTGTTTTTGGTATTCAATCTCAGTGTCATACTCTTCAAAGTTAATTTCATCTATAAATCCTGGATCAGGCAGATTAAAACTTGCACAGTTTAGAAAGATTTCTTGAATTTGCATTAATGCTTTTAATAGAACAATGGTCTCATTGTAACGTTTCAAGAAGTCTTCACACATATTTAATTTTAATGTTTCCCACAAAGCTAATGCATCAGGTACATTGCAAAAGATGCAAATGAATGCAAATTTTTCTCTCATTTGCTTTGGCATTTGACATAGTGCTGCTTCCTCAAGGCATCTCTCCTATTCTGTATCATCTGCCAGAAAATTTTGATGTCTTGCAGCTAATTGGAAAGTATCATAAACTATGTAATTTACTATGCGTAAATGGCCATAACTTTGTGCACCGGGAACATGTAAAAGAAGTAATCTTAATCTGAAAAGTTCAATGTCTCTTGGACTAATGGTATAAATTCTCAGGACTATTTTATTAGTATCTTTTTTTCATTGTCGCCAATGGCCATTCACAAATACATAGTGATATGGAATTTCAATGTATAAAAATTGTCTGGCCTCAGTGTCCTGGCAATTTAATTAAAACCAAGCAGTAAGTGTTGTTTCTCTATGTTCATTTTTGTCTAAGGCATTTCTTTCATTGCCTGCAGTAAAGCAAAATAATTGACTTTGTGGCAAATGTACAGCTAATCGATACACAGCATGTGACCAATCATGCATCTCAAATTTCAGAAGACACCACATTGCTTCTGGAGCACTGACATAGCGAGCATCTAAATAAGATGAAAGTTCATCATCTAAAATTGGATTGTCTCGTTCTTTTTGTGCACCTTGCACAACAACAGCTGCTGCATCATATCCTCGGTATATATATTTATACAGGTATTTGATGGGTTTGATTGAAGTGCAAGCTTCAACATTTATGTGTGCATTGTACTTCATCAGCAAATGTGGACTGTATGGAACTACATATCTAATATCGACCTTTTGGCCACGAATAATAGCAGTTTGTCCTTCTCTTCTTTTATACAAAGGGTATCCATCACAATTAGCATAAGTTTACATTTGAAATTGTTTTGGGAACGCTTTTGTATATTTTCTATTTTGCATACATGGTGAATTTGGATTGATATCTCCACATGGTCATGAATAATTCTATGTGTTACAATGTCATAAAGGTTTAAAAAAAATTCTGGATGTGGCAGTTTGGCAGTAATTACTGAATCCACTCTGTATAAAAGTGTGTATGCATGTGGCAGGCCTCTTTTTTGATATTCAATTGTATAAACAAAAGCCACACATTTCCCAAATACCATAAGTGTCCTTTAGTTATAACCTGTATTAATGAATTTAGTTTTATTTTGAATACTATAGCCACTAAATCTGGTGTATCAGAAGTATTTTGGCCAAGTTTCACATTTTCCTTGATCTCTGGCCATTGTGGATTACATGTGAATGAAATTAATAAATCTGGTTTTCCAAAGTAGTCACAATAGCCATGGCATCATTCTATCTTTCTCGGATACTGCGAGGAGATCCTTTGAAAGAGGATGGCAAAATTATTGCTCTTCCAGCAGAAATGTCTATGGCCCTCATTCAATTGCAATTCTGCCAATTGAATAGCACTCTAAATAAGCATTTAACATATTTTTTTTAAAGAAGTTTTTAGGCCCTCATTCAATTGCAATTTGCCCAATTGTCAAAGGGGTCTAAATAGGCACATAACATATTTTTTAAAAGAAGTTTTTAGTTAGTAAGCATCTATCCAAAAACAAGGTTTTCACTAACTAAAAACTTATTTAAAAAAAATATGTTATGTGCTTATTTAGAGCACTATTCAATTGGCCAAATCGCAATTGAATGAGGGTCTTAGTTAGTAAACATCTTTTCAAAAGCAAGGTTTTCACTAACTAAAAACTTATTTAAAAAAAATATGTTAAATGCTTATTTAGAGCGCTATTCAATTGGCAGAATTGCAATTGAATGAGGGCCTATGTTGGCAGCCAATTCAGCAACATAATCCATCAATCCATGCAACCTTATTTTCTGTGGGTAAATTATAACATCTTTGATCAGTATGGCGATCTCTTTTGAGAACCATATTTACTCTTGACTTCGGCAATTGATTTATTTGCGCACGTGCCTGTTGTTCTTTTTCAACTTCTGCTAATTTTTTGTTTGCTTGACTATATGGGTTGTTGGCCATAATGTTATCCACCTATTCAAAGACTATGGGTAAGCATTGTTTATTTTCAGGAAGCATCATTCGTTGTTCAACAGTTTCCATTGTATCTAGGACATATAACTGGGCAAATTTAATTTGCTTTCCTGCTTGTGGGTGTAAATGTGAAGTCTGGTGGTAATTTTGTCCTTGTCCTTTAAAACAGTAAAGACCATGTCCTGGGACATTTTCTGATAATGTTGCACCCATTGAAGCAAATTAAATTGCAAGTCATAAGACCTAAAGTGTTTTTTTTTTATTGCTATAATTTTGAAATGTTGGATCACTTATTATTCTTTTTAGAAGTCTTACCTTTCCTTTCTGACAGCAACTAATAAACTCTCCATCAGTTGGTCTTTCCTTCAGAAAATGATAGGCCCCACAAAACTGACAAACCACATTGAGTAATCCACAATAATGTCTACTGTTAGTGCTGTAAATAAAGGACTCTCCTGAGCTTTCTGGACATACACGGTATATCATTACCATTTTCTATATCAACATTGGTATCATGTATATCAACATTTGTGTCATGAGGCAATATTGGGTCATGAGGCAATGTTTCACAGACATTTTTTTGTTTACTTTTTCTTTTTTTTGAAGCTCCATCACACTCAGTTTGCCCTTTTTGACTAATTTTTCTTTCATTGGCAAGTCTCTGTCGGTCTTCTTCTCTTAATCTTTGTGAAGTCTCAGGCGACTGTGCATCTCTCCACCTTTGCTTCCGTACCTTGCCATTCTTACTTTCTGTTCTGTCTTTGTTTCTGCGTTGTCCGCCATTGTAATCTTGAATTGTAAATAAAGGCGTTTTAGTTTAAATTGAAAAATCTTACATAGCAAACAATAGCAATCATAACATTAGTAAGATGTATTTTTTACTTACCTGAAGTTTTAACAGATGAAGTTATTTTCCACTTTGTGATGTTCTTGTAGTTGTGGCCTTTTATTTCTTCAAATCTGTAAGATATGATTAATTTTTTTATTGTAAATATTGTTTTTAACTGTCATCAATGCAAAACCTAAGTAGCTGTAATAAAACAGTAAAATTACCTGAAATGCATTTGTCATTTTTTATTAAATTAATTCAGTAATCAATCAATCTCTGATGTTTAATTGGCATACATGAAAACATAAAGAGCTAAGCATATATGTATTGATAAATAAGGTCAGTGTAAAAAATAATTTTATTTTTTAATTAATACACATTATTTAATGAATCAATAACTGACATCAATGCAAAACATAAAGAGCTAATCATGTTTTTGTAAAGAACGGCATCATTGAAATTTAAATTTCATATGCAAACACAAAGAGCTATCTGTCAAATGACCTGAAAAGGATTTTTAGTTTTTGGATTCAATTAATTAATTATTCAATTAATGTGTGATTTGTAATTTGCATACATTAAAAGGTAAATAGCTAAGCATCTATGTATGAATAAATAAGGTCATTGTCCAAAATTTTTGTTTTTGAAATTATTAATTAATTAAGAAATTAATATACATTAACTAATTAATTAATAACTGTGATTAATGCAAAACAAAAATACTTAATCATGTTTTCCTAAAGAAGGGCATCATTAAATCATATACCACTAATGGTGATGAAATTGCAGATGAAATGCTGCAAAGCTCACGGTCTGTGTTCATGCAGGTCCAGTGTTCACAGAGATGAGCAAACTGTAAAATGACATGAAAAGCATTTTTAACGTTTGCATTCAATTAATTAATTAATCACTGAAGGTATGATGTTTAATTGGCAAACATGCAAAACTTAAAGGCCTAAGCATCGATAGGAAATGTAGCGGGTGTCACAGCATAATATGATGTATGATGTTTAATTGGCAAACATGCAAAACTTAAAGGCCTAAGCATCGATAGGAAATGTAGCGGGTGTCACAGCCAAACAGTTTATTTAGGCGGGTAAAGCTGCATATGAGAATCGTAATGTTATTATTTGCAAGTAAGTGTTGTAAAATGGTGGCTTTTTTCTATGTGTTACTTGGCTCGCGAACATTTTTCGTCCTTGTTATGTTATATTTTGTATCTCCTATGTTCCTGGCTAACTCCTACGTGCCTGGCGGTGATTCACGCGCCTCATTCTCGTTTAGCCTAATTTTAATTTTTTTCACCCGCCATTTGTTTTCTTGCTTAGCCGATTTTCAAGTGCCAAAAGTTGCCAATTTCGGCTTAAATTTGCGTGCAACCTCACTCCGAGGGTTCCCCACCGGTTATACCCCCCCCCCCCCCCACGCTGTGTGTTTTTATTTTATTTTAAAAACATTTCTTGTTTTTCGATTTCAGCGGTTCAGATGTTTAAATTAGTATTTTTGCAAGGTTGTTTTTTCTTGCCCCCGAGATTGCGAGATCGTTCCTGGATAACTTGTATGTGCCTGGCGGTGATTTGCGTGCTTCGGTCTCCTTTAGCCATGTTTTCATTTTTTGCATCAGACATTTTTTTTCTTGCTTAGTCGATTTTTGAGTGCCGCAACTCATTAAATTAGCTAGCGACATCACTCCCAGGCATTCTGGTGTTCCCCTTGTGCTGTGAGTGTTTTTTTATTTTCTTTTTTTTTTTCTTGTTTTTCGTGTTTTCCGATTTCCGCGATTCGGCCGTTAAAGTCGTATTTTTGCAAGGCCGTTTTTTGCACCCCTGATTCTGAGGTCGTTTTTTTTTCGAAGACCCACATTACTCAACTGCTTGCAGCCTAAGTAAGTCCCGCGTTTCTTAACTGCTTGCAGGCTAAGTCCTGTGTGTTTCAATGGCTCTACTGCTCGCCTCACTTCGTGAAGCTCGCAGGAGAGCCTTCATCGCTCATTTCAGTCTAAGTCGTGTGTGTTTCAATGCCTCAACTGCTCGCCTCGCTTTGCAAAGCTCGCAGGGCGATAAGCGCCCTTGGCGCTCATCGCCTAAGTTCTCTGAGCTAGGAAGGCTTTTATGCCTCAACGGCTCGCCTCGCTTCGCGAAGCTCGCAAGCGTGACAACAACTCGCAGTTTGACAGGCCAATAAAATTTGAAGCCATGGGAATGCTGTTTGACACACAATGTAAAGCTTTCTGTACTCTAAGGACATTTGGCGCTCATTGCAAGCCTCTCGTCACTCATTAGAAAGAGAGATATATATTGATCTATATTTAGTTAACTTATAATGAATTAATTTGTTCTTGAATAAATTAATATACTTGACCTATTTGTAATTAATATATCCATCAATCAATAGCCTGAAGAGGTAACAATCTGTTTGTATTTTCCGGCAGCATACAATGTACAGTTTGAGTGTTGGTGTCCTGATGATAAAGTGTAATGAATGTCCCAACTGTGCAATGAAAAGAGGCTGCGTGCGCGAGGGAAAACTGTTGGTTTAGTTGTGTAAAGCGCCATTGTAGATTCATAATATTATAAGTGTGTTACGCGGCTCACAAGCATTTTCCGTCATTCGTAATAGTGTATTTTGTAGTTCGTACGTTGCTGTGTGAAAGTGCTAGGCGTTTGGCAGTGTTTTGCGTGATCCGGGGTCATATAGCCTTGCTTTAATTTTTTTGGGTGGCCATTTCTTTCTTGCTTAGGCGATTTTTGAGTTGCGAAACTCGTCCAAATAGCCCTAAATTTAGTTTCACCTCACTCTCAGACGTCCTGGCTGTTCACCCGTGCTGTTTGTGATGTTTTTGTTTTACTTATTTTTTGTGTTTTTTGTTTATTGTGGTTCAACCGTTAATTTCGTATTTTTCGTATAGCGTATTTTTTTTTTACTGTTTAATAGTGTATTTTGTACCTCGTATGCTTGTGTGCGAAAGTGCTACGTGGTTGGCAGTGTTTTTCACCGTCTGCGGTCGTGTAGCCTCGTTTTAATTTTTTTGACGGCCATTTTTCTTCTCGTTTAGGCGATTTACTCCTCTTCGTCTCCGTGCCCCGCTGGCCCCTCTTGTCGCTTCCCCGTTCTGCTCCTTCTCCGGTCTCGTCCGGTGCGCTGCCTGGTAGCCGGTCCACTTCCTCTGGCACGCCCCTCTGCCGGCCCGCCTTCTCTTCTTTCTTCCCCCGTCTTTTCTTCCCGCGGGTCTTCTGCGCCCGTCTTTCGGGGGGCGGTCTCTGTCCTGCTTTGGTGGTCTGTGGCCTTGCGCTTGCGCCGTTTCCTGCCCTGCCTTCTCCTACCCCGTACTGTGTTCTCCCCCGTGGCTGGGTGCGCTGCCTGCGGATCCCTGGCTCCTGCCTCCGTCTGTGCCTCCACCTCCCCTTCATCCATGTCTGTCTTGCCTGTGCCTCCCTAGTGTCTCTATTGGGTGCTCTGTCGGCGCCCGTGGCATGCCCCTCCTTCGGCGGCGGCTCCTCTTTTTCTCCTGTCTCCTCCCCGCTCTGGGCTGGCGCTCCCTCTGTTCGCCACTGCGGGCCCACCTATGCCTTCCTTTGGCCTGCATTTGCCCCTACTTTGGCCTCTTCTGGCCCCTACTCTATCCCTCATATTCATTTATGCCAGCACTAGCATTCAGTACCATGTATTGTCATAATTATGTGCAGGCAGGCTCAGACCTGAAGTCTGGGCTAAGTTAAACCATACAGCTACATATACCCAAAGTACATCACACACAGCCCAGTAACTGGAGTTTACACATGCATATCAGCCCTGCCAGTTTAGATTTGCACTACTAGACACGCTTTATTTTAAGGTTACAAACCTCTTAGCTGAACTATATATTTATACGCATATTTATCATACAGCATTGCATTTTTTCTTATCAATGTACACCCGTATATTTATACAATGCTCCCACTTTAATCCAGTGGTTCATGAGTTCCATATTCATCACTTCTGTTACGCCTTAGCACAGTACCATACGCCCAAATGGACTAAGCTTGTATCACGTGCTCTTACCCAACCTTACATCCCAAACCCCTCTAGTCCACCATGCCATCCAAAATTCGCTCACCTCAAACTACCATTTTTCTCCAATAGACTCAAATGATAGCCATGGCGGACCAAGCCCTCTCGGACGAGGAAAGCACGCCTTCACAGGCAGCTTCTTCCCCACCGAGATCCCCATCCTTAGCAGGTAGCATCACTTTATGCCACAACTGGACCGTACCGAGAATAATCCAAGAACTCGTTGACAGAAGCATACCTTATCCTGCATAAGCCAGGAAGGTAGAACTCTACAGGCTTCTAAGAGCACCTCAAAATCAACCGCCTGCCAACCTACCGCCGCCATGCCCTATTGCTCAATTGCAACGCATAATGATGGACATCGCGGCATCCATAAATTCACTGGAGGAACGTATGACCAGAATAGAAAATCCATTAATCCTGGAACCGAAACCGGGCCTCTCCACGCTTGCCGCCAGACCAGGTGAAGCCTCTAACATCCCTCTTGCCACAATGACATCTAATTATATCCTGATGCAAACCAGTCGGGAAATATTAGACTGCAAAGATATCAACCTCATAATACTACTCATACCTTCCCAAGAAGGTTCCGAGAACAAAACCTTGTCACAGCAGATGTATCTGTCACGATCCGCGCCAAGGATTCATGCCTGAATTGTAAACATACAGTAATGGAATTCATGCTCACTTTTTGCGTCTACAGAGACATATTATGCTCCGCCTATCTAAACCGAAGGCTAAACCGAAATCTAAACACGATTTGTGTTACCTACTTATCCAAGACCTGGCTAAATGGGGGTACATTGTTAAAAAATATGTGCACACAAAATCTTGAGAGCCAGTGCAACAACTGATCTACTAGCTAAGCAGTTTGTGCTATTAAATCCTCAAGGAAATCACTGAAAATTGGTAGTAGAATGAACTTGTGTGTCAGGAGTAAGCAGGATTTGCCAGTAATCCGGGGACAAATCTTATGAGGTCAGATATGAGGCTCTTGCAAATCGGTCTAGAAGACAGAATACAGAAATAACCAAAACAAGATGTATAAAAAATACCTGACTGTAACATGTTCTTGATACCCTTTCTCATATTTTCCCTGACTGCATCGGGTACCCTGTAGAGATCTTATCTGGGTTTGTCCTCAGGTAAGGATTTAATGGGAGGCTGTCCTCTCTGGCTGCACAAAATATTTTCAGCTAATTAGTATGTTACTGGAGCTGCTCTGAACTACACTGCTTTGATCTATATTCTCCTTTGCAACAGATTTATCAAAATATTAACAGTTGTTCATGATTTACTTAATATGCTCTAAAGAATAAAATAGAAAATCCTCTTGTTAACTCTTAAGACTTTTTCATCATTTACTTGTTATATTCTAATGAAAGATGGAATGTTCAACCTAATTTTAATATAATAAGGATCTGATTAGACATTCTTCCTGCTGAAGGAGACAGCACTTGAGAATTGATATGTACCTGATAGCTACTAAATTATTGAAATTGCAATCAACATTAAGTGGGCTACAGTCATTTACTTATATTTCTTAGACCTTAATGGGCTGTTACTTAATAGTGATGCCACAGAACAGATTTATTATTACAAACTGATTAGGTGCATCTATAAACCATTGTGTCATAGTTTGCTATAACTGTGTGGGTGAGAAAAACTTCTATACATTAAAGGGACACTGCTGTTCCACATTTATAACTAGCGACTTGCCCGTCAAAAAATGACAGCAAGAAAATTGTAAGCTAGGGAATGCTGTTTGCCACACAATGTAAGGCTTTTGGTCCTCTGAGAACGTTGAGCACTCATTGCGAGCCTCGCGCTGAATTCCTCTCTCCATTGTGTATTTTTGGTCTTGTGAGCTCCTTTGATGCTCATTGCGAGCCTCTTTCCACATGTACTTTTGGTTCTCTGCGCATCCAGTGCGTTCATTGTGAGCCTCTGGCTGAGCGCCTACGGCGGCGCTCATTGCGAGGCTCTCCTCTGCGATTTGTAAACCGTTTGAGTAGTTGTGTAAAGCAGCATTTTATAATAGTAATGTTATTAGTTGTAAGGTAGTGTTGTAAAATGGCAGCAATTGTCTATGTGTTACGTGGGTCAGGATCATTTTCCGTCCTTGCTAATAGTGTATTTTGTACCTTGTGCATTCCTGATTAAAAGTTGTATGTGCCTGGCAGCGTTTTGCGTGGTTAAGGGTTGTGTAGCCTCGTTTTCTCTCTTTTCAGCAACCATTTTTTTCTCGCTTAGGCAATTTTCGAGTGGTGAAACTCCTTAAATGTCCATGCAACCTCACTTCCAGATGTCCTGGCTGTCACCCTGTGCTGTGTGTGATGTTTTTTGTGTGCCGCGGGTCATATATTTTTTGTTTTAAGTGCAGGTTTTATCTTACAAAGTGTTAGGGGCCCTAATTTTTTTAGCCAATTTTTACAAAGGGGTACGGTTCTCGCACTGTGAATTGTGTAATTGAGTGTTGTGTTGATCTGTAGTCCCGCGGTTCGTAGGTATGATGCTTAAGTCGTGTGTGGGGTCGTGGCCAGCGCAGTGAGCGCCTTTGGGGCTCCCTGCCTAAGTCGTACGGGGTCGTAGGGAGGAGCGCCTATGGAGCTCATCTCCACCAGCTCAAGGAGCGCATTTGGCGCTCCCTGCCTGGCCCTAACCGCGGCCCTCGCGGAATTTTAAAGTTGCGGTACCAACAGATTTTGGCAAGCCCACGCTGCTGTGAACTATATATGTGATAGAGTTTTTGAAGAACTAAAACAGATAATTGCCAAAATCTTTTATAAACTAAATACGCAATCAGCCTGGCCAATGAAATTAATCTCAAAGGATCACTGTTTCAATATCTTAAATAACTACACCTGAAAATATGTTTGTAGAACGTAAAAATATAATACATCTGTCATGATCCCTTGACTTATGGACTCTTTTGGGCTGACAACCAGCTATGGACAGACACTAACCCATGTGGCTACCAAACCCAAGGGTTCTTGTAACGACCATAGGACTTGAGTAACGGGACTATAACATTGTTAAAGTTTTATTGTTGTGTAATGTTAGATCTCAGGCCCTGGTTGTGTACCCTGGGCCTCCAGTGCTAACGACGTCACATCATTAGCATATGCCAGGTCCCGACGCAGCCGGAAGGAGCGCGGAGGAGCAGCTGCAGATGGAAGGTAAGTGAGGGGAAAGGAAGAGGGAGGTGTAATTAGAGAGGTAAAGTGAGGAGGGGGGTTTAGGATGAGGAGGGGGGAGTAGGATGAGGATGGGGGGTTGGGGATGGGGGGTTGATGATGGGGGGTTGAGGATGAGGATGGAGGCGTGAGGGAAAGAGCCACGGGGGGGGGGTTAAAGAGAGCCACGGGGGGTTAAAGAGAGACATGGGGGTTAAAGAGAGACACAGGGGGTTAAAGAGAGATACAGGGGGAAAGAGAGACACAGGGGAGAAGAGAGACATGGGGTAGTGATTCAGGTATAAGCCGAGGGGGCCCTTTTCAGCCTTAAAAAAAGGGCTGAAAAACTCAGCTTATACTCGTATATACAGTACATATATATATATATATATATATATATATATATATATATATATATATATATACTAGAGAATTGCCCGTCAAAAAATTACGGCAATGAAATTGTAAGTGAGCTAATGCTGTTTGGTGTATGATAATGAAATAAATAATACATTAATAAATTAATTTACTTTACCTATTTTGAAGTAATATATGTAGGAAGCATTCTGTTAAAGAGCTGACAATCTGTTTTGATGTTGCTGGAGCATTAGTGGTGTGGAGCTGCTGTGTAAGCGTGATGAATGTGTGCAGTGTAATAGTGTGCGTGCGCGAGACCAAACCGTTAGCGTAGCTGTGTACTTCCGCATTGTTCTAAACTGGAGGCAAATGTGTGGTATGCGTCTGTAGCAGAAAATCCGTAGGTGTTTTGGTGTGTTTTGCGTGTTTCTTGTGGTGTTTTGCGTGTTTAGAGTGCTGTAGCCTCGTTTTCGTTTTGTACGGCGGGCCATTTTTTCTCTCGCTTAGAGAATTTTTTAGTGTCTAAACTCTTTTATTTTGAGTTAAATGAAGGTGTAGCTTCATTTTTTGAGGTCCTGGATGCTCCCTCTTGCTGCAGGTAAGCTTTTGTATGTGTTGTGTGTATTTATTGTGTTTTTAATTTTTTCATGTTTGCGGGTTGCGGGCGATTTTTGCGAGGTCGTTAATGTGTGGTAACGTGTCTCGTATGTTGTTTGTGTTATGACGTGAAGTTTGCGAGGGTCGCAGTTGCTGGCAAGAAGCGCCTGCGGCGCTCCATGCCAGCAACTGAGGCCCTCGCTTCGGCGCTCCTTGCCAGCAACTGCGGCCCGCAAGCGTTAGCAGCAACTTGTATGCTCACAACTATATACTGTATGTGATATATATAAAAGTGCCAGAATAGGTGCCCATAATAGGTTAAGTAAATGTGTTGAATAGTCGTTGCTTGCCATAATTGTGGTTGTTGGCAGAGGTAATTCGGATAAATAGAAAATACAAATATATGTTAAGATGCACTCTGCATTACAAGTAAAATATTAATATTAGTTATTTATTTACAAAAAAAATAATTACATTTATTACTGACAAATTAAGATTAAACCCAGGAGATTGAATACAATGAACACCATGTTTTGTACATACTTTCAAATTATATATTTATGTTTATGCAGATTTTTATATGCAATGTAACTATGGAATTAAATGTATTACAGCATGCTCAGCTTGTTCTAGCAACTGCACTAGGAATAATATTCAGCCTTGGTGAGTAGATTATAATAGCTGATTGACAGGCACACATGACAAATTTCACTGTAAGTTTTCTGATAAGACACATTTCAATACCATTGAACTGAAGAAGTACAATTTACTGCTTATCAGCCTTATTAAATTGCGATTCGGCCAATTGAAAAGGGCTCTATATAAGCACATAGCATATTTTTTTAACACAAGTTTTTAGTTAGTGAAGAACTTGCTTTTGGATAGAAGTACACTAACTAAAAACTTCTGTAAAAAAAATGCTCTATGCTTATATAGAGCCCAATTTAATTGGCCAAATCGCAATTTAATAAGGCTGTATATGTTTAAATTGTATCATATATGGAACCCCTGCCTTGTTCTTTTTATGCCACACATATCTATTTAAGCAGTGGTCCCCAACCCCAGGGCCACGGACCAGCACCGGTGCCCGGTCTCTGTTCAGCCGGGCCATACTGCCTTAAAATATCCCCTCTTTCTTGGAAGGAGAGTATTGTCCCACCCTTCTGGACATCCTCCTCCACAACTGCATGCCCCTCTCCTTCAGTGCTGCGTATGACACGAGGCAACACAAGGGAGAGAGGCTGCAGAGCTCGGCAGCACATGTGATGTGTGTATATGTGTGTGTTGTGCATGTATGTATATGTGTGCAGTGTATTGTGTGTGTGGTGTATGTATATATATGTGTGTGTGCAGTGTATCTGTGTGTGTGTTGTATGTGTATATGTGTGTGGGAGTGTGTGTGTATATGTGTGTAAAGTGTATTTATGTGTGTGTGGAGTGTATGTATGTTTGTGTGTGGTGTGTATGTGTTGTGGGTGTGTATGTATGTGTTGTGTGTATGTCCGTCTTGTGGTTGTGTGTATATTTGAGTGTGATGTGAGTTTGTCTGTGTGTAGTGGGTGTATGTGTATATAGATATGTGTGTGTGTGTGTCGTATGTGTATATGTGTGTGTGGTGTATGCGTGTGAGGATGTGTGTATATGTGTGTGGTGTGTGTATATGTGTGTTTATCTGTGTGTGTGGTGTGTGTATATATGTGTGTGGTGTATGTGAACATGTGTGAGGGTGTGTGGGTATGTGTGTGGTGTGTGTATATGTGTGTTGTGTGTGTTTATATGTGTGTGTGTGTGGTGTAGTGTGTGTGTGGTGTATATATATATATATATATATATATATCACATATATAGTTGTGAGCATACGAGTTGCTGCTAACGCTTGCGGGCTCGCGCAGCATTTGCGGAGGTGGAGGCTCAAAGGCGCCTCACACGCTGTTAACACACACACTCACGACTTAGAAAAAAAAAGCAACTGCGTCCCTCGCAAAAAAATACGTGACGCACTACAACCCATTCTGAACACACAAAAACCGTCCGAAAACTGCGCGCATGAAAACATCAGAAACACAATAAATAAACACAACGAACACATAAAAAGCTTACTTACAGCAGGGGGGGGGGGCATCCAGCACCTCGAAAAGTGAATTTACACGTCCATTTAAGTCCAAAAAAAAGAGTTTAAACTGCCGAAAATCACCTAAGCGAGTGAAAAAATGGCAGCCGAACAAAACGAAAACGAGACTACAGACGCAACAATACTACAGTGACTCGCAAAACTGAAACACATACTATGCGGCACGTACCACACTGATATTAACCACCATTTTGAAAACTACTACGCATAAAATGGCGGATGGAACGCAAATTGTAAGCTGGAACGCAAATAGTGCATGCGTATTGCGTTCTAACGGTCTGAAGGCAAATCAAAGTTTATAAATACTGCCTACTTTCCCAAAAATTCTACATTTCTACTCAGGTGATGAACGGAGTGACTGGATAGTTAACTGCTGCTGTTACTTGAGAAGAGAATTATTTCCTAATTTCCTACTTTACACTGTGCAAATTACAACTGAGAGGTAATCTATAATATATTACATTTTATTATCAAGACAGGAAAAATAAATAAAAAATTTAACTATGAAAAAGTGATTCATGTATAGTGACATGTAACACGCACATTTATGTGTATAGGCCCTACAACAAACTAATGTTAACCGAAACTAATTAAACAAGTATATTTAAAAGACATTAATTTTCTGCAACTCATAGCAAAAGATAATATGACAGTAATACATATGTAACCTAAAGCTGAATCTTTGCCCTTTTTTTCACTATTCAAACAGACTCTGCATCAACAGCGTCACTCAAGAATGTGCACTGTGGACTGTGAAAGAAAACCCCTTTTAAAGAACACAAAGAAAGAAGAAGAAGTAAGATAGAAAAATACATTACATGTTGAAAAAGACCATGCTTTGCTAAATCAAAAAGAAGAAATATACAATTAACCATTTAACTTTCTTTTTCAAACAGACACTACAAGAAGACTGGCGGATTAAGATTAGCAGGAGGGGACCCTCTGTCATTCGGACAAGAACAGCACTTCAATCAAGGTATAGTAAGAAGTAGAAAGAAAAAGGAAATATATATGTTTAATGGCCGCCAATATAACAATTTCAAGTAAAAAAAAAAAAAAATACATACAAATTGAATAAAGAACAAAACACAGTTCAACAAACTTTACAAAGACCTATACAATTTATGTAGACAGTTTCATAGAAACCAAAAAAAAAAGAGGTGGCCACAAAACAGGATAGCAGCTGAAACATTAGCAACATACATAAAACAAAACTATTCCTCCTCTTTACTGTAAAATAACCTCCAACCATCACCCACAAGCCAAATGCAGCAACCAAAAAGTGGTGAACACAAAACAGGATAAAAATAAAAAGCACAACATCATATAGAAAAGGCAATTAACATAAATGTTTACTGTCCAACATGATTCAATACTCATAAAGAAGCCTATTAAGCAAATAAAGTATGCAACATATGGTCGACACAAAACAGGATTGTACAAAAAAATCACACAAACACATAGAAAAGTAAATTAATATTGTTCTTTACTGTTTAAGAACCTATAAGCCTTACAAAGAAGCCTAAATAAGCATACCAAAAGTGGTGGACACAAAACAGGATAATGCTAAAAACATGGCCATCATATCCAAAATAGGAAAAACATTCATTGTCACTGTACAACAAAATTTAATCCTCATAAAAAAAGACTAATTAAGCAAATAAAGAATGCAACATATGGTGGACACAAAACAGGATTGTACCAAAAATCACACAAACACATAGAAAAGTAAATGAATATTCTTCTTTACTGTTTAAGAACCTATAAGCCTTACAAAGAAGCCAAAATAAGCATACCAAAAGTGGTGGACACAAAACAGGATAATGCTAAAAACATTGCGATCATATCCAAAATAGAAAAAGCATTAATAATTACAGTTAAAAAAAAAAGGATAACTGGAATATACAAATACAATTAAAGTCTTTTTAAAAGGTTGCACAAAAAACAGCATAGCAGAAAAATTCACCATAACAGATACAATAGACCAAAACCATGAAATATGCTATTCATTACAAATACATTCAAATGAAATAACATTTTACTTTTTCTTTTACAACAGACACTGTGTGAAGAGCATCGGACGAAGACTTACAACAGCGGACCAAGAAAGATTTTGCTGGAAATCCCACTTCAAACAAGGTACAGTATAACAAGTAAAAAAACAGAAAACTAAATAAACATGTTTGCTCTGCATCCATGTCAACAACAAAAAAAAACAAAAAAAACAATAACACCGAATAATTACAACCTTTACCAAAATATTAGTGACACATTTGTCATTTACCTATTATTTGTCTTTTACGGACAACAATGTTTAACATTAAACCCAAACTTCAATCTACAGAAAAATAAATAAATAAAGAAAACAGCATAATCCACAAAAGTGTCAAAACACATACTACATAACATTTATCATTCTCAATTACCAGTCGTAATGTACAATATTAAACATAAAACCTAAACACACACTTAAAATAGAATACTACAACAAACAATACTAACACCCAAAAAAACATTTTCATAGCCCAAACATATAAGCCTTTAAATAAAATATCAAAATACTATTACGACAATCTCCTTTAGTAAAAATTACAAAGAATAATTTTTGCCCTCTACTATGCCTGTAAGTCAAAAGTACAACAAAAAAATAAATGACCAAAACAAAAAATATATACATTTCAATTAACACTATACACCTACTACATGTAGAAGGTATAGTGTCATTTCCTTAAGTGTGCTATTCATGTAAGGCAAAAATTACAACCTACGACAGAAAGTAAGACCAAAAAAATAAAAAAACCTTATTTAACAATACAAAGAAAGTACCGCTACAATGAACTACAAGCACATATTAACAAACTGTTGATAATAAAAAATGTACAAAACAAACATCTCAAACTAAACTAATTATACATTATTTTCTTTTACAGATTAACATGGCTGCTAACGAGAGCAAACAAGAAAAGACAAGACGTCAAACTAGAGAACGACAAGAGAGATGGGCCAACCAGCAGACACCAGAGGACAAGGAAATTTGACGAGAAAAAGAATGCAAAAGAATTGCAAGCAAAAGACTATCAGCTGCAAACATTTAAGATACACCAAAAAAAGCTACTAAGCAAACAAAGCATTTAGAACCTGTTCCTCAAACATCAGATGACATTTTACCTGAAAAAATGATAGATATACAAAAAAAAGCCACCAAAAAAACAAAGCATTTAGAACCTCTTCCTGAAACATTACATGAAATTTTACCTAAACCAATAAAAGATATACCAAAAAAGCCACCAAAAAAACAAAGCATTTAGAACCTGTTCCTGAAGCATCACATGACATTTCAACTGATGAATTTGAAAATGAAACTGATATATGCTTTGCAAATTGTCCTTTACTCAAGTCTTTACCAGTAGAGGTTCATAATTGTGGGGACATACATACTCAATGTCAGTGTTGTGAGGCTTATCATTTTAAACAGGAGAGACCCATAGATGGCCAATTTATTAGTTGCTGTCAAAAAGGCAAGTTCAGACTTCCAGAAATAAAAGAATTTCCAATCTATTTACAAAACATTATGACTGAACCTACTTTTACAAACTACAAAAAATTTAAGAAAAACATAAATCCCTACAATAGTGCCATATCCTTTGCATCTATGGGGGCAACATTAGCTGCTAATGTACCAGGACATGGCCCTTACTGTTTTAAAGTCCAAGGCCAAATTTACCATCCTACTTCCCATTTACATCCAGAGTCAGGAGAGCAAAGAAAATCTGCTCAACTATATGTCCTAGATACAATGGAAGCTGTTGACCAACGTATTCAGCTGGAAGAAAATAAAAAATGCTTACCCAGTGTTTTTATAGAGCTATAGAGCATTATGGACAATAACCCCTACACTAAAGCTTGTAAAAAATTGTCAGAAGTAGAAAATGAACAACAACTTCATGCACAAAGACATCAATTACCAATGCCAAAGGTCAATATGGTGCTTAAAAGAGACAGACATACTGATAAACAACGTTATAACTTGCCAACATCAGATGAGGTTGCAATGGTGTTTCAAAATGATGAAGGAGAACCACCATGTCAAAGAGACATTAGAATATATCCCAGAAATGAGGAGCAACCATTCATTAATATGAGTATCTTAAGTCCAAATTTAGATCCAATGACATATCCCATTTGTTTCCCACACGGAGAGGCAGGTTGGAAACCAAAATTAACACTTCCGAGTTACCCAAATGCTAAAGCCAGAATCCGAAATAATGTTTCTAAGCTTGAATTTAAAGTAGCTCAAATTGCCATTCGAAATACATTTAATCCAGTTTTATGTGGTGGAAAACTAACACAACGATGTATTATTGATTCCTATTTGCAAGTTGAGGCCAATAATTTAAACTTTATAAAATATCAACACGATAAACTATGTGTAGAACAATATTCGGGACTAATGGGCTATGTTGCTGAGGTGGCTACAAGCAGAGACATGAGAGCTGGCAAAGCCATAATTTTACCATCTTCCTTTCAAGGATCTCCTCGAAATATGAGAGAAAGATACAATGATGCTATGGCTATTGTCACCAAATTTGGCAAACCCAATTTATTTCTTATATTTACATGTAATCCCCAATGGCCAGAAATTACACAAAATTTACTTCTTGGCCAAAGTGCTTCCAATAGACCAGATTTAGTAGCCAGAGTTTTTAAGATTAAATTAAATGAATTAATATGTGACATCACTATAAGTCACTTATTTGGCAAATGTCTTGCTTATGTATATACCATTGAATTTAAAAAAAGAGGCCTTCCACATGCACATCTTCTCATAATACTTCAAGAAAAAAATAAATTAGATACTGCTGACACCGTGGATGCAGTCATTGTTGATGAACTACCAGATCCAGAACTATATGGTAGACTATATGAGATTGTTACTCATCGCATGATTCATGGACCCTGTGGTGAGCTTAATCCACAATCACCATGTATGGAAAATAATAAATGTTCCAAAGATTTTCTAAAAGATTATAGAGACAAAACCTATGCCAATTGTTATGGTTATCCACTTTATAAAAGAAGAGAAGGAGATAGTGCCATTATTCATGGCAAAAAAGATGACAATAGATATGTAGTACCCTACAATCCACATTTACTGATGAAGTATAACGCACACATTAATGTAGAAGCCTGCACTTCCATCAAATCCATTAAATATGTGTACAAATATATTTACAAAGCAGCTACTGTAGTCGTCAAAAGTGCAGACAACCCTGAAAGCAGTGAGTTAGTACATGATGAACTTGCATCTCATGTAGATGCTCGCTATGTAAGTGCACCAGAAGCTATGTGGCACATTTTTAAATTTGAAATGCATGATAGATCACATGCAGTATACAGATTAGCAGTACATTTGCCAAAAAGACATTTAGTGTATTTCCGTGCTGGAAATGAAAGTAATGCATTGGCCCAAAGTGAACATCGTCACACTACACTAACTGCATGGTTTGAATTAAATTCCACAGATTCAGAAGCAACACAATTCTTATATATTGAAATTCCATATCACTATGTTTTTGTGAATGGATTATGGAGACCTAGAAAAAGCAGAGGAAATAAAATAATCCCAAGAATTTACACAGTCAGTCCAAGAGATCTTGAACATTTTTGCTTACGAATATTACTTTTACATGTTCCTGGAGCACAAAGTTTTGAACACTTAAGAACTGTTAATGACATATGCCCTCATTCAATTGTGATTTGACCAATTGAATTGGTGTCTAAATAAGCACATAACATATATTTTTTAAAGAAGTTTTTAGTTAGCAAACATCAATCCAAAAGCAAGGTTTTCACTAACCAACAACTTCTTTAAAAAATATATGTTATGTGCTTATTTAGACCCCTATTCAATTGGCCAAATCGCAATTGAATGAGGGCCATAGTATATGAATCCTTTAAAGCTGCAAGACATAGAAACTTACTAGCTGATGATACAGAATGGGAAAGATGTTTAGAAGAAGCAGCACTATGTCAAATGCCACGGCAGATGAGAGAACAATTTGCATTTATTTGTATCTTCTCAAATGCTCCAAATGCATTAGCTTTGTGGGACACATTTAAAATTAATATGGCTGAAGACTTTATGCAACGATACAATGAACCCATTGCACACTTAAAAGCGTTAATGGAAATCCAAGAAGTATTTTTAACTCATGGATTAAGTTGTGCAAGTTTAAATTTGCCTGATCCAGATCTTATAGATGACATAAACTTTGAAGACTATGACATTCAACTACAAGTAGAAAGAACAGAAGAAAGACTTGCAACTTTAAATACGTTACAATTGCAAGCATTTAATGCCATTCAAAATGCAATAGATGATGACATGGTCACAGAGCGTTATTTTTATCTTGATGGACCTGGCAGATCAGGAAAAACTTATCTATATAATTTATTAATGAGTTCTGTACAAGCACAAGGTCAAATATCACTGCCGTTTGCCACTACTGGAATTGCTACACTTTTGTTAGAAGGTGGAAGAACTGTACATAGTGGCTTTAAACTGCCAGTGCCTATTTTAGAAACTTCTGTGTCAGATATTCGCATGACATCATTACAAGCAAAGAAATTCAACAAATGTAAATTAATTATAATAGATGAGGCCACAATGATGTCATGCTATGCCCTCCAATGTATTGACCGTTTGCTTCCTGAAGTCATGGATAATACTTTTCCATTTGGTGGAAAGGTAATGTTGTTAGGTGGCCGATTTTAGACAAACATTACCTGTCGTTGTACATGGATATCGAACTGACATTATCGAAACCTGTATAAAGTCAAGCACACTATGGAAACATTTTACCCAACTTCAACTGCAACAAAATATGAGCTCAGAAGGCCAAACTGATTTCAATGATTGGCTTATTATAATTGGAGAAGGCAGAACAGAAAAAATACCAAATTTACCTGACGACACTGTGAAGATCCCACCTCATATGATTTGTCACCAAGATATTATATCGGCTATATTTGAAGGTAGCATAAATAACCAGGAATATTCAGAGCTTGCCAACCAAGTCATACTAACGTGTAAAAATAAGGATGCATTAATCCTCAATAATGAAATCTTTAAAAAAATTAATGCACCACAAATAAATTATCACAGTGCTGATTCTGTACGTGCTGATGACAATGAAAGCCAGGCAAACTTTTCCACTGAATTCATAAACTCACTAACTCCTTCTGGAATGCCACCACATATTTTGCAGCTAAAGAAAGGTGCAATTGTCATGTTACTGCGAAATAATAATAATACCACAAAAAAGGCCTATGCAATGAGACAAGATTAATTGTTCAACAATTAAAGGACCATTTCATAGATGCTGAAATTTTAACTGGTACCCATAAAGGAGAGAGAGTTTTCATACCAAGAATAGATTGAGCACCAAGTGAAAGTAGTCTCCCTTTTACACTTCAAAGAAGACAATTTCCCATCATTATGGCATTTGCCATGACCATTAATAATTCACAAGGACAAACGTTCAAATCTGTGGGTATTTTCTTAAAACAACCAGTATTTTTACATTGCGTTATCATGGTGCAAAAATCCACAGGCTATTAAAGTTTACATTGAAAAGAATGAAAGTCAAGGTGATTTATTAGAAGATGGACGTATTTTTACTAAAAACATTGTCTACTATGAAGTACTTTAACTTTTCATTAAAGAAACAAAAGCCATGCAAAACAAATTTAAAAGCAAATGCAAAAATATAAAAAAACACAATATAACCACCACATTTTGAAAACAAATACACATAAATGTCCGTTCCCATTAAAAGGACATTATTATGCCACAGAAATTACATTTACAAAAAAATATTTTCCTGATAAACTAACTAACAATTTAACATTAAATTGTCAAACACATACAGAACACTGCTTACACAGCGTGCAACAAGTTTAAGTTCTTGCATTCTCTTTTTAAAGAACCACTTTTCCAGAGACCAAACTATATGTGCGATTTAAAACAATTTCTATAGCAGCAAACAAAGGTCAACCATTCAAAAATACAAATCAATAAACAATTCAGTCATAATTAATGGAAGTACTGTTTATGGATGATTAGCCTCACAAAACACTTGCCTTGCATTATTTTCACAAATTATGTTAAAATGTTAATTAACTATGTTACTGTTTCTAATGTTACAAGTTTCAAAACAATATTTTCAAAGTCCTTACTTAGACAGATAAGAAAGTTCAAATTTAAAAAAATATACTTTCAAGTTCCTTACTTAGAAATGTTACAAAGTTCATGTTACGAGCTCAACCACGTTTTAAGTCACAATGTAAATGTTGTCTTTTATGTTAAACATTAATCCAGAGAGTAATCTGATCGCCAGTTAATGGGCCAGGAAGGAATTCTTTTTTTTCCCTCTATGATACAATTGGCTTCTTTTCAAGGAGGGTTTGTACTGTTTGCCTTCCTCTGGATTCAATGTATATTTAAGTTAACAATTCTTGAGATAGTACTTGCATGTTAAAAAAACATTACCTCAAGTTTACAATACTGATTAATTTAAATTTCAACTGTTCTTACATTCAAATGTTAATACTTTTAATAAAAAATTATGTTAAAATCTTAATTCACTATGTTACTGTTTATAATGTTACAAGTTTGAACAAAAAATGTTAATACTTTTAATACAAAATGCTTTAACAGTTAATTTTCAACAAAAGAACATTTTACAAAAATAAACATGTTTAATATCACAATAGCACTTATTTCATCATAACTAAAACCTTACAAGTGTCAAATACATATATTAATAACTAAACAACTTTCCAAACATACACATCTCATTGCTGTCATTTTTTGACGGGCAAGTCGCTAGTATATATATATATACACTAGCGACTTGCCTGTCAAAAATGATGGGGCGATAAAATTTGAAGCCATGGGAATGCTGTTTGAGACATAACTGAAAAAGTTTTTTACTGTGAGGACCTTCGGCGCTCATTGCAAAGCTTTCCCTGAGCGCATTCGGCGCTCATCGCATGACTCGCAATGAGTGCATTGGATGCTTCAATGTGAGCCTCTCCTGTCGTGTACTTTTGGTCCTCTGAGAGAGATATATATATTTCTATGTATATGTAGTTAAGTAATAATGAATGATTTCTTAAATCAATTAATATACTTTAATTATTTATAATTGATATATGCAGCGAGCAATAGGCTGAAGAGCTAACAATATGTATTTTGCAACTGCATAGAATATCCATTTTGAGTGTTGGTGCCCTGCTCATAAAGTGTAATGAATGTTTCAAGTGTGTATTCTAAATAGGCTGCGTGCGCGAGGTAAAGCCGTTGGTTTATTGTGTAAAGAGGCATTGTATAGTCGTAATGTTATTAATGTGGTACGCGTCTCGTGAGCATTTCACGGCTTTTCTAATAGTGTATCTTGTAGGTCATAGTGGGATGTGTAAAGTGCTACGTGTTTAGCAGTGTTTTGCGCAGTCCGGGGTCGTGTAGCCTCGTTTTCATTTTTTACGGTGGCCATTTTTTTCCTCGCTTAGGCGATTTTTGAGTGGCGAAAATCATCTAAATCGAGTTAAATTTGCATTTTACCTCAGTCACAGATGTCCTGGCTGTTGCCCCATGCTGTCTGTGATGATTTTGTAATTTTTTGGGGTGTATTTATTGTGTTTTTTCGAGTTTTTGGTTTGGCCGTTAATCTCGTAAATTTTTGCGTCTTGTATCTTTTTTATTCTAAGTCCCGCGTCTCGTATTTTAATGGCTCGCCTCGCTTCGTGAGGCTTGTATTGGCTAAGTGCTACTGTTTTAACGGCTCGATACACAAACGATGAGTCCTACACGTTAACGGCTTGCCTTGCAAGCGATGAGCACCGCAGGCACCGCGCAAAGCGTGACAACACCTCGCAGTTTGACAACTATTATATGTGATATTTATATGTGTGTGTGGTGTATGTGTATAAGTGTGTGGTGTGTGTTTATATGTGTGTGTGGTGTATGTTTAGATGTGTGTGTCGTGTATGTGGATATGTGTGTGGGTGTGTGTATATGCTCCCAACCCCATATGAAGTCTCACAGAAAAATCACTGACATGTATGTGTTAACATAAAGACCCTCATGGTGTCAAAATCAAGCTTAGCAGCAAAGGGGTTTATAATGTTTAGGAGGGACATATCTTCAGAAAGCAGATGAATATGAGAACAAAAGCTCATGATTTGAAGATGGATTTAAGAGGATTTAAGGGTCAATTGTGGAAGTACTGATTTACAGAAAGCTTGTAGAAGAGTGGATCAGTCTTCTAGCTGCTTGCATAGACACAGTGTGCCTACTGTACCAATAGAAACACTGCATTTGGAAACAGTTTTGAACCCTTTACTAACCTTCAAGACAACAACAGCACCATGCAGAGATCTACAGAGCAATGTCTGAGCTCATCCTTGCTTCCTTGTGCAGGGCACTGCACATTCCATGATGCCTTCCTGCTCAAACTGCTATCACTGATTGATACAATGTATTAGATGCCTGTGATTGTCCAAAACAAATTATTAATTTTATGCTAATAGTAGCAGAGATTTCTAGGGGTGTTAACCAAGACTCAAAATGGATATTCTATGCAGGCGCAAAATACAAACAGATTGTTAGCTCTTCAGCCTATTGCTCGCTGCATATATCAGTTAAAATAATTAAAGTATACTACTTCATTTAAGAAATCATTCATTATTACTTAACTACATGTACATAGAAATATATATCTCTCTCAGAGGACCAAAAGTACAGGACAGGCTCGCAATGAGCGCAGAAGGTCCTCACAGTACAAAACGGTTTACATTGTGTGTCAAACTTTTATTGCCCCGTCATTTTTGACGGGCAAGTCGCTAGTATTTTATAAGAGGGAAAATGTTATATAGATCATATGTGGAATTGGTGAAAATGCTCTGCATAAAAGTTAGCTGCAGATCATTGCACATTCACACATACAGACCTTGGGTCAAGACAGATGTATGTACTTCAAGTAGTCCTAAGCAAACACTTGAGTTTAACATAAAAGGTTTTTTCCCTAGCCAGCTTTAGATATCTGGTGAATTTGATCTCAAGAGCTTTGATAGCCCAAGGTTGCAAATCAGATGGGCTGACATCACACATACACAAATGTACACAAGGGTGTTGTTTTGATTATTTAATAAAGGTTTAGAGATAGTTTTCACATATCCACAGTGTGAGACTATTTCTGTGTGTTGCATCCTGACTTGGGGAGTGGTCTTGCCATGGGCCACTAAGTAACCTGGATCCAGTATTCTCTGCCAGTACCATTTGGGCCTTGCCCTCTTCAGAAGCCATCTTTTGTGCCACAGACAACAGGAACTACATGATTCTGCCGGGGTAGGTTTGAACTGGGTTCATATCAAGCCCACTTGAAGAAGCAGATCATGACACTAACAAAGAGGCAAATGAATTGGGCAGGCATGAACTAGTATTCAGATGCTGATAAATAGGTGCTTTAAGAATGTATGCTTTAAGAATAACAAATACTTTATCAATTAAATGTTATTAAAACATATTTGCCTACATTGACGTTTGCAATGTTTATCTATCAATCACCCTTTCTGATCCACCCAATATATCTGATATATACTACTAATGGAATAATTGGCAATACTTTCTAGTTATTCCTGTTGTTTTCTTCAGTGGAAAGTCATATAAAATGAGCAATTACTGTCAATAATAAATCCATTAAGAGGTGATATCAGGCTGTCCTTGGTGAAGGGATCAAAAAGACTTTACAAAAGGAAAATTACATTTTTTAAATCACATTTAATTTATAATTTATTTACCTATAGTTTTAAATTGTACCAGGTGCACCAGTTAAATAAATGTATTGCCAATCTATGAAATTCCTATAATCCATATTATTATAATTTATGTTTTAATGTAAAGCAGATCTCCCACAATCCATATATGTAATTATTTTATGTTTTTGCACACAGTAGTATTCTGTAGTGTCAACAGAACAAAACCACACTACTTTTTACAATGATATGTCTTTAAAAATGACTAAAAGTTGTAATCCGATTTGACAACACGTGATCATTAGCAGAACTACATCTCCCAGAATACTATGTCATATGCCATCCTGTAACCAATCAGCGTTCAGCTACAATTACATGCTTCCCTATGCAGCTTGTTAAAACCGAGCAAGCTATTACATAACTAGAACTGTGAGATGGAGGCATTACATATGTCACATGTCACCCAGTAACCAATCATTAAGTAGCCTCCCTGAGGTACTTATGAGGAGACAGTTAAGTAACTTAAACTGAGTGAGACAAGAGGCAGATATTCGGGTTCTCTGTCGCCTCATAATCCCTGCACTCGGTGTCTTACACAGTGCAAAGTATATTTGTGTATCATATATGCCAATATATTTAGAGTTAAGAAGAATTTTCATTGTAAGAGTTTTTATGTTTACAGATCATTTTGCAAATAAAAATTGCTAAGGTAGACAATGATGATAGTTTTTAGAACAGTTTTAGGGGCCATATGGTAATGCTTTTATCCAAACATCTTCAGTATGATTGGATCAACTTGAACCAGAAGAAGAAATCCATATAAGCTGGGCATAGGTAACATATCTTTCCCTGTTTAAAATTTAAAAATAAATCAATGACATCCTAACATCCTTCTTTCTCTTTATGATGATATAATAGGGAAATTAGAACATAACATTGCTTCTGTAATGCATTCCAATGATTAGGGATTACCAAGAAAGTTTTCACAGATAATAAGAATAACAACACTCCCACTTAATTGTAAAGTGCTCTGACCTTTACAAATCCTTATTAGTCGTAATAGTCACTCTAAAAATGTATGTGCGGGCATGAAATGGAGGTGACATTGATGAAAATAGAGAGTAGATATATGGACAGTGTTAGTGTCATGGATAAAAGTAGACTTGTACCCACTAAACACAGTAAGAGTATGCACTGGATAAGCATAAGGCCATCCATTAATTAAGGCAAACTTTTTAAAATAGATATGTTATAAACAGAGATTTACAAAGCACATCAAAGCTGCAGAACATAAGGGAAAAAAATTACAGTGCCTTGCAAAAGTATTCACCCCCTTGGCATTTTTCGTGTTTTGTTGCCTCACAACCTGGAATTAACATGGATTGTTTGAGGATTGGCATCATTTAATTTACAAAACATGCCCACAACTTTGAAGATGTTTTTCTTTTTTTTTTATTGTGAAGCAGATAACAACTAGGACAAAATAACAGAAAAAGTCAATGTGCATAACTATTCAACCCCCTAAAGTCAATTCTTTGTAGAGCCACCTTTTGCAGCAATCACAGCTCTGTCGCTTTGGATAAGTCTCTATGAGCTTGCCACATCTTACCACTGGGATTTGTACCCATTCCTCCTTGCAAAACTGCTCCAGCTCCTTCAAGTTGGATGGTTTGCGCTTGTAAACAGCAATCTTTAAGTCTGACCACAGATTTTCTATTGGATTAAGGTCTGACTAGGCTCTTCCAACACATTTATATGTTTCCCCTTAAACCACTCAAGTGTTGCTTTAGCAGTGTGTTAGGGGTCATTGACCTGTTGAAAGGTGAACCTCTGTCCTATCCTCACATCACGCACAGAGTGGTATAAGTTTTTCTCAAGAATATCCCTGTATTTAGCACCATCCATCTTTCCCTCAACTCAACAGTTTTCCAGTCCCGGCTGCTGAAAAATATCCCCACAGCATAATGCTGCCACCACCAGGTTTCACTGTGGGGATGCTGTTCTTTGGGTGATGTTATGTCTGGTGCAAACCAAACACATCATGTTTTCTTTGATGGCCGAAAAGTTAAATTTTAGTCTCATCAGACCAGAGCACCTTTCTCCATACATTTTGGGAGTCTCCCAAATGCCTTTTCGCAAGCTCAAAAGGTACCTTTTTGTTTTTTGCTGAAAGTAATGGCTTTTTTCTGGCCACTCTGCCATAAAGCCCAACTCTATGGAGTGTACTGCTTATTGTCGTCCTATGTACAGATACTCCAGTCTCTGCTGTGGAACTCTGCAACTCCTCCAGGGTTACCTTAAGTCTCTGTGCTGCCTCTCTGATCAATGCCCTCCTTGCCCGGTCCGTGAGTTTTGGTGGGCGGCCGTCTCTTGACAGGTTTGCCGTTGTGCCATGTTCTTTCCATTTGGTTATGATAGATTTGATGGTGCTCCTGGGGATCATCAAAGATTTGGATATTTTTTTATAACCTAACCCTGACTTGTACTTCTCAACAACATTGTCCCTTACTTGTTTGGAGAGTTCCTTGGTCTTCATGGCAGTGTTTGGTTAGTGGTGCCTCTTGCTTAGGGGTTGCAGCCTCTGGGGCCTTTCAGAAAAGGTGTGTATATGTAATGACAGATCATGTGACACTTAAATTGCACACAGGTGGACATCATTTCACTAATGATGTGACTTCTGAAGGTAATTGGTTGCACCAGAGCTTTTTATGGGCTTCATAACAAAGGGGATAAATACATACGCACATGCCAATTTTCTGTTTTCTATTTCTAAAAAAAATGTTGTGTATATATTTTTCTCGTTTCACTTCACCAACTTAGACTATTGTGTTCTGATCCATCACATGAAATTCAGATCAACAAAACATTGAACTTAAGGATGTAATGTAACAAAATAGGTAAAAAGTCAAGGGGGTGAATACTTTTGCAAGACACTGTAGGTATCTACTTTCCTTCATATAGTATTTAGATAATATATAAGTAAGACTAATATAGAGAGATGAAATAGTTCTTCTAAATAATTCCATATGATATATATAAGTAAACATTTTTAATAAATTGTATAAAAAGTACAAAAACGCTGTTAAAGATTAAAAATTGTAGCAGGTTGATGCTCATAAACACTTTGGAAATCATAGGACAACCTAAACATAAGATAAAAACAAGAAGAAAGGGAAATGTACAAGCACAAGGGAGTAAATTAGCAAGCAGATGTAAGTAATCATTGTTGATGGTAGGGAAGTAACAGCACTAATAAAATAGTTAGTTTGCTGTAAATGTATCTGGCGTATTATCTATCCTGGCTGTGTTTGCAGCTTTACTCACCGTTACCTCACGCTAAAAAGCGCTCACAGTGTCCCCAGAGTTGCTAAAGTGGTCCTGCTTCTAACACAGTGTGTGTCCAGATGGAACGCTAGCATGATTCCTCACAGCATCATGTCTGTGAGGAGACAAATCTCCCCGTTCAGCCGAGTAGATCTGCTGTAATTAGACCAGACCTGACCGCTGTGGTTTCGCCTAATAAAAAGTCTTTCTCAAAGGTTGTGAGGCAAGTTTGTGCAGTTTGATCTGCACTTGCTACCGCTGTCTTCTTCTAAGCCCTGGTGCATTCTGATTGGTTAGGTGCGTTCCTGCTGACATATTATTTTCTATTCTTAAAAGAAAACTAGCCCTTCTCTAAACTCAGAGTACAGAAAGAGCATACTGACAGTTATAGTTCTCATATTTGAGTGGATGGCTACCAAATGTTACCTCAGCAGTGTGGCAGTTACTCAGAATAAGTAATGCTCATTTAGGGATTTAATTATTACACACCATGTGTAAAGAAGGCTTTTGTTATGCGATTCCATTCTAAATACTCTGTTACAAAGATAGGCAAGCTATGATATACTAGACTTCTAAAGTGGTTTCTGTCTAAAGATAAGTATCCCCCCCCCCCAAAAAAAAAAAAGCAAGACTTTCTACTAAGTTAACAACCAAAGATAATGATTCTCGATTTAACATATACGTTTTGTTTAAAAAACAGAAACTACATGTTGAAGGATTCGTCTCTTTAAGGGTCTCTCTGTATTTCCCACATAGATCTTTTTACATGGGCAAACCATAACGTATATGACAAATGAGGAATTGCAATTTAGGAACCTTTTGATCTGATGTCGTACTTCAGTTGATGGGTGTTCAAAGGCCTTTTCCGATTTCAGAAATTTACCAGCCTTACATTTGTGATATTTAAATAGACCTTTGGTCTGATTCAGCCACGTTTTTTTTTTTTTTCCTAAATGGCTGTTTGTCACCATTTGTCCTATAGAGGGACCTTATCTGTATGTTATATCCACCTTAGATGTTATTTGTTCCTTTAGCGCTGAGTCCTCTACGAAAAGAAACCAATATTTCTGTAGGATCTTCTTTATGTCCTCACTATGACATCTGAATGTCACAATGCATTGTGTTAGCTTGTTCCCATCTTGCCTTTTCTGTTGCTTATACAGTAAATGCATCCTCCTTGTCTGCAATGCTCTTTGATAGGCAATTTTGAGTGGTTTGTTGGTGTAACCACTCTCTCTAAATCTACTTCGTAGTTGGTCTGCCTGCGCTTTAAAGTCTGTCTCTGAACTGCAATTCCGTCTTAGGCGCAAGTAATGCCCTATCGAAATGTTTAGCTTCTGAACAGTTGAATGGTGACTATTCCAGTTTAGGAGCATATTGGAGAAATTAGGTTTTCGATGAATGATTGTATTCATCATTCCTTTGTTGTCCCTGGAGACTTGCAGATCCAAGAATGTCAGAGAATCCTTAGCAATCTCAAAAGTGAATTTGAGATTTAGCTTGCTCAGGCTCATGAACTCATGGAATTCAGATTCAGTTCCTCCCCAAATAAGAAACACATTGTCAATATATATAATCCATGTCAAAACCTTTTCTGTAAAGTTGTCATTGGTGTCAGTAAAGACAACTGTTTCTTCCCAGTATCCAATCTCAATTTTTAAAAATGTTTTTTAAGCCATACTAAATTACTATTGCAAAGAACAAAGATAGTACATACACACTTAGGCCCTCATTCAATTGCAATTTGGCCAATTGAATAGGGCTCTAAATAAGCACATAACATATTTTTTTACAGAAGTTTTTAGTTAGTAAGCATCTATCCAAAAGCAAGGTTTTCATTAACTAAAAACGTCTTAAAAAAATGTGCTATGTGCTTATTTAGAGCCCTATTCAATTGGCCAAATTGCAATTGAATGAGGCCCTTAGCATGTATGGTATTGCATTGTATGTATTGCTTGCAAACAAGTAATACAAAGACATAGCTAGGCTTAAATGTAAAATAACTTGAACAATAGTCTTAATAGCTGGAGCTTCTCACTCTCCAGATGGGGTATTACAAAAAGGAATGGGACAGTGCCCATCCACAACTTAGAGGGTCCATTGTCATTGCCATTAAACATATTTGGCTGTTTATGAATCGCTTTGCAGATTATAGTGATTGGGTCTTTCTCTATTATTTATTGTTGTTATTCTTGACATTCTTGGTCCAAGTTAAATAAATCTTATCTTTTGTCCTCTGTCAGAATGATTAATTGTAAGGGTCTTTTTTTCTATTTTCTACTCAGTTCATTCTCAGCAAATATCAAATTTCATCAACCTATACAAATATAAATACAGAATTGTACAAAATGATCTTATACTACACTGTGATGCTGTGCATGATTGTAGCAGGTTTCAACTTGGCAAGCACTAGGTGAATGCACAAAGTAGAAAATATGTGATTAAAAGCAGGATAGAGCAAATCTAAGCCAACTAAAGACCACTAAACTAAGAATTGCAGATGTGTGGTGACTACACAGGCACACATCCCAATAAAAAAATCTGCATATGGATCCTGGATTTTGCAAAGAGGGTGGGAGCTACCTAATTCTGTTAATAACATCACTCACATTTGTTAAAGGCCATTGCAATAGTCCAGTTTTATCATTTCAAAATATTAACTATAAACATTTTTTCAATTTATTGTGATGTTTGTTAGCAAAATTTAGAGAAATTGGATAACTTTGTTTTAAATATATAGTATAGTTGTTTATATCTTTACTACTGTAAATTTAAAAAAAATACTGGACCACTGTAATGTCCTTTCAAAGCTCCTGTTTCTCATTTTTGTTAACAACCTGATTCTCCAAACCACTGCGTCATCCAATCCAAAGCCACCTCATTAGTTTCCTTTGTGTTAAATAAATTAGTTTCCAGCTGAGAAGCCTGGATATACATAACCCTCAAATGTGATCTATTATTTAGAAAGTGTGGTATATTTAAAAGAGCATATTGAAAATATAAGAATACATGGCTCCTTTAAGAGATGAAAACTGTCAAGATATCTTAAAAATGACTGTAGTTATCTTAGAAAGCAGCTGATTCTGTTACTTTCTCAGGAGGGTGTATCTTTCTAAACTAATGAGCTTTCAACTAAGCCCCACGATAGCAATTACTGTATTTGATAGCACATTTCTTTGTGCAGAGTGAAATTTATTTTGTATGTAGAGTCTCCACCACCTCAAAAAGTAGATTAGCAAAATCCAGAGTAATTGATTTCAAAGCAGCATAATTGCATATAAAATGTAAAAACGTTTTTTTTTGCACTTCAAAAACATGTAGCCTATTTGTACTGGGTGGTCTTCAAATGAATTTATTTTAATTATAGGACTACTGTGGCCTTTAAGTATCACACGCGGCGTCCTAATACAAGGTAGCTAGGGAGCACAGTACACATGAGAAGCTCAGCACACAACATATAATACACAATATATATAGATGTGAATAGTTTGTATAAAAAATAAATACTAAAATGACGGGGAGCAGCAGTCTTAAAAAGAAATGGGTAGAATTGCCTGGTATTTCAGGGCTGGATTACTCTATTGGTTGAGACCAGGCTGATAAACTACAGAATATTTCTCCCTGAGAAGGACACAAGTTACATAAACGTGGTTTCTGGAGGAGAGGGTTATAATGTCCATAGAACTAAGCTATTAAGGTTAGTTTGCTCTCAAATTGAACACCTCTACTTTTGTTGTTACTGTATAATACATCCTCATTGCACTTAGTAAAACTATCCTTATATGACATTCTGATTTAATGGTCTCATCTCCCATTGGTTTCAGACATTTATGTTAATGATTCAGTCAAATTAATATTCTCTGTTAAAAATTACTTACATTTTTTCTCTATATTTTTGTTATGTATTTTTTTATTTTTTTTAACCATAGAGTTATATTAGGCATTGGTACATTATAATACAGTATGCATAGATATATATCATACTTACAGGTAATATTTTGCAGATGACATGTGAGACAGTATGACATGTTAATCACAGTATTCCATGTATGTTGCATCATCATCTAGCAATATAGGAATAATATCAACCCATGGAGTTCCACCACCAAAACCTAATTTTTACACTTTATATTAGCAAAACAATGTAACATTACAACCAAAAAGGTTAATGGGGGGGGGGGGGAGATGAACAATAAAGTGAAAACTATACAAATACAAACCGTTCGCTCTCAGGTACATCTCAAGTCTCCACCTGCAGTTCCCTCTCGCCTACATCCACCATCTCCACGGATCTCCCACATATCCAGACCCACCCAACTTGGAGTTTAATAAAGTGTTTTAACAGATTGAGTGTCAAGGTTATCCAATTTGTATCATATTAAATCCCAGTCTACCCCACCAATATGCTATCTGCCCTGGCAATCCAAGATGACCATATCTCCATAAATTTTGAGATAGTGTCTTCTAATTAGTGAGTTAATCTATCGTTGATGAGAATAAAATAAATGTTATTTAAAATCGCCTGTAGGCTAAGTGCTGATGACCTCCGCTGTCGAACAATATGGATTTTTGTGGCTAACATTAAAAATTGGAAGAGTTTGTTGTGATGGAAAGATACCCAGAGACCCAGAAGGCATATTCCCATATTTGCATCAATTCGGGAGCTAATCACTGTAGAGGCTAATGTAAGAACTTTTTCCCATAGACCTTTAACCATTGGAAATATCCACCAGATATGTATGAATCAACCTGTATTTCCACAGTCTCTGAAACAACATCGGTTTGGACAAGACCCCATTTATAAAGCTTAACAGGAATATGATTTGTTTGATGCAGAACTTTTGTTGACGTTTCAAGAATGTTATAATTCAAGGATCACTTTTTGAGAGTTCGCCAGGATTTCTCCCAGGCTTCATCACTCAGAGATTCTACCAAATCCTCATCCCACAAATGCATATACTTCGGTATTAAATCTGGAGCTGCTTCACTGAAAGAATTATATAACAATTATAATGGTTTTGCTCGATAGTGGATGATCCCTACAACGCTTAGTAAACCAGTTATCAATCGGTTTACCAAATGATCGTTTCCAACTTGTTATAAAGTTCTTCATTCTACAAAAAGTGTAATGTTCTGCTAAAGGTAAATTAAAGTTATCTCTCATATATTCGAAAGTTATACTCGCATTATTTGTGAACCGATCCCTAAATCTCAGTAACTTGTTAGATTTCCACCAGTGCATTGAGTTAGACGTGAGTTGAATGGTGAAATGAGGATTGGGTATGACCGGGGTGAGAGTAGATAATTTTGGCGCTAGCCCATTTTTCTGGGTAGCCCAAGACCAAATGTTAAGTAAGTGTTTGATAATAGGATTAGGTAGTGACCCAAGCGCTAACTGTGGCTTAGGGAGCCAGATTACTGTGTCCCACGAGTACAGAGACATTGCTAAGTTTTCCGTAAATACCCAAAGGGGTTGATGCAATGAGGAGTGGGAATGGTCAATAAAGGCAAGTTGAGCCGCCCTATAGTATTGTTCAAAATTTGGATACACTAGCCCACCCTTTGTTTTATGTGTATACATATTTATTCTAGAGATTCTTGGGGCTCTATGATTCCATATAAATTTAAACACCAAGCTTTGAAATCTTTTCAATTCTTAATAATCTATATCGATCGTGAGGGTGCAAAATAAATATAAAAGGCGGAGAAGAATATTCATTTTCACAGAATTAATTCTCCCCAACCAGGAAATCTGCCCCTTTGTCCGCTTTGTTAAGTTTAGTTGTAAATCTTCATACCGGGTAGCGTAGTTAGCTTTATAAAGATCTGACAATTTCTTAGTGATGTTCACACCTAGATATTTAAAATAAGACTTAGGCCAAGCAAAATTATAGGTTTGATGAATTTTGTCATTTTCTGTCTGAGACATAGAAATTTCCAATGCTTCCGTCTTGGTTATATTGATTCTTAACCCTGACAGATCACCAAAGTGTTCCAGAGTTTGAAAGAAAGCTGGGCCCGAGGTGGCAAGCTTTGTAAGAGAACAAAACATGTCATCAGCAAAGAATCAACATTTAAGATGATGAAGTCCAAATTGTATTCCATGTATATTTGCGTTAGATCTTATGGATTGGGCCAAAGGCTCAATTGCTAAGGCAAATACGAGTGGTGCGAGGGGACATCCCTGTCTGGTTCCTCTTTGTAGGTCTATTTGTGTGGGTGAATCCCCTGGGAGTTTCAGGGTAGCTTTGGGAGAATTATAGTATGTCTTAATTAAATAAAAAAATGTGCAATTTAAACCAAATGTATTTAGCACTGCATGAAGGTAGGGCCATTCTAAAGTATCAAAAGCTTTTTCTATGTCAAGTGCTAATAAACACATAGGGGTTTTATTACGAGTTGCCCAAGACATGGAATTCAATATTTGTCAGACATTATCCCCCATCTGCCTATGGGGTATAAAACTTGTTTGGTCTTTGAGGATAACCATAGGAAGAAAATTAGATATCCTGTTCGCCATCAATTTCGCTAAGATTTTTATATCTCCATTCACAAGTGGGATGGGACGATAATTATGAACCTCAAGTGGGTCCTTACCTCCTTTTGGAAAGAATATGATATTCGCCTGGTTCAATTCCTGAGGCATCTGAAAGTTTCGTTAAAAGGTTTGTGGGATGCGGAGAAAGGAGGCCGGCATATTTTTTATAATAGAGATAAGTAAAGCTGTCCAGACTCGGGGCCCGCCCCCAACCCAGGCCCTTAATAATTGTTTTAACTTTAGCTTCAGTAACTTTGGAGTTTAATAGGTCGCACTCGTAATCTTGGGCAGGTCACAAGAGTCCAGAAAAGCCAGCCTTTGCCGATCCTGATTCTGTGTATTGGGTAGATATATTTTTTGATCAAAATCAAAAAATGTCTTTTGAATCTTATTCGGGCTGACTTTGATATCTCCGGCAGGAGTTCTGATGCTAAATATTTTTGAGTGAGATATTGTATTTTCACGTTTTTTATCCAATAATGTATCATGTTTATTAGCTTTAGCATAAAACATGTGACCCATCCATATCAGCGCCTTTTCTGTACGATCTGATAATATTAGATCCAATTCTAGTCTAATTTTATCAATCTGCTTACACAGTTGTTTGGAGGGGTTCTGGTGATTTAATCTCTCAAGTTCTAGTAATTTTTTCCCAAAACATACCTCCCTAAGCCGTATTTGCTTTTTCTTTCCAGAAGCTAATTTGATAAGAGAGCCCCTAATGAAGGCCTTATGTGCCACCCAAGTCCATCCAATGTCCGATTTGTGATTAATATTAGTGGAAAAATATAACTCGATATCCCGAGCAATTTGCTCCCCGATCAGTGGATTGGATAGAATTCTCTCATTAAGCCTCCACGAATATGGTTTTGGCTTAACTTCAGAGAGAGATAAACCTGGGAATGGTCAGACCACGAGCACGGACGGATATCTACCTCTTGTACACTATCTTAAATGGAAGAATCAATTATAATATAATCGATCCTAGAGTACCATGAACCTAGGAATAAAAGGTGTATCCCCTCTCGCATTGGTGCATCTGCCTCCATCAAGCAGATGAAGTTCCTTGAGAAGGGCATCAATTTGCTTCAACTTGTTATAAAATCTGCCCATCTTGTCCTTCACCGACCTGTCTACACTAGGGTCTAGAGCAAGATAAGGTCCCCTCCTAGTATAACCTGGCCTTAGTCAACTGACCTAAGTTATTGGAGTAAGCTAATAAATGAGATATGTTGGGTATTGGCCAGGGAATAAAAATAAATTAATGATAACCTCTTGCCCAGAAGTGTTCCTGTCAGGACCACAAAGTTTCCATTGTAATCTATTTTCTTATGTTCAATATTAAATGGGAAATCCTTATGTAATAAAATTGCCACCGCAGCTTTCTTAGTCGGTTGTGTTGTAACAAAAAAGGTCTAGTAAGCCTTATGTAGAAACTTGGGAATCCCATTATGTGAAAAATGAGTCTCCTGTAAAAAGATCACATCCGGGGTGTAGAGATTTATACGATAAAAATGCTTTTCTTCTTTTAAACTGTGAATTAAAGCCTCAAACATTATGCGAGACAAATACAAAGGATGTATTCATCATGGCGCCCTGTATTTATATATTCCAAGTGTATGCCTGAAGTCTACGAGGGAATGATGGGGGAAGTGGGACCACAAGATGGCGGAGGGACAACTGCTGAAACCAGAGACCTTAAACGAAAAGCAGAGAATGGAGAAGAAGGAAGAACCAAAAAACAAACTGTAAAAAATAAACTTTACAGTGAATTCCATACCTCAAACCAATACTTGAGGCATCTCAGTGCCAGGGGAAGGAGTTTAATTAACTAAACACCCTAAATTCCCCTTAAATGAGGAGGAATAAGGAAAAATTATACTACAATCAATCAAGAATCACATTTTCATGGGCTTGGTCAGCCAACTGTGAACTCTATCCATAGTCTTGGGGTTTCTATTGGACTATATCACATTATAAATTCAATACATAAATTGTGAGTTTTTGCTTCATGTACTATATGTCAAACAAAGCCATCTAAATTGCATATATTTCAGTCGTACTATAACGATCAGCAAACCTCCTCACACCTGAAGGGGTTAATTGTGTTTCTGCTCAGCTTAGCAGGTGCCCTATGTACCAGACACTGCTAGAAACTGCTCTCACGGCTAAAATATGTAATCCTGAAACCTGTTATCTACAACATATTTCTTGCCAATATTTTTAATTGCATAGACCTTGAGAATGTTCTAGAAATATGTGTACGTGATGATCTGTGCACTTTTCTCATGCACTATTCTTATGCAATGCTCTCATGAACTGCTCTCATGAACTTTTTCTGTGGCACGCGCACCACACCTGACTGGTTGGTACCTGGCACTGGATAATAGTCAATGAGAAACCTGACATGTAAGGATTATTATCCTATCTGTTATATAAGCTCCAAACGTAACCAAATAAACGAGACTCTGTGTGGAAAGCTTGCGTGTGTGTGTGTGCTCATTTCCATACAGATTGCCCAAGACGTCTTGCTTATGAGTAAAGGTTCACCCCGGTCAGCAAACATAATTGGTGTATTCATCATTTGTCCCCTTCAATTGGTGTCAGAATCTGGGATGGACAGGACATTTGAGAGGTGAGTAGAAAGTGTCTTTTTAGGACCTATTCTCATGCCCTCATTTATCCTAAAGTCCAACTAGATTATTTAAGGGGATTTATGGAAACAGTCTTTGGTAGACTGAAAGTCTTTTGGTAAGACTTTAAGAAGTCTTTGGTAGACTGAAAGTCTTTTGCTAAGACTTTAAGAAGTCTTTGGCAGACTTCACGTGGCCTTTGGCAGACCTCACATGCTTTTAGCACAAACAGCGCTGTACTTATAAATATGGGATTTTTTTTGTAGAAATCAGGAATATATATGGGATTTCTTTGGTAGAAATCAGGAAAATTGTAAAATTAATGTTTGACTTACCGGGGCACCCATACTCAAATTCTGCTTATATGCTTGCTTAAATACATATTTTGCTGTATTGCTGTGCTGTTTTAAAGCTTCTGCTTGCTTAAGAAAAAAAATGTTCTGTATTGCAACGCTGTATTGAGAGGAGGTATTTTTCTCTTTGTGATCTTAAGCCGTTAACGCTCTCCTACACCTGATGGTTTTGCAGGAGCTATTCTAGTTCCACGCAGCCACTCTTGAGGGTTGATTGATCACTAGCTGAAACTACCAAGGGGATATTGTACTGTGACATTGCTCAAGCGTGAACTTCTGATGGATTGACGGGGTTGTAACGGATCTACTGGCACCCCGACCGGGTACCTCCGTTGATGGATGCGTCCTAGCTTGCGTCGAGGCCTACAAGCACCGCACCGGACACCAAAACCACCACAGACTCCAAGGATAGTACATCAGGAACAAGCGTTCAGTAGTTACAGCTCAAGGGAGTATGCAGAAGCATAGCAATCCCCAGTATGATAGTGATCCCCTCAAATAACGAGACGAGGCTACGTTTTGAAGGGTCAAGAGGAACTAACTTTTAATGACAGGGAATCTCCTTTTATGCAATGGTGCCCTCTGAAGGGCTACACCCACATAATTATCACAACAGCCAATTATATACATGGTTCAACCCCCACGTCTCCTCCCCTCAGATAACAGGTAACACAATTAAAACAGACACAATTTTAACCACATTCTGGATGTACCTCAAATACAGGGGGTACACCTTTAAGTCCCGCACCATTCAATATCTCTCACCCAGGGGAACAACATATACAAAAATGGCATGAATCAGACCAGGGGTTCAAAAGTTAGTAAAAGTATGTTTTTACACATAACACACAGACATTGCACATATCCCCCATACAATACACATATAGGACAATAGGTGAGACACACCTCCCTGGCAACTTGGATACAATCAGACATTAATTAGATCATTCTTATCAGAGAATGAAAACACTTTGGAAAATGCAAGGATCCTTTACAACTTTCTTATCTCTTGAATCTCTGTAACAGGATTATCTATTAGCCTAGGTCTGCAAAAGTCTGGCTAATATTCTGAGCCAATATATTCTGTAGAACATCAACCAACATATATATAGTAGGATCATATTTTAACCATAATAATCATAAAACAGTTTAAAACAGTGATGGGTTCCGCTACAGGGGTCTTTGGACTCTAACAGCCACTCCTGTTCTGTGGGCAACTGTCGCAGTCACAATATACACAGTCAAGTTGAGTGGTGAGACAACTGAGTCCCCTTAAGAGTTGAAAATGGGTACTTCCCAGTCTAAACAATACCCACCTCCCAACCCGGGAGAATCATGCAAAGCTGTCATATGTAATTATATACACAGCGTAACATCAGGTCCCGTGAAAGAGCAAACGAGATAAGGGATAATAAAAGAAATAGGAACACAGAAATATAAAGGAACTTTTTCTTTACATACATTTATATCATTCTTTTTTTTTTTTTCTCTTTATTAATATCAAAAGTACACAATTACAATATAAATATATAAAACAGGATACACACAAAAAAAAGAAAAAAAAGACAAAACATACATTTACAATACATATTGTGAACTGTAACAGAACTTATAATTTCTGAGACCTAAGTCGCAGAGATATTACAACTTAGATCATAACCGAGAAAGATCTTTGTTTTGATCCCAAATTTTCCAATTATAGAGTTTTATTTTTATAAGACCTTGCTCTTGAATACATTTTTCAAAATTTCTGTTTCTATCTACCATATTTGTGATTTCACCCCAAGAGGGAACGGAGGACTGACCCCATCTCCTTGCTATCAACAATATAGATGCCATGAATTTCTGAAGTAGAAACGCAACTACGTTCAGAGCAAGCTGATTCGAAAAAATATGAAATAAAACATTTTCTACAGAAAAGGGAATGGTAATACCCAAAATACTCCTAATGTTCCCAAAACAAATTTCCCAAAATTGTTGAATTATAGGACAACTCCACCATATATGGGCATGTGAACCCACCAAACCACATTTCCTCCAACAAAAATTCAAACTTTCTTTTTTAGTAATCTGGGCCATTTTTGTTGGAACATAATACCATTGAGTACTTAATTTAAAGTGTAACTCTCTGTATGATGTATTTTTAATTATTTGATCTGTGAGAATAAATGAGTCGGACTATTCTTCTTCTGACCAGGAGAGATTAAAAGAATGTTGCCAAATTTTAGATTTTTTAAAATGGGCATTTATCCATTTCCTCTTGCAAGATGTTATAACATTTAGATATTAAGTACTTTCTATCTTCTAGAAACATCAGTCTTTCAAAATAAGTTAAAGATCTAACTTTAGAATAGATTGAAACTCTGAACGCAGCCAGAAGTCTATAATCATCAAGCCAACTTTTGTGAGGAAGCCCAAATTTTTTCTTCAAAAGAAAACCAAGAGTTACCAATGTATAGGTCTCTAAAACAACAAATGCCAAACGCTCTCCATCTTCCCAAAAATGATAGGTTCAATTCTCTCTCTAATAATAAAATCGGAAGGATAGGGCTAGGAAATGGCATTAATTGAGAACTTAATTTATGTTTATACCAAAATTCAAGTAATTCAAGAACAATATCAGAACCTTCTAAAAAAAAATATTTTTTTAACACCTTCCTAAACATCAACCAGCCTAAAAAATCCTTAACTACCGAACATCTTTCAACCTGCAGCCAGCCTGCCACTTTCGAGCTTTCTATATATTTTACTGCGTGTGAAAATATTGTAGCATCATGGTAGGTCTGAATCGTTGGGTATGATAGTCCCCCTTTCTTGAATGTTCTGGATATTATAACTTTCTTTATTCCGTTATTTTTCCCCTGAAAAATACATGTATCGACTATTTGTTGAAAATGTACTATAAAAGTTTTGGATAAAGGTATAGGAATTGATCTAAATATATAGCGTAATCTTGGAAGAAGTGACATTTTAGCTGCAGCTATTCTAGCTGTTAAAGTTAAATTCAAAGGTCTCCAAGAAGAAACGATTTCCGTAAGTTTATTTAATAGCTCCTTATAGTTGTTTTTAATTATTAACTGTATAGAATTATAAAATATAATACCCATATGGGCTATGGTATTAGAATACCAATTATACTGGTAGATATATTTCAAATAATCTTTTTCCAGATTAGTTAAATTAAGAGCCAAAACCTGTGACTTGGAAATATTAATTTTATAATTAGATGTTTTAGAGTATTTATCTATTATTACATGCAAGGTTTTCAAAGAGTCAATGGGGTTGGACACAAACACAACCACATCATCGGCGTACAGCATTATTTTGTGCTGTATCCCGACAACTGTGATTCCCTGAATAGAGGGGTTATCTCTTATGGAAACAGCCAGGGGCTCCATTATCAATGCAAAGACTATCGGAGAAAGGGAACACCCCTGTCTCGTTCCATTAGTAACCGCAAATCTTTGCGTTTTAAACCCATTTCCAATGACCGAGGCGGATGGGGAAGAGTATAATGCTCCAATGGATTTAGATCCAAAAGAGCCAAGGCCGTATTTCTGGAGCACACACCCAATAAAATCCTATCCGACCCGGTCAAAAGACTTCTCTGTGTCCACTGATAGAAACACCGTTGGGAGAAGTTTGTGTTTAGAGTATGAAATCAAATCCAACATACGTCTGGTATTATTAGAGCCCAAACGTCCCCGCACAAATCCAGTTTAATCTATTGATACAAGTTTGTGAATAACCTCACTCAATCTATCCACCAGCATTTTAGCGTAAATTTTTATGTCAACGTTCAAAAGTGAAATAGGGCGGAAGTCTTTACATTCCAGCATACCTGTATCTTTTTTTGGTATAGTGACAATCAGAGCCTCTGACATTTCTGAAGGAATATGTCCCTTTCTTTTAATCTCATTGAAAAGATTTTTTAAGTGGGGGACTAAAGTTGTTACCAAAGACCTATAATAATGATTTCCAAAACCATCTGGGCCTGGGGCCATACCCAGCTTCAATTTAGAAATAACATCACAAATCTCTTTTTCAGAATAATCATTATTTAATGTTAGAGCCTCATCCAGTGAAACTTGCGGCAGATCTATTTCATTCAAAAAAATTTGAATGTCCTCCAGAGATGGCTTCTGAAAAGAAGGATCCAATTCCAAATTATATAACCTAGAATAATATTGTTCAAATGCTTCTGCTATCTGAACTGGATTATTAAGATAGGTTCTATTGAGATAAATATAATCAACCCATTTTTTAGTAGCATGAGATCTAAGTTTATTTGCTAACATTTTACTTGGTTTACTGTCATAGTGATACATTTTTGGTTGTAAAAGCCATATAGACTTTTCAGTTCTCATCTGATTGATGGATTTAATCTGCAATTGGATTTTTTTAATCAGCATCGAGTCAGAAGCATTAGGATTAATTTTATTTCTTAATTCCAGATTATATAATTGGATATATAATTCTCTCAAAGGAGTTCCTCTTTCTCTTTTCCTTTGACTTTGCAATTTAATCAGGATCCCTCTTATAAAGGCCTTATGTGTATTCCAAAGTGTAATCTTAGATTCTACTGAAGCTAAGTTTACTTGATAAAATAAATCAATTTATTTTTTAAGATAAGCCCGACTTGTCTCTGAGTCAATGAGTGAGGAATCAAATCTCCAAGATTTTAAATTAATGGAAGAATTCTTCGAAAACAATTCCAAATTAACTAGAGCATGATCCGACCACACTCTTGGCCCAATATCAACTCTCAAAGTTCTTTTAAGTGTGTTGATATCAACAAAAAAATAATCTAACCTAGAATATGTATGATATCTTGGAGAAAAACAAGTAAAATCCTTTTCATTGGTGTGCAATGCTCTCCAAACATCAATTAAATGATATTTTGTCATCAGAGAAATAAACTGTTTATACAGTCTTATCACTGATGAGTCTGGAAGTGAACGACTTACAGATTTTCTATCTTTAATTGGGTCTGAGAGCATATTGAAATCTCCACAAACGATAAGAGATCCCTGTATCAGTTTATTGAACTTTTTTAAGATTTTAGTAAGGAATTTAATTTGGGATCTATTCGGCACATATACATTCATTATTGAATATTTTTGGTGGTTAATTGTGCCTATCCATAATATATAACGACCCTCCTGATCTATTTCCTCAAAATCCTCTGTAACTATAAGTTTATTACTAAAAAAAATGGAGGTACCCCTTGCCTTTTTCTTATACATGGAATTATATGCAACCTTATAATGTGTATTTAAAAATTTAAATGGGGCTCCCTGCCAATGAGTCTCCTGCAAGCAGATTATATCTGCTTTTTGCTGCAGAAAGCTCTTTAAGAAAAAACTACGTTTAGCTGGATGATTCAGTCCCTGAACGTTTTGCGTTACTATCTTTAATGACATGCTGTTAGCATCACAGTAGAAATGGTGGTCAGTCCCCGCTCCCCTACAATAACTTTAATTCCAGTCCACAAATACAGATATACACAAATACATAAACCATACATAAAACAATCCTCCCTCCTCAACTCATTGCGGCATATCAGGAGGCAGTCCTCCATAAAGAGGAAGTAATGCAACAATGTCAGATGAATACATCTGAAAGCCTTAGCCGAAGCTCTATTTTACCCTCTAACTGTTTTTTTTTACTATTATCTTGGATGTCCAAGCTTTAAATCATACTCTAGATGTTATAATATTCCCCTTAATTTGAGAGAATTTTCAAACAGAACTTTCCCTTTAATTCACTACTCCAATTGTGAACCCATTCCCTTATAGCAATCACCTACTGAATTATATTTTACTCACTCATTTATAAACGTGAATTTTCTTAGTGTCATTATTAAGAACTATCTAAGTTAGTGTTTTCTTTATTGTTTCCCAGCGTGTTACTTCTAAATTAGCAACCGAAAAGCTACAATTCAAATTTTTTTTTTTAAATCAAAAATACTACCTCTACACTACTCCTTACAAGTGTATTTTGATTAAGAACAATCTGATATTTATATTTCAATAAATATTTAAATAACCGCTGTGAACAAAAAAAATATTTACCGACTTTTATTTAATTTTGTCGGGAAATTCTCCCCTTCCAAAGTGTCATTAATAATATATCTGTGATTCTCATACCAAAAAATCAATTTGAATTGGAAATCTGTTTGTCTCTCAAAACTTTAGTCACAAATTGAAATTTCTTACGTTGAAATAAAATTTCTCCTGTCAAATCTGGCAATATTTTAAGATTTTCATACAGACTCTCAAAACATTTTTTATTAAATTAAGCTTTTAGTATTGCTTCTCTATAGGACATATGGTGCAGTTTTACAATTACATCCCTAGAAATGTCTTTGCCCATGTTGGGTAGAAGAGGAATTCGATATAATCTCTCTATCGGCTTCTCGCTCTGTCGCTCCACTAAGCTTATCAAAAAGGCTTCCACAAATTGATGGAGGTCTTTAAAGGTAACAGACTCTAATATACCACGGATTCTAATATTATATCATTTTTCAGCTTCCGTTAATCTGAGATATTGGCTCTTTAGCATCTAGATCTCCTCTTTAAGTCCCGTTATCTCTCTCTTTAATTCATCATTGTTCTTCAAAATAACCTCTTTGAGTCTGTTCTACAGTTTCTGCTCTAGCTGCTAATATATTTATATTCTTAGCATTGTTTTTAATTTCGCCTATCAATTCTTCCCTGATAGATGTCTGAAACTCCATTAGAAGAGCTGTCATAGTTTTCTTTAATGCAGAAGAGGTTAGAGGTTCTTCAGGAGTAGTCTCTATCACCGACTCATCCCCTATAATAACATCAGCTTCTATAGGATTTTCAGAAAAGTCTACCGTGGACTGAGAGAGTAAATATGATTCTCTCTTGTCCTGTCTATTCTCTTTATCTACTGGGGAGAGAAAATTAGCTATAGATTTTGATTTTTTGTTCTTTAGACCTTTGCATAGATACCACAGGGCTATCTCAATAAACCAAAGGGAAAAGAGGAATATATAAAGAAATATATACAAATAGTCCACTTCATAAATTGCTCTTCTTTGGTGAACAGTTTTAAATACCAAGAGGCATATGTAATATATCTTGCTTGGAGAGTCACTTTTCTCCCACCAAGTTCCCCCCAGCCTCATGTAACCGATAGAAAATGTCACAATAGATGTGAATTGGACAGTGCTGATTAATAAGACCCAATGGGCCTATTTATATGGGTTAAAAAAAATCCCAAGTTGTTCTTCAAACCCATCATATGGGGGACATGTCTTAGCAGCTTTCTTATTTTCCTCCTCTTTTATCTATCCAATTGGCCCTCACATGCAGTTGTTATATTCTGGGAGTAATTGCAGCAGAAGCACTACAAACATCCACTCACCCTCCGCAACGTCCAGTCTTTGGTAGCAGCAGCGAATTAAAAGCGTTACCTGCTGCTGGATAGATTAAACCTGAAGCCAGTCTCCATAATGGTGATAAAGAGGGAAACCCCTTCTCAGCGGTAGATGCTCACCAGCTCCCGGTGGCTAGTAGAATAAATCAGCTCGGCACACTGGCTTCCATCACATGTGGCATAACGCGAGCTCCCGTTCACCTTGTGTTTGAGGTCTCCGTTAACTGGCTCCTCTCACGAACCACACCGTATATTCTCCTCACAGGCTCAATCAGTTTCCACCAGCGCTTTGGACCACTATGCCCCTGTGGTGTGACACAGCCTCCAGCAATCAGCATCTAAGAGTTGTTGCGTCGGGGTTCCGGCCCGTTAGACTGTTGTATAGCATGTTTGAGGTACAAAAGCTTAGACAGCCTTAGAGCCACTCTAGTAAAGCTTCAGCGGTGTTTGCCCGGCTAGTCCCACATACAGACTAACCCCTTCCTGGGCGTGGCCGGATACATTTATATAATATTCTGATTGCTTTTGTTTATAAAGTAGATGGATTGTCTTGTGTTTTGCTGCAAATAAATTTGTAAGTGTTTGCTGTACTTTTTTTTCTTTGCAATACAATTGAGAAATGCAGGGTAGAGAATTTTCCTCTGTGTCTTTAAGGCTGTAGAGATCATGTCCACCACTGAAATATATTTCTAAAGCCGGCATATATATAAAAAAAGGGAAATCTTCTTCCAAAAATATGTAACAGTGGAGGATTTATGGTCTATCTTGTTTGTAAGCGTAAGACAGTGTGTTTATTCTATTTTAAAGCTGTGGCTGTCAATTTCTGTCTCCTGGCAGAAAATTCTTAAGGTCGTATTTAGTTTGGATAAGAAAACTGTCATGTGTATGGAATGTTGTTGAACTTTTTAAGGTGGATTCCAGTATTTGTAGTTAAATGTTTGTGGAGAGTTCTCAGAAAGTGTTAGTTGGGAATTATTGTAAGTTAAGTACGGGACTCAAGGGAATAGTTCCTAGAATGTTATAGTAAGTGATTTGGAAGAGAGATTTTTGTATGTGAATTTGATCCAAAATGGAGTTTGTTTTTGAATAGATTACAAATAGTAAATACGGAAAGAGAAAACAGGCAGCCCTTAACCCCCAAATGAATCCTTCTACATATTTGATGTATCTGAAGTGAATGTGTCAAGGAGACCATGACTCAGACTTCTTATACAGACTTTTAGACTCTGATACAGAGTCAGGATGGAATTGGGCTAATGTCCCTTCCATTACGTGACAATGACTTTAGATTTGTCCAGGATTTAAGGGCAATTAATTACTTAGTCATCCCAATTGCCCCGATTGTCCCTGATATTACTGCTCTCATTACGGCCATTTCCCATGACACCACTATATTTATTATTACTGATTTATCAAACGCATTATTTTTGGTCCCATTGGACTTTGAGACACAACTACTTATGGTTTTCATTTTTGAGGGGTGCCAACTAACATGGACCTGTCTTTCCCTAAGGCTACGTGGATTCACCAGCTGCTTACTCACTGGTGCTCCAACAATACCTTGCGGTCATGGACCCATGTCATGGTTCTGTCCCCATTCAGTACATCAAAATGACTTACTGTTTGTTGTGTACTCCTAACGGGGAAGCCAATAGACAGGATTCGCTCAGTCTGCTACAGCACCTAGCAGTTGAAGGTCACAAGGTAACTAAAAACAAAATACAAATGGGGGCAACACATGTTGATGATTAATTATTGCAGGCAATGGATCCCTGAATGCTCACACTATGACTCCATTTTACGTACGGCTGCTAAGGGGGACAGCCCAAAACATATTCAGTGGACTCCAGACATGACTGAAGCTTATGTGACCTTAAAAGTTAGCATTACGCAGGCCCCCACTGTAGGACTACCTGATTATTATAAACCATTTCATTTGTATGCAAGGGACAACTGTAAAACAATGGCCGCGGTCTGTGCCCAAGATCACGGAGGTAGTATATGTCCCGTTGCATTCTTTTCCAAAGTAGTCCCTACTCCGGTCCAGGGGATGCTGGCTTGCCTCCATTTGGCTTCTTGCGATGTGGCCGTACAGAAAGCATTTCCCTCCCCCCCCTTTCCCCCGCTCAAGAGCAGGGACAGAGAGAACACAAGCTGCAGCACCAACCCCCCCTTGCATCCAGTAGTACACTGAAAACGAAACTAGTAAAACTGATAACACATAGCAAGTACAAAGAATTGCAATGACTTTGTTTCCAGAGGTAATGCCTTTGCTGACCAAGTAGCTAAAGAAGCTGCACTTAAACCACTTTCTGCTAACCTTACTTACCCTATACTCCAAGCCCCATCTTACCCATCTGACCTTCTTTTCAATGAGTTACAAGGTTTTGCAATCACAAGGTTTGGAAAAAGACAATAATGGTCTTTTCTCAAAAGAGGGGAGGATAGGTATACCTGAGAGTAGTGCCCCTATATTCATAGCACAGGCACACAGGGTAGTACACAAAGGATTTAAAACTACCATGCAACAGTTACGACAATCATTTTGCATCAGAAATCTGATTCTGCACTGTCATACATAGAAGTGTACAATGTTAGCAGAATAATTCTACAGTGCCAAATAAAGCAAAGCATGATCATCTGCCTCCACCTACAGCTCCATTCACTCATCTACAAATTGATTTTACTCATATCCCAAAGACGAGATCAAAACAGTTATATCTTTTGGTGATAGTGGACCAGTTTTCCTGATGGCCTGAGGCCTTTGTAACACAAAGAGAGGATGCTAAGACAGTAGCTAACATTTTGACTACTGAAATTATACCGAGATATGGATGTCTGTTACAAATTAACTCTGATAATGGACCAGCCTTTATCAACACAGTAATTAAGGAATTGTTAAAGTGGTTACAGATAACCTGGAAATTCCATATCCCTTACCATCCTCAGAGTTCAGGAATAGTGGAAAGAATGAACCGCACTATTAAAGAGAAACTTACAAAGGCCACTGCAGGTACATGGGTTAATTGGCAAAAATATTTACCTGCTGTACTAGCAGAGATTAGGATGTCTCCTAATAAAACTACCAAATTGTCTCCTTTTGAGATTCTTATGGGAAGACCATTTCCAACTCCTTGGGTAAAAGACCCACTTGTAATTATGCCAGGAGATCTTTTTTTTTTTTTTTTTTTTTTTACATACAATACATAAACAAACAAATAAATTACACATCAAGCAGGAGAAGAAGAACAATATACCAGACAAAGTGGGTTGTACAACTTAGCAGTTGAGTAAAGGAAATAAAACTAAATATTGAGGCCACGTACTTTGCACAGGTTGTACAAAAGTTCTTATATAGTTAATACATAACTAAGTGTGATCAATTCAACAGATCATTATCTAATCTCTTTCACCTTATGCCACCTTCCCCAGCTACTGATGTTTATTTCATTTGTTGTAAGAACGCTCATAGATGGCTTCCGTTAGATTGGGTTGGCTGTTGTTACCTGGGACAAGTAGTTCCTCATGTCTACCATACTCCCACTCTCCCTGAGGGACGTCCGAGAAACCTCAGAGATACAGACGGGAGATCAGGTTGGAAAAATTTACACATGTAGTAAGTGTCATGTTTCCTAATGTAGGTGTAGCTAATCTGCAAATTGAGTTATCTGCTCTTTCCTAGCTTGTGCAAAAAGCCCTGAATAGTACTACTTCAGCCATTGAAAAGTGAAATCAAGAACAAGTGCAAATTAGGATGGTAGCTTTACAGAATAGAATGGCCTTAGACTATGTGTTAGCTTCTAAGGGAGGAGTATGTGCTCTCATAGGCAATGAATGTTGTTCCTACATTGATGATAATTCTGCTCTTATCACTGAAGATTTAGCAAACACTCAAGCAATAGTTGACCGTCTTCGAGACTTCCAAGGTAGTGTATGGGAAGACATGTTTTCATGGATGGGAAGTCTAGGTCAGAAGATATTCATAATCTTTCTGGTGGTAATATGTGCTCTTATCCTCTTGTGTATTCTTGTATCCTGTTGTAAAGCCCTACTCAATCGGATGATAGAATAACGCCCAGGATATACACAACTCCTTGATATATACTCTCTCTGAGTAATCTTCTACCTACACATTGTATCACATACTATATTTTCACAAAGATTATATTTTCATAAAGGTTATATTTTCACAATAAAATAATGAAAGAACACATTATATTTCCACTACAGTATATTGTATTTTCACTTTAGTATCACTTTTAGACTGCAAATATATTCCATTTAATAATTACATATGCACACGTACTCTCAAATATGTATCATTTTTATTATGCTTTTATTATTTCCTAATCTATTTCTTGTTAAGAGCTTTATATTTTACTATTGACATATACCATTACAGCTCTAGATGTTTTTGAACAATTAATCCACGCTTTCCTACTTTTAGTCTAGTTCTTCTCAAAGATCATGTTGTGATCTAAGAGGGGAATGAAGGGGTTAATTGTGTTTCTGCTCAGCTTAGCAGGTGCCCTATGTACCAGACACTGCTAGAAACTGCTCTCACAGATAAAATATGTAATCCTGAAACCTGTTATCTACAACATATTTCTTGCCAAAATGTTTAATTGCATAGACCTTGAGAATGTTCTAGAAATATGTGTACGTGATGATCTGTGCACTTTTCTCATGCACTATTCTTATGCACTGCTCTCATGAACTTTTTCTGTGGCACGTGCACCACACCTGACTGGTTGGTACCTGGCACTGGATAATAGCCAATGAGAAACCTGACATGTAAGGATTATTATCCTATCTGTTATATAAGCTCCAAACGTAACCAAATAAACGGGACTCTGTGTGGAAAGCTTGCGTGTGTGTGTGTGCTCATTTCCATACAGATTCTCCAAGACGTCTTGCTTATGAGTAAAGGTTCACCCCGGTCAGCAAACATAATTGGTGTATTCATCATTTGTCCCCTTCAACACCCTCTATCTTACAGTTCCCTTATGCCTGGGTGTAATAATTGAATCTTCAAATCTGTTCTAAGATCTTCATGTGCCAGAATGACTATAGAGATAAAGGGGATTAACCAGCCATATAGCCATGCAAAAATAAAGACAGTTATAGTCCTGAAGCGTAGCAATATACATATTGATATATAATTTAACTTAAGCAACTGAAAGACTTTCCTGAGGTTGAAATAACGTCAGCTAAAAGTGTCCATGTTCCCTCAGATAAAGTGACAATTATTTACAACAATATACAGAACTCTATTAACTTCTTCAGATTGATGATAATTTAGTCATAATCCATGATGAAAGCATAGTTAGCTCCAAACATCTTGGCTGCAACGACCTAAACATTTTCCTAAGATCGAAAGTCTGCAAGCTAGTAAAAGCAATATTCATTCCAGGCAAGAAATTAAATATGCACAGTATTATGCAAAAACTGAGCCAATACAATCAAGCCGGGTCCGATTTTTGTTATGTAATTTTGAGTGAACAACAAAAAACCCAGGGTAAAGACTCAGACATAGACAAACATATACAAGAAGGACTAGTTAAAGCCAGGGCCCTTAAGTCACAAACCATAAAATACAAAACTAATATGCAGAGTCATAGTTTGACAACAGCCAAGGAGACCAAATTTCTTGACAAAATATGGATTATATGAGAAAATATAAAACATACATTCCATGACTCATACATAATTTAGCTGTTGAAAACAACATTTTACTACAATTTTGGTCAGTAGTGTTTCACTGTTAACATAAGAAATTGAAAACAGTTATTCACACAAGTTATTCACATAAGTTAATACAATCTTGATTAAGAACAATGACTAATATAATTTTCCAGTTATTTACCCAAAGAGTAAATACAACTCGCTTAGCTAATTTCTGGATTCTTTAGGCTTCTGGATAATGCTTAATGTGTTAAAAATTGCTAGGCTCGTTACAACCTCTAAAGCATTTGGAATTAACTGATGGGTTTCAATTATTTAAAACTGTGTGTTTGCACCGCTCAGTCGTGTCCAACTCTCTGTGGCCTCATGGACCGCAACACACAATGCTGATCGTCTTGGTATTCATGAGATACTGCCAGATCCTTCTCCAATGGGTCACAACATACAGCTCCTGGTATTCCTAGGTGGTCTCCCATCCACATACTGACCAGGCCCAACCCTGCATGGCTTCACGGTAGTGTGACATCTTGGTTCCCTGGCTGAAATTTCAGGTCAGAGCGGTGAAAGCACTGAATCCTAACCACTGAACCATCAAGGAGGGAGAGATATATTTTTGATAAGACCTTATTTAAAGTTGTAAGTAATTTAATACATTTTAAGAGGAATTATACCATATTTCTTCCCTCATCTGGTACGTCACCTAAACCTGTTTCTCAAATGGTATTGATGGTAGTAGATGTTATTATTATAATAGGTTAGCATAAATTATGTCTCCATAATTGTTTTCAAAGCAAGTAGTAGAGGGAAAGTTGCTTGATGAGAATATTATGCTCCTGTTTAAGAGGTAGATATGTTATACCCTTTAATCTTGTGACACAGCCAGTTGTTTGCTGTTGCCATAACAATCAAATGATAGCTGTAAATAAATAAGGCCATTCACTGCACAAAGAAGCTGTCACGGACATGGTCAGCTAGATCTCCATGGGTTAACTCTGTGCCTCCTCCACCTCCTTTCTTTAGCAATCTGATCAGGAACCCACAATATACCAAATCCTACCCCCAGGCCCCCATTCTGATCTCCTTCCTGAATGTGGGGTGGGTGGGTACAGAGATCAGAATGGGGGGCGGGGGGGGGGCAGGAGATCAGAATGGAGGACCTGCCCCCCTCCCCAGGCCCTCATTCTGATCTCCTACCCCCCAGGTTCCACATTCTGATCTCCCCCCACAGGGTTAGGCATAGGGCTAGAGGTTAGGTGTTGTAGTAAAATTCTTAAAGAATTACACAGAAATGTTTTTAACTTTTTGTGAAAATATTTATTAGAAGTTAACATTTCAACAATTTTTCAGAACTATTAAACTTAATAAAAACATATTTTTACAATATTTGTATTTTTTATATTGTTGGTGGTGAATATTCTTTAATGTCCTTTAATATTTCCTTTAATATTTTTATATTGCTCTACATAAATTCGCACAAATATGATTCGACCATGCTCCTATGTGTGCCCCAATGGGCTATGTTGCTGGCCTTAGCTTTTCCCCACATTGACTCAATGCTCTGAGTGTGGGTGCCGGTTTCAGGATTCACAAAATGTAACAAATGATTGACTTGCAAATGAGTGTATTCTTCATTTGATGGTCGCTTATAAGCCCTCCACTCGTGTCTTATTCTTCTTCTTTGCTGCTCCTGCTACATTCTGTGGTAATTCTCTGAGGTATTTTCTGTCACAGGTAGTAGCATGCGGGCGCGTGCATGCAACGGAGAAAGCATAGCGCGATCGGAGACAGTGTCATGCCATGCTAACAGGAAAGGTCCAAAATCGGCATTAATCTTAGACATAGATATATACACAAAACTTAACATGACCATATGCAATGTAACAAGCTATAATACATAGGGTATTATAAGTCAAACAAGCAACACTTTTAGTAGAAAATGGAATAGTGAGACCAGTGCAATAAATCCACAACCCCTGAATGACACTGGGTGATTCATGACAAAGTGACTTTATGTCCACAGTCCATGACAGCCACTGTCCTGCATAAACAAGTGATTATCAGCACTTTTATGGAAGGGGTGACTGATACACTTATTTAATTGACCTGCCTCTACATGATGGGAACTTTTATTCTTTAAATTGCAATAAGACATCTGGAGATATCATAAGAGTAATTCTGTCAAATGGGTGCAGAGATGCTATGAAGTGAAGACATTACCAAAGCAACCTCTTGATAGCCAGAAGAGTATGTAAATCTTAAATTAAATAAAGAAAAGATTCCTCATTCTTATGAAAAATTGGTATGATTCAGAAGAGAGATGAGATCTTTTTTAACCTTCACCTGCTTAATAAGGCTGAAGCAGTAATTTACTATTAAAGTGAATTGACATGAGCTTATTGCAGGTGGAATGTGCATTCTAGAGGGCACAGGAGGACAAAGCATATGGTGTTGGATAGATGATGGGTGTTTGCCAGTAGAAGAATGAATGAGAAGAGATGGGATTGAGAGGAGATAGGGACTAGAGGAAGAAAAGAGAATTTGACATGGATATGATGTCAGAGATGTGGAAAAATTAGAAGAATCTTAGAAAGAGGCAGGAGGTTGTGAAAAATAAAGTGTGAAGAAACATTGTGACAATCTGTGTAAAAAGCTATGAAATGGAAAAATCAAATAAAAATGATAGATGTACCATGGGTAGGTGGGAGGAAGGCTTGTTTTAGATTAGTTCAGAGACAAAAGAGAAAGTGGAGATTTATGAGGCTCTAGGTCTGGAGGTAAAGAAACTAAGGTGAATAAACCCGGGGAAGATGCTGCCATGTCCCAGAGGTGAGGGGACCACTTTAACCCCCAAATATCCTGCCTTCTGCTATACGAACAACCCTGGATTGTGAGAGTTTGGGTTATTTCAGTGCCCAGATCAGACTCAGGATAATCCCTCAGGAAATCAAGGGTTACAGGAGTATGCTTGCTGTTACTGGCTTATTAAAATAATACAATTCCCTATACCCTTGTTTAGGATAGTGTATGATGCAAGAAGTACACACGATTGATTGTACAGACTGAGATTCACTTTATTCTCTCTTGCACAGATATTTTTACAAAGTACAAAGGACAAACCCCCATCAGACCCACTGACTGGGCAACCCACTTTTCAGCCAATCAATAATAGCTAGTATGACCCTAGGCATCTGATTTTGATTGATAGGCTTGAGCCTCCCTGTCATTCCTCTTTCTTAGACAGAACTAATTTGGTATTTTTTTGCTGTCCATAGGTTAGGGGGTCAGGTTTCTCATTGATTTCAGATTTCTATGTCTGGCCCTTATCAAGTTTATGATCCTCTCCTTTGATCACACAGGGAAGGTTCTGGAAGGAAGTATGTGTATGCTATGTCTAATAAGTGTGTGATATATTTGCAATGTAATTGTGAAGAGGACCAGCCAATGGCTGTGGATCTCATCACCTTTGGACTGTGGCTTTGCTGCAGTTTTATATTGCAGCACAGTGGCTGGAAACTGCTTGTGGCTGGACCACTGGACGCTGCTTGCTTTTGTATAATACAGGAGCTATGAAGGGTAAGGGCTTAATAGCACTCCTACCCCAGAAATACAGCTGTCTTTCACTGCCTCACAGAGAGCTTTTATGACACACACAGCAGGGCTATCATAAAAAAAAGTTGTAAACCTGAGCCAACAGTCAAAATGGCAAGCAGCAAGCCTTAATAGGTTTAGTAGATAGGCTTAATAGGTGGAGAAAATAAGGGGAAGCATGGATGTTTTTCACATTTATTCAAACATAAATAAACAGTACAGTACTACCACTAGCTTTAGACTGTGTACAGCAGTACTCAGGACAGGAAATACCCTCAGTGTAGAATCTTAGTAGTAGCTGTCTCAGTCCAGCTTTGTCACAGGGTGATTAATACTTTTTTTTTACACTTTAATGTTGAATTTTTGCTTACATTGTCATTTTACAAGACAATATAAGCTATACATTAAGAATGTATGTGTAATGGGGGTGTAAGGATATATTTGCAGTGTAATTGTGAATAGGACCAGCTGGACCAGCCAGTGCTGTGGATCCCACTGATTAGGTCCTCGCCACTGCAGAATCTATGTATCAATGTAAGCACTGGAAACTGCTTGTTTTTGTATAATACAGGTTCTGGTAGGGTAAGAGTATAATATAGCACTCCCACACCAAAAATACAGCTGACGTTTATTGCCACACACAGAGCTTTTATGACACACAGCAGGGATATAAAAAAAAAAAAGGTTTAATCCCGAGCCAACAGTCTAAATGGCAAACAGCAAGTCATAATGAAAGTGCTTTGGTGGCCAACGGGCCCAAAACCCCTGTAAGAGTCTTAGGGTTTTATATTGCAGCACAAAGTGGCTGGAAACTGTTTCTGGCTGGACCCCTGGAAACTGCTTACTTTTGTATACTACAGGTGCTGGGTAGGGTAAGAGCCTAATATAGCACTCCCACACAAGAAATACAGCTGACGTTTACTGTCACACACAGAGCTTTTATGACACACAGAGCTTGTATGTTGGCTCAGTTTTAAACCTGAGCCAACAGTCTAAATGGCAAGCAGCAAGTCATAATAAAAGTACTGGGGTGGCCAACGGGCTCAAAACCCCTTAAAGAGTCTCATTACCTTGCTTTATAGATGGAGGAAAAAAGTTAAAGCATGGATGTAGTCACATCAATACACACATAAATAAATAGTACAGTACTACCCCTAGCTTCAGAGTGTGTACAGCAGTACTGGGGACAGAAAATACCCTCAGTAAAATAATTCTGTGATGAACCATGGCTGAAACCAAACTGGTCTTTATTTGACTATTCTAGATGAAATATCATGATCAAGTGACCCCAATGCAGCACTGGAAGGTGGTATGTTATAAAGACTGCTTTGATGATAATGGTGCACTAGTTCCAATCATGTGAATATCTCCACTAAGATGTGAGGTAGCTCTTAAAGGGATGAAGCAAGGAGAATTAATCTTCATGTTCACTTAATCAGTCACTTACCAGTATATCCTATTTTACTGACTACTATAAAAAGAGATAACAGATAAAAGAATCCTTATCATTGTTTATTTAGTCTTCTCTTTCTATACCTACATACACAGTATAATATTGTGCAGTTCAGCTTCATAAAACAATATTATGAAATGTATTTGATCATTTATTTTCCAGAATCTATTAACTACAGCCATTGAGTGACATTTAAGTATAGTGTGTTACTCTGCTCATTGATAACAAGATAGGAAAACCAAGATGTTGCTTATTTTACCCTGAGCAACCGTAATAAAAAGGCACTTGCATACCTTATAAAAAATGTCATTCAACTATTCATAGCCAAAAATGTCCAAATCACACCATCTTAAAAAATAAACTACAGAGGAAGTTATGAATACGAGTGCTTTTCATTCTAAATTCATCATTTTTCCTCAGATTGTTTTTAATCTTGATACATTTTCTTAGATGGTGCTTTTGAAGACATGTTTAGATTTGGTATGAGTAGCATAATCAGACATATTTTTGCAGCAAGCTAAAATCTCTATGGGAAAACTGGAGTTAGAGGAGAGAGCGGAGAGCTGGGAGTTACAATTTGCCCAAAACCAGCAAGATAGAGTTATTTTGACCTTTGGGCTGAAAGTACTTGTTCGAAGGGACAACGATTTTGGTAACCATATAATCTTGTCCCATGAGTAGGGGCACATCATATAATTCTCGATGAACACCCAAGCCAATTGATTGTTAGTAGAGTGAGCAATCAGTAAAAAGGATAGTTGTGCTGCTTTAAAATAAAGTTTCAAATTGGGACATGAAAGACCACCGTTAGATTTGTGTCTATATATCATTGATTTAGCAATCCATTGCAGACTATTACACCAAATAAATAGAAAAATCTGCATCTGAAATTTATCAAGATCCCTGGGAACAATTGCAATGGATAGAGAACCAAACAAATACAGTATCCTAGGCAAAATATTAATTTCAATGGTGTTACTACGGCCAATCCAGGAATTTTGACATTTAGTCCATTGACATAGATCAAACAACATTGTTTTATATATTACAAGCTTGTAAAGATCTATATGTTTAGGGGTAATATTAATTCCAAGATATTTGATATGGGATTTTGGCCAGGTGAAATTCTATTTACTTCAAAGAGTATCAAGCTCCCTAGGGGAAGGACCAATACTTAGAATTTGCATGAAGTCTGACTCAGAATTAACTGAGTTTGGGAACGTGTAAAGTAGATCATCTGCAAATAAACAACATATAAAATGTTGAAGGCCCACAGTAATTCCCTGAATATACAAGCTAGACCTGATAGCTTGGGCTAGGGGCTCCACCGTCAGGACAAGAATAATAAGACAAGAGACATCCCTGTTTGGTATCTTTTTGGATATTTATATAGGTCTTATTATTTTCAGTTAACTTTAAAGAGGCATTGTGGAAGTGGTAATAAGTATTTATAAGATTCATTAAATGTTCCATAAATCCAAATTTAGGGCATACAGCTTGTAGATAGGGCTATTTGACAGGCATCTTCGATATCTATTGCTAGAAATATCCTGTAGCATATCAGTCTAGTTTTAGAAGAGTAACCCAACACTAGAATATCAGGCAATTTTACGCGAAACAGGAGAAACAACAAACCCCATACATACATTTCAGCCTCTCTTGGGCCTTGTAAGTGAGTTGCAGCTGTATTCCCTAAGGCTCAGTGAGCAAAGAGTCCACCTCTGGATGCCCCTATCACATTTGGACTGTGGATTTTCTGCAGTTTTATATTGCAGCACAGAGTGGTATAAGGTAAGAAAAACGAACAAAAATAGTCAGAGTAGCTCATCTGAGAATGAATAACGCCTAAGTAGTTGCAGCTCATCCAAAAGGGAATTTATTTGCCTTAATTTATTAGAGACGCAACCTTTACTAAAAACTTTTGACCTTTCTATTTGTGGATTTAAATTAAGGTTAAAATCACCCCCTATTATTATTTTGCCAAGATCTAGAGTTTCCAGATATTTTAATAATTTTATTACAACCCCATGGTGTGTTGTCGTACAAGAATATAATGAGATGAATCGAGGTAGACTATGTGAGCATACCCATGCTATGGATATACCAGGAACATCAGCTGACAGATGTCACATCACATCTACATTGTATAGTGAAATTGTCTCGTGACACATATCGGCTATGTCACAACCTACAATGATGATGGAGTATAGAGGATCCTAGTCCTCTTATCTCCTGTAGGTTTTAGACCTAAGATTTGGGTGACTCAGACCAATGGACCTTCCTTGCGGATGCAAGAGCATAAGTCCCAGCTTTTGGTAGTGTGCCTGGGAAAACCTGGAAGGGAGTCAGAAACGATCTCCTCTGCCAGCATATGCCCCTGGGTCAATAATACACCTGCACACAAAGTCTTGATGAAAATTATGAACCATGTTTTATTTTAGAACAGCATATTTAACCACATCACACAAGAATGGGGGAAGTGGCTACCGTTATCCAGCCCCAAATGACGTCTAGCCAATCATGAAGGGGAACTGTGCGTGAACCAATAGTCCCCTCCCAGGTCCGCCCACTAGGCGAGGCCAACTAATTAATTTGGGCTTTGAATGTCCAGGGCAAAGCATGTCTTTTACTCTCCTGTGCCCATGCTATGAAGGCTGAGAAGCCTTCAGGCCATCCCATTGTTTCTGGGCGCCTGCCTGTCTGCTCTCCAGCTGTGAGCTTCTCATTGTTAGTTCTATGCTGGATACTTAGCTAATGGGATTAACAGGTCTTTGGGAACAAAAGGAGGCTTGCCTGTATTCAACGTCTTCCCCTCTACAATATAATAACCTACTAATATAATAACATACATTCATATTTACAAATACAACACACAATGTTTCACACACATACAACCAACACATCCCACCAGCTCCCTCACATGACACCCATTACAATGAGCCTAAACATGGAAGGGATGGGGATATGCTAAGGGGTAAACTTATAATACTTTATCCAGTAGACCACAAAATAACCATATATCCATAACAAGTGGGCCCCAAACCTTTTGTTCTTCCACATGGCAACAGCATGTGGAAGATAACCCAGCCCAAAATGGCCACTGCTGCCAGTCACAAAATGGCCCCAGCATAGTTCACACCAAATCCAATATGGCCACTGGCTGATTCATGACAATCCTTCCCCAAGCGGGCGGAGAACATCCAAGATTTTCTCAGCTACGCTGATAGTCATGAATCTGCTGGTTTGGCCAGGCCCGCTGCATGCTAGGCAAGTTCATGTCGGTGCGCACACAGTCCCAAGGTGCAGAGTAAAGACCTCCCCCAGCCCTTGGCCTTGCTCCCACTGTATAGAGCAAATTGCTCTTGCCCTGCACCCCCACCCAAAACAGTCCAGGATCCCAGCTCTCTGTTTTTGGCAGCAGCATGGAAGTCTCTGGGGACACAGTGGGTTTGCACCCATACATTCTTCTGAGGCAAAACCGTATTTTTGGGAGCCCCATAAAACAACCCCTGTCCCATAGCAACCCCTTTCCCTCCAGCCAGTCCCCACAGCTGGGCTGGGGTCTCTAAAACAGTCTCTGGGCCTATGGGATTGCAAGGGGGCAGTCCAGTACTTCCCTCAGCAAAATCATTATTGTTGGTAGCCCAATAACACAATAACTGCAGTAAAGTACATACCGGTCTGCGCTTGACTCCAGCGTCCCTGATGGAGTCCGGATTTGGAGGCTCTGTTTGCTCTGGCTCCTGGAACTCTGTATCTTTGGAAAGACCCTCCTGGTTTTCTTCCCCTGGGTCTGTCTGTGTTGCAGCCTGGAGAACTACGCTGTTCCCTCCCAGGCTGTGCTTTGGGGCGCTCAGCTGACCCTCTTCTTCTGCTATCTTTTCCTTGGCAACTTGGGCCTCATCCTTTGTGGACTCCTGGGCACTGGTCATCTCAGTCAAGTCCTCACTACATCCACAATCCTTTGGGGTGCCGCAATGCACCCATGGCTCTTTCTCCCAGGCAGGCACGGCTATCCCTAGCCCTGGTGCCACTGCCTCCTCCTGTGTTAGGTCTGGTTCCCTGTAGCTAGGAACCAGTTCCTTTCCCTCCCCACAGTCTCTTAAATAGCAATCCTGAGCCCCTGCCTCCATGAGCAGTTCTGGCTCATACACATTGGCTAGAACTTCTGAGGGCAGACTTAGTTCATCTTGCCCTACCTGTTGAGCAGTTACTGGGGTTTCTGCCAGGATTTGTGCTGGAAGGTAGTCCTCAGGTGAGACCTTTTCCACATCTGGTAACTCAGGCGTGACCCGTTTGGAGAAACTGTGCTTTGCTAGCGTTTCTTCTGGGATTAAGTCTCTTGGGGTATCAGGGGACAAACATGGGTTATCTGACCCCACCCAGGGAACATTCCCCTGGGTCTCTGGCTCTTGTAGCTGGTGAGTTGGACCCAAGCTGACTTTACCATCCCTTCTAGGCTCTGACACAGTCTCTGCATTTTTTAGGGGAAAACAGTCTCCATTCCCCGAAGGTGGTACAGGAGCAGGGTTTACCCCTGGTCAAGCACGCAGCCCACATCTTGTGCTGTTAACTTTTTTGGAAAAAGGTGTCTGACTTCTTTAAACTGTCTTTTTGCTTCTTTGGCAATATCTTCCTCATATTGCTGCTCCATTCTTGGTCTTTCTGTAGAGTCTCTCACCACTGCCACCAATTGTCACAACCTACAATGATGATGGAGTATAGAGGATCCTAGTCCTCTTATCTCCTGTAGGTTTTAGACCTAAGATTTGGGTGACTCAGACCAATGGACCTTCCTTGCGGATGCAAGAGCATAAGTCCCAGCTTTTGGTAGTGTGCCTGGGAAAACCTGGAAGGGAGTCAGAAACGATCTCCCCTGCCAGCATATGCCCCTGGGTCAATAATACACCTGCACACAAAGTCTTGATGAAAATTATGAACCATGTTTTATTTTAGAACAGCATATTTAACCACATCACACAAGAATGGGGGAAGTGGCTACCGTTATCCAGCCCCAAATGACGTCTGGCCAATCATGAAGGGGAACTGTGCGTGAACCAATAGTCCCCTCCCAGGTCCGCCCACTAGGCGAGGCCAACTAATTAATTTGGGCTTTGAATGTCCAGGGCAAAGCATGTCTTTTACTCTCCTGTGCCCATGCTATGAAGGCTGAGAAGCCTTCAGGCCATCCCATTGTTTCTGGGTGCCTGCCTGTCTGCTCTCCAGCTGTGAGCTTCCCATTGTTAGTTCTATGCTGGATACTTAGCTAATGGGATTAACAGGTCTTTGGGAACAAAATGAGGCTTGCCTGTATTCAACGTCTTCCCCTCTACAATATAATAACCTACTAATATAATAACATACATTCATATTTACAAATACAACACACAATGTTTCACACACATACAACCAACACATCCCACCAGCTCCCTCACATGACACCCATTACAATGAGCCTAAACATGGAAGGGATGGGGATATGCTAAGGGGTAAACTTATAATACTTTATCCCCTAGACCACAAAATAACCATATATCCATAACAAGTGGGCCCCAAACCTTTTGTTCTTCCACATGGCAACAGCATGTGGAAGATAACCCAGCCCAAAATGGCCACTGCTGCCAGTCACAAAATGGCCCCAGCATAGTTCACACCAAATCCAATATGGCCACTGGCTGATTCATGACAGGCTATTCAGTCAAGGTAATCAGATATCACACTGGATCCAACAAAGCAATGAAACGGACACATACACATACATGAGGACATTGAAAAGGCCATGGAATGTCATGATGTTTATCTTCATGCCTTGTTCTGACCGTGATCTGGAATACAAACACACAAATAATATATTAGTGGAAACCTTACATATGCCATATGAGCAGCCACCAACAGATGTAGGTATGTCGGCACACATGTTATGCATTGGGATCTCGTACAAGCTAACCATCTGTCAGATGATAATGATGGCCAAGACTAATTTGTCCTGATGTGGTAATATTATGATTAGTCTAATTATCCTTTATTTGTATTGTGCAAACATATTCCGTGGCGCTGTACAGGGGAGAAGAACACGAAAATATACAGGGCCTCATTCAAATGCGATTTGGCCAATTCAATAGGGCTCCATATAAACACATAGCATATTTTTTTACAGAAGTTTTTAATTAGTGCATTTCTATCCAAAAGCAAGGTCTTCACTAACTAAAAACTAAAATATGCTATGTGCTTATATAGAGCCCTATTCAATTGGCCAAATTGAATTTGAATGAGGCCCACAGTATGTAATACTGACAACGACAGAAAATGGAGGGCCCTGTTTTGAGCGGAAAGTCTTGTGAAAACTGATTTCTTAACCAAAGGCCCCCACAAGATTAGAAACTCACCACTTTTAAGCTAAAGGTAATGGGTAGTGATGTTGCGAAAATAAAAGTTTGTGTGCTGCTTGTACTCAGGTGTTAGTCTGGAGTCACCCAAACATTAGGTCTCAACCTGTAGAGGATAAGGGAACCAGGCTACTCTAGACCTCATTCATCATTACAGGTTTTGACAGATTGGTACTATGCGTGCAAGCTACTGTGACAACAGATATGAGTGGCACTGTGCACTTGCAGAAGTTGTAGACGCTGTAGGTCTGACACACATGCTTGCAGACAACTAACTGCTATGCAATCTATTACAGAAGAAAACATTTTTTTTTTTAAATGCACACTACTGTTACACCAGATATGAGTGGTGTGTTAAGTAGTACTACTATCAGTTTAATCCCTGTTAGGTGCCTTTTTTTGGGCTTGGTTGTTGAAGCCACAGTGCAGCACCAGAGGCCAGACAAATTAGGCATGTACACATGCCTGAAAAATTAGGTATTGTTGATCTTGCAGCGAGCAGAGAAGAAGTTAGGCCTGATTAAACGCCCCAGCCCCGCATACCCACACTCAGAGATTGAGAGAGGGACCTGAGAAGGCCACGGGCCGGAGATATAAAGGGGGGCCATCCCAAATAAGCACACAAGTGGGGACAAAGGTAGTGAAGGGGACATAGAGGCCCATGGACTGACGATCGCCATCTTGGCAGGAAAAGGGCCCAGCAATTAAGCCAAACTGACCCAGCACAGGCAGCTACTTGAGTCAAACGCTGTACAATTACACCTTAATAAAGCTGAAACATGCAGCAGCAGGGATTCTAAACGGCCACACAGGGACAAGGAGGCTAACTGCCACCACAGTCTCTGCTCCACTCTTTTTAACAGATAACCCAAGGGGAGGAATTATTAGTGTCTTTACCCCCCAAGAGAGGACATAATATACGGTATCATTAGACTACCTGATGGCCAAACCTCCTTTAGCCCCAATGCTATCCAAGAAACATTTGAAAACTTCTATCAGACCATATATTCATCCCAATCCCGCTGCAGCGGATCTGACATAGAGTCCTTCCTACTACAGCAAGAAGTCCACAAAATACCTGTACCTCAATTGGACAGCTTGAACCTAGACATATCCCAAGAGGAAGTTAAATCTACAATCCAAGTTCTTAAATTTGGCAAGTCCCCAGGGCCAGACGGTTTTACTCATCTGTACTATAAGAAATTTGAGCCCTTTCTTACCCCCGCACCTAACATCTTTGTTTAACGCTATTCTAAATGGAGAACCTATGCCCCCTTAATTGAATCAGGCCGACCTCATAGTCTTTCCAAAAAAGGGTAGGGACCCTTTAGAGGTTAAAAATTATTGCCCCATACCCCTGATAAATGTGGATGTCAAGATCCTAGGTAAAATTATGGCCAAACGAATATCTAAATTTTTACTGGACTAAATACACAAGGACCAAACGGGGTTCATTCCTTTCAGAGAGGCAGGAGATAATGTTAGGAGGGTTCTGAACGCCCAGTTCTTGGCTCAACACTATAACAACCCAGTTTGCCCTCTAGCCCTAGACATAGAGAAGGCTTTTGATACGATGGAATGGCCATATATGTACAAAATGCTAGATAAGTTTGGATTTGAGGGACACTTTCTCAACCTGCTCAGAAGGTAGTACGACTCACCAGTAGCTAACTTAAAGATACCAGGGGACCATAAGGCCAAAATCCAAGTACAGAGAGGGACCAGGCAGGGATGCCCACTCTTCCCACTGCTCTTTGCTCTTGCCATTGAACCCCTAGCGCAGGCAATCAGAACCAACCATGCCATCCAGGGTGTTCAAGTAGGACACCATCAGTTTAAGTGTTCACTTTTCGCGGATGATATGCTTTGCACCCTGACCAAGCCCCTTCTCTCTATACCAGCACTCATGTCCACTATAAAAGACTTCAGCTAAATCTCGGGCCTCCAATCCTTTCAAAAGGATATTTCTCTTTCAATGGAATCCTGCTTACTGGGGATACACATAAAAAACTTATCTCGATCCTAGAACAAGCTATTCCAATTAATGGCTTTAGCATTCAAAATACATAAAGCTACCCGGGCCCGGATGGATTTACAAATCTCTATTACCAAACTTTTATAGACTTGTTATTACCCCACTTAGCCACACTTTTCAATCAAATTTTAGAAGGCTCTCCCATGCCACAAGAACTAAACCATGCAAATATGATATGTTTCCCGAAAGAACGACGAGACCCATTAGAACTTAAAAATTACTGCCCCATATCACTCCTAAATGGGGATATAAAAATTTTGGCCAAATTAATGGCAAACAGGATTTCGCGATTTCTCCCCTCCATAATCCATAAAGACCAAACAGGGTTTATCCCCCGTAGACAAACGGGGAACAATATCAGACGGACACAAAATTTAATCTCATGATCATCCCAACATCAAATACCCACATGCCTTTTGGCATGAGATATAGAAAAGGCCTTTGATACGTTGGAATGGCGTTGAAAAGCAGTATTACAGAAATTTGGGTTTGCAGGCAAATTTATGAACTTGATAGATACATACTACAAATCCCCGTCAGCCAGATTAAAACTCCCGGGAGATCGCTTACAACACATAAAGATTCAAAGGGGAAAAAACTAATTTTTAGATTTATTTGGAATCATAAAGCCCAGAGGATCTAAAAAAATAATATGTATAGACCAAAAGGGAAAGGGGGCCTATAGTGCCCAAATCTCAAACTGTATTACAAGGCAGCGCAGCTGGCTTTCATTCCTCTGGCGCATTCTCCCACACATCAGCCGCTCTCGGTATTTAGGTAAAATGTAAGCATGTCACCTTATACATGGGATACAGTAATATGGATTCCAGGCCTGTATACTTTTTTGAGAAACTTGAAAAACCCGTTGATTAAGCACTCATTAAAAATATGGACGGAGATGAACTGGACACTCGGGTATCAGATCTTACCCCTATCGTACCCAATGCCCACTTTAAGGTACATCTTCCGGAAAGCTCTCTCAGTTGGTGGAAGTCTCAGAACCTACTAAGGGTTGGTCCATGGTGGCATGACGACAAAATAATGACCTTTGAGCGGGTGAGAGATAGATACAATTTACCCCTGCCTGAACACTATAATTTTTGCAGGATAATTCATTTTATATATACGATAAGTGGTAGGGGGACCCCCCAAAGAAACACCTGGCTACTCAAAAAATTTAGGGATTCCCCCTTTCAGCCTGGTATTATTAGCCTCATGTATGAACTTTTTAATGAAAACTCATGGGCAAACAAACCAGACTATACCAAAGCCTGGGAGAGGGATTTGGGCACCGAGTTGGCAGACAGCACATGGGATAAAAGTAGGGGATCTTTAAATTATAGTCTGCTTGAGACTTCAATAAAGGTCCTACACAGGACATATATTACTCCTTTTAAGCTAAATAAATGGGATCCAAAACGGAGTAGCTCATGTTTTAGGAACAGTGGTAATGAGGCTACATTTATTCATGTCTGGTGGGAGTGTTCGGCAGTCATAAGACTATGGGAAGAAACATGCTTACTAGCTTCTAAAATGTTTAAGATTCAGATTTCTGCTAATATAGAAAACTGCATGCTGGGTGTTCCGCATGTCTGTCTCTCGCCCGCTCAAAATAGGCTATTAAAGTTCATCATGTTGGCCACAAAGAAACATATAGCCAGACAATGAAAATCGGATACCCTACACTTTCAGGTGGTTAAAAATAAATTAAACTTTATCCTTTTAAATGAACGCCTTACCCATTTAGTAGACAACTCCATAGATACATTTTGAGATATATGGTCTCCGTGGCTGCAATTAAGGGATAGCATATCATCTGGAGACAATTAAAGAAATTTAGGTCCGGAATAGGGGCTCCCCTAAATGGGAGAGGATATTCTCAAGAGAACGGGATGGATGGAGGTGTGTGTAGATCCTTAGAGGGGCGGAGGATGGAGGTAAGTGCTATATTTTACATCATATTTATGTAACAAAGGAGGATGTTTGTGGACCTTTCCCAACATGTTAAATGTTAAAACTAGTTATTTTTTTTCCCAATTATAGTCGGATTCAAGACTTAAAGGGAAATAAACTTAAAACAAACTGAATTAAAGCTATATTAATAACTGAAAAGTAAAAATATATATATATTTTTAGGCTACAGGTACAACCAAATCCAGATAACATACTAGCCCTGGATATGGTATAACTCCAAGATTATGGAATGGAAAGGGGTAAACTGAGTATTAATAGAGATAAGGTAACTCAGTGATGTATTAACATGTATGGATATATATGTAACATGGAAATGGTTGTTTGAATATGATATATTACCTGACCTAATAAAATATTTTTTGAAAGAAAAAATACACATAGATAGTAGTTGGAAAACCCCAAATTAAAACTTTCAGGAATTAATAAAAAAAAATCAACTATTTACTGCTCAACGAGAGATTAAACCATGTAGTCTTGGATAGAATCACCCAGTTCCAGACAATTTGGGATCCCTGGATAACATCCCCATTTAGTGCCCCCCTAATATAATAAAACATTTGTTAATGGTTGAAGCGACTCGGGGGGAAGGACCGGAGTGGGGGAGCCCTGGAGGAGACCCTTCAGAAGCAACCGGCGGCAAAATCATCCGAGGAAAGGAGAGGTCGCCTACTGAAGCCTGCCCTAGGGTAACCCAAGGGCGATTGAGCAGGTTAGATATTGTAACTAATAAGCTACTGCTGGAGTGATGATAGATAATAGGACTTTGGTGTTAACTGCTGATATACTCTTTACTATTGTCTGTTTTACCATGTCTTAGGTTTCTCTTAAAAATTGCAATCACAGAAAAAAAAAGAAAATGTATTAACCAAAAAAGTAAAAATAAGAAGGCCTAGCCAGCTAATTTTAACAAAATGTCTTCATTGTAAATATGTATTTTTGCACAACTGTTGTGTTATGCAAGACTGTTCAATATGCTTTCTTTCTCATTACATGCCGTACGCCTTCTGACATAAAAATTTTAATAAAAAAATTAGGTATTGTTGCAGCCGCTGCTGTTGCAGCGGCCAGAAAAATTGACCTTTGTTCCCCAGGCAGAAAGTGCCATAAAACATTGCGTCTTCTTGAACCCTAGTTGGTGGCGGATAAGTCACGCAAGTCATCTGGCATTCACAGATAACATACAGCAGCGTGTGGACCATTTTTAGCCGAAGGCATCTCATCTCATCAGGCCTTTTTCAGTCGAATGTATCGCCCAGTGTCAGTCCCTTCGGTATCCATCCCTCATTCATCTTTATAAAGGTGAGGCAATCTAGACTTTTTTGCCCTAGGCGACTTCTCTTCTCGGTGACAAAATCTCCTGCTGCACTGAAGGTCCTTTCTGACAGTACACGTGAAGCGGGGCAGGCCAGAAGTTCAATTGAAAATTGGGATAGCTCAGGCCACAGGTCTAGCCTGCATACCCAGTAGTCAAGGGGTTCATCGCTCCTCAGAGTGTCGATATCTGCAGTTAAGGCGAGGTAGTCTGCTACCTGTCGGTCAAGTCGTTCACTGAGAGTGGATCCCGAAAGGGCTGTTGCGATGCGTAGGACTGAAAAAGGTCCGCATGTCCTCCATCAACAACACGTCTTTTAAACGTCCTGTCCTTGCCGGCGTGGTCGTGGGAGGAGGATTACTTTCACCACTTCCCCTGTTATATTGCCCTTGTGCTGTGACATCACCCTTATATGCTGTGTAAAGCATACTTGTTAATTTGTTTTGGACCTGCTGCATCCTTTCTGACTTGCGGTAATTTGGTAACATTTCAGGCACTTTCTGCTTATACCGGGGGTCTAGTAGCGTGCACACCCAGTACAGGTCGTTCCCCTTCAGCCTTTTTATACGAGGGTCCTGCGACAGGCACAACAGCATGAAAGACCCCATTTGCACAAGGTTGGATGCCGAGCTACCCATGTTCCGTTCCTCGTCCTCAGTGATCTCGCTGAAGATATGTTCTTCCTCCCAGCCACGTACAACACCACGGGTAGCAGATAGGTGACAACGAGCACCCTGGAAAGCCTGTTGTGATCCTACTCATCCCCCTCAAAGCCACATTCCTCCTCTGACTCCTCTTCCTCACAATCCTCTTCCAGCGTTGCCGCAGGTCCAGCAAGCGATGCTGATAAGGCTGTTTCTGGTGGTGATGGTGACCACAACTCTTCCTCTTCCTCGTCACGCTCATCTATGGCTTGATCCAGTACTCTTCGCAGGGCACGCTCCAGGAAGAAAACAAATGGTATGATGTCGCTGATGGTGCCTTCAGTGCGACTGACAAGGTTTGTCACCTCCTCAAAAGGACGCATGAGCCTACAGGCATTGCGCATGAGCGTCCAGTAACGTGGCAAAAAAATACCCAGCTCTGCAGAGGCTGTCCTAGCACCCCGGTCATACAAATACTCATTCATGGCTTTTTCTTGTTGGAGCAGGCGGTCGAACATTAGGAGTGTTGAATTTCAACGTGTGGGGCTGTCACAAATCAAGCGCCTCACTGGCATGTTGTTTCACCGCTGGATATCTGAAAAGTGCGCCATGGCCGTGTAGGAACGCCTGAAAAGGCCACACACCTTTCTGGCCTGCTTCAGGACGTCCTGTAAGACTGGATACTTATGGACAAAGCGTTGTACGATCAGATTACACACATGTGCCATGCACGGCACATGCGTCAACTTGCCCAAATTCAATGCCGCCAACAAATTTCTTCCGTTGTCACAAACCACTTTGCCAATCTCCAGTTGGTGCGGAGTCAGCCATTGATCCACCTGTGCGTTCAGGGCGGACAGGAGTGCTGGCCCGGTGTGACTCTCTGCTTTCAGGCAAGTCAACCCCAAGACGGCATAACACTGCCGTATCCGGGATGTGGAATAGTATCTGGGGAGCTGGGCGGGTGCCGTTGATGTGGAGCTAGACGCAGCAGAAGAGGACTCAGCTGAGGAGGTTATGGAAGAGGATGGAGTAGGAGGAGTAGAGGAGGTGGCAGCAGGCCTGCCTGCAAGTCGTGGCGTCACCAACTCCTCTGCAGAGCCACTCATCCCATGATTGGCAGGCATCATCAGGTTTACCCAATGCGCAGTGTAGGTGATATACCTGCCCTGACCATGATTTGCAGACCAGGTATCTGTGGTCAGATGGACCCTTGCCCCAACACTGTGTGCCAGAGATGCCATTACTTCCTTTTGCACAATCGAACACAGGTTGGGGATTGCCTTTTGGGCAAAGAAATTTCGTCCGGGTACCTTCCACTGCGGTGTCCCAATCGCTACAAATTTTTTGAACGCCTCAGACTCCACCAGCATGTATGGTAAAACTGGCGGGCTAAGAGTTCAGACAAGCCAACTGTCAGACGCCGGGCAAGGGGGGGACTTTGTGGCATTGGCTTCTTACGCTCAAACATGCCCTTGACAGACACCTGACTGTGGGGAGATGAGCAGGAACAGCAAGAGGCGAGAGACGGAGTGGCGGATGGTTGAGAGGGGGCAAGGAGGACAGCAGTGGTTGACGTGGATGAAGATGCTGGACCAGGAGGAGGATGGCGGCTTTAAGTTTGTGAGCTGCTTGTACTCATGTGTTGATCCCATTGGCGTTTGTGATGTGACATCATGTGCCTTCGCAAAGCTGTTGTACCTAGGAGGGTGTTGGACTTCCCACGACTCAGTTTCTTTTGGCACAGGTTGCAAATGGCATCGCTGTTGTCAGAGGCAGACACACACTAAAAATGCCACACTGCTGAGCTCTGCGGTGAGGGCATTCTGGTGGTGGCAACAGCATGCGTTGATTGGCGTGCTGTCTGGCTGGCCCCGGGTGCTGATGCATGCTGTCTGACTGTGCCACTAGCTTGTTGCGATGACCTCCCTCTACTTCCAACTCGTCTCCTCCTCCTCTATGTCTCCCCATCTGAACTTTCCCCTTGTTCTTCTTCTCTTCTAGCGGGCACCCACGTGACATCCACGGACGCATCGTCATCATCACCCACCTCACTTGTATCTGACAACTCAACAAAGGAAGCAGCAGCGGGTACATCATCATCATCACATCGTACGTACATGTGTGTAATGCTGCCTGACTGAGACATATCCCTGTTATCTACATCCTCTGGCAATAATGGTTGCACATCACTCATTTCTTCAAACTGATGTGTAAATTACTCTTCTGACTGATCAATTGAATCGGCTCTGGTACTAGTGTTGGTGGTGGCAGCAGGCGGGCGAGTGGTAACTTGAGAGGTGACAGAAGCTAAGCTGTAGGAGAATGGTGCGTCAATGTTCCAAGAGGAAGCTGTAGAAGATTGGGTGTCCTGTGTTAGCCAGTCAACTACGTCCTCTGAACTTTTCAAGTTCAGGGTAACTGGCCTCTGAACACTGGGCATTATTGTAGGGCCAAAGGGAATGACAGCACCACGACCACGACGGCCCCTGCGGGTTGTCCTGCCTCTGCCTGTCATTTTTTTTCCAAATAGTGGTACTATGCGTGCAAGCTACTGTGACAACAGATATGAGTGTCACTGTGCACTTGCAGAAGTTGGCAGAGTAGATGCTGTAGGCCTGACACAGACGCTTGCAGACAAGTTATTGCTATTCAATGTATTACAGTCAAAATTGTATTCTTTGATTAAATGTGCACTACTGACTGTTACACCAGATATGAGTGGTGGCACTGACTGGGCAAGTGGGCACAGTATACGATGTGAGCCTAAGACACACATGCTGCAGGCAGGCAAATGAAATTAGATTACACAGAAAAAAAGTGTTGGTTTTTTTAAATGTAGACTGCTGGTACACCACTAGATTGGATTGGTTGAACTTGGCACAATACTTGTAAGCCTGACACACACACTGGCTAGCGGTCAGGCAAATGAACTTAGATTGGCGGTCAGGCAAATGAACTTAGATTTAAGAAAATAAAATTATTGTTTTTTTAAATGTAGACTGCAGGTACACCACTAGATTGGATTGGTTGAACTTGGCACAATACTTGTAAGCCTGACACACACACTGGCTAGCGGTCAGGCAAATGAACTTAGATTGGCGGTTAGGCAAATGAACTTAGATTTAAAAAAATAAAATTAATGTTTTTTTAAATGTAGACTGCTGATACCCCAACTAGATTGGATTGGTTGAACTTGGCACAGTGTATTTTAAAATTATGAGAAAACATTTTCTGTAAACTAAATAAAAATCATATTAGGAGGTTGAAAGAAAAAGAAACCGGATGGGGGGATACCGAGCAGAGCACACCATCTACAGCCCACTGGGAGACAAACTCATCCATTCCCCCAGTAGACAAAGCCAGGTGGTACTCTGCCCGGATACGGGAGCGCACCAGCACCCGGAACATGGCCTCAGGTGACAAGGGAACCCCCCCTTTCAAACACTGCTTCCTGGACTTATATATAGCCAACTTGGCTAATGCCAGGAGCAGGTTGACGAGGAGGTCCCTGGCCTTATTGCCCCGGGACACTGGGCGCCCAAAAATAAAAATGTGAGGGGAGAAATGCAGCCAGAACTGCAGGAGGAGGCCCCTCAAGAGTGACAAGAGGGGCTGCAGTCTGGCGCAACTAAAATAAACATGATACACGGACTCTCCCTTGCCACAGAATGGACAAGTGGAGGGAGAGTCCGTGAATTTAGCTAAGTACTCTCCCGTGCTCAGTGCACCATGGAGCACTCTCCAACTCAAGTCCCCGGTGGGTCGTGGAACTAAATCAGAATAAAGTTCCCTCCACCGGGGCCTCTTGCCCTCGTCAGCTGGTAGGACCCGCCTCCAGATGGTATCGGGACGGGTCACGAGGGCAAGGAAGTGCACTGTATGGAGCACGAGAGAATATAAGCTCTTCCTCGGCATGCCGCGAAAGCATGCCGAGGGTATGTCCCTCAACCTCGAGAGGTTGGGGACAGGAGGAGCCTGAGGGGAAACACGGGGCTTGTGTCCAATGCAAACAGCCGGAGAAGGGGTGTTGAAAGGTGCATGTGGCACTCCGGCCTGCAAAGCCCCGCGAAGGAAGGTGCGCGAGTCGGGGGAGATGGCATCTCTAATCTCCTGGAGCAAGCGCCCTGAGACTATGGGCGTCACATCCCAAACGGAGCGCAAGCTCCTGGGGTGACACCCAATCAGAACGCCCGTATTCCAGGAGATCCCCGACTCGGGTCATCCGTGCATGACTAAGGCGGCGGATGATACTGGGGGACTGTAACATTGGAGCCCCCACTGCTGCATTAAATAGCAGGGGCTCCGTTAATATTTCATCCCCCAAAGGCACGCCCTGCCTGGTCACGGAGACCATGCTCCAGGCCTTGAGGGTTTCCTGGTAGTATGCCGGCAACACAGAGAGGTCTCTCCCAAACCCCTCGGGCCTGATCAGAAATAATTGCCGGTCATACCCCAGGTTGCGCAACTGGCGATAAAAGCTGGATGCCAGTGTGCACCACTGCGGAGAGGGATCTGCATATAGGTATCTCTGCAGGTACTGAAGGCGGAAGGTGGACAACTGGGAGCACACACAAACTACTCCCTGTCCACCCTCCACCAAAGGCAGACTTGCCACCCCTGCAGAGACCCAATGCCTTCCCATCCAGAGGAAATCTAACAAATTCCTCTGGATATTGGTGACAAACTCGGGGGTCGGACTCAGACAAATCAGCCGGTGCCAGATCTGAGAAGCCACCAGCTGATTCACCACTAGAGTCCGCCCCCTAAGGGAAAGCATTTTTGCTAGACCCCTACATCGTCCCAGACGAGAGAGGACACTGCCCTCTAACTCCCTCCAGTTGTCTGGGACGGAAGCGTCCGCAGCGGACAGGTAGACCCCCAGATATTTAATGACATCTGCCTCCCACGTGATGTCACGAAACGTGGGAGGCAAAGAGTCTACCTGTAAATTACCCTCTAAAAGGCCTGTGCATTTGGACCAGTTGATCTGAGCGGAGGAGGCAGCTGAATATACCTCCTGGCACTGTTTTGCCAGCTCAAGATCAACTGGATCCTGGGCCACGAGGAGCACATCGTCAGCATAAGCTGAAAGGACAATCCGCATGTCTGGATCTTTTAGCACCAGCCCTGTGAGCCTTTTCCTCAGTAGGCAGAGGAAAGGCTCAATGGCCAGTGCATATAACTGTCCAGACAAGGGACATCCTTGACGCACCCCTCGTCCAAATACCAAAGGTGCTGTTAGGGACCAATTGATTTTAAGTAAACACTCTGCAGAGGCGTACAGCGTTCTTATAAAGCCCACAAACTGTGGGCCAAAGCCGTACGCTTGCAGAGTGGCTATGAGGTAACCATGGTCCACCCTGTCAAACGCCTTCTCTTGATCTAAAGAGAGAAAGGCGAGTGACAGACCAGTCCTGCGAGAATAATGCAATAGATCCCGGACCAGAAAGATACTATCAAAGATAGTCCGGCCCGGGATCGCATAGGACTGGTCAGGGTGAACCAATTCTGCCAGCACAGACCCAAGTCTAAGCGAGATGGCTTTAGCTACAATCTTGTAGTCTGTGCTGAGCAGAGAGACCGGTCGCCAGTTCTTAATAAGCCGGAGATCCCCCTTTTTGGGCAGCAGGGCAAGTACTGCCCTGCGACAAGACAGGGGCATCTCCCCGGTCTCCAGGGCTTCCCCAAGGACCAGATGGAAATCAGGTCCCAGAGTCTCCCAGAAAAATTGGAAAAACTCTACAGTCAGTCCGTCCAGTCCTGGAGACTTCTCACAGGACATGGCACGGAGGGCTTCAGAGAGCTCTTGAAAAGATAGTGGTATATCAAGCCGCTCTCTTACACCCTCACTGACTGTGGGGAGCCCCTCCCATAGCACCCTGCAGGCGTCTGGAGAAATGGGATCCGGAGAGTAAAGATCTTTATAAAAGTTCCGGGCTCTATCCCGGATACTCTCCGGATCTGTAAGGGGGGCACCGTCTTCATCTAGAAGACAGGTGATGTGCCTACTGTTACCCCCCTTTTTCTCCAGTGAGTAGAAGAGGCGCGAGCCGCGGTCTAGATCTTTGAGAAAACCTAAGCGGCTGCGCACGTATGCCCCCTTGGCCTGGTGTCGTTCCAGGTCACAGAGGACACCCTTCCTCTCTACATACTCGCTCTGCAGGGATTGGTCCCTACAAGTGAACAGCCTCTGCTCCAGATGGAGTACCTCCCCCCCGGAGTGACTCCAACTCAGCTTCGCGCTGCCCACTCGCACCCTTGGTATATTCCTGACACAGAAGTCGCAAATGAACCTTGCCCACGTCCCACCACAGTTTTAACGTGGCAAAGTCCCCCTTGCAACCCCTCCAGTCCGTCCAAAACTCCAGGATCAATGTCACGAGCCCCTGGTCCTTCAACAAAGCATTGTTGAAGTGCCAATAGGCGGCTCGTGGCGCTGTTGGCGTTAGCGCCACTGTCACAGACACACAGTTGTGGTCTGTGAACGGAGCCAGCCTAATGGCACAAGAACCGACTCGTGACATATAGTGACTAGATATATATAGTCTGTCGATCCGGGAGTGGGACACCAGACCGGCTCTCACCCTGACGTAGGTGAAACCGTCTGATGCCCCTGCGTTCTGCTCTCGCCAGATGTCCTCCAGGGAGAAGCGGGCGATGATCTCCCGCAGGGCTGACGCAGAAGGCGGGTACGGCTCTGGACTATTCCGGTCCAGAGCGTCGAGGGTGCAGTTGAAATCACCCCCGAGTACCAAACACTCATCTGCGTCAACCGTCTCCAAAAACTGGGACAGTCTGGCGAGGAACCTCACTCTCTCGAGCCCTCCAGCAGGGGCATATATATTAACTAGGTTAATGATGCCACCCTGCTCTCGGACCCGGAGGTGGATTAGACGGCCTGGATAACAGCTTTCACAAGCAGCAGCTCTGGCTGAAAA